>OZ010668.1:11034522-11632022 GCA_963932185.1 Troglohyphantes excavatus
AAAATTGTTTTCTCTGTAAAAATAGGTTACATTATACTTTCAATGTATGTATATTATATATATATGTTTTAAAAATTTTATTATTTTAATATATGTTCGGGCCAATCATACCACTTTGACTGATTGGCGCTATTGCGAAGTTGCCAACTTTGCAATACATTATTGCCAAGTCAGGTGATTTCAAATAACCCACCAAGAGGATTGTTTTTAATATTGAAATGTTATTTTTAAGTGAGCCGACAAGTAAGCTCTCTCTCACTTTCCGCTCACCAAGATGAGCATATAAGCTTTAAAATCTGTAAATAATATTCAAAAGAATGTAATATATTGTCGTCCATTAAACTCAACTTTATATATCAAACCAATCAACTGATTAAGAAACCAACATAAATATAAGCCACCGCTACAATAGACATAGCTTTCAAAAAACATCGAAACGCTTTGGATTTTAAAAATATTTAAATTTAGAATATTTTTATGAATTTAAATTTTATGTGTATTACTAGAAAAATTGAAAACCGCTTAACGACTTGAGTCTTCCAGCTCCGTCAGAGGGTTAAACCAATAATTTAAAAAAACATTGAAAGTTTTTCGAAATGTGCCATAAAAATATTCATTAAAATAATATGCAAAAATATGCATGCCATAAATTGTTGAGAGATATTTATTCTTTGGTTGTTTAACTACACATAATAAGCTGTTCGCTTCGATACACTTTAGCTGGCTTGTTTGCTGCTACTAAATGTAAGCGACTTGTTTTAAATATAAGCCAAGTATTTGGTCAAAAACATTGTTTTTTTATACCAATGTCATACAGTCAAACTATGACATTCGCTCAACATTTGAGACACTGACATGGGGAAGACAGTAAGTCACAAAAAGTAAATTTTACAGGGGAAGCATTTGTTCTTAAACCCAAGTACCGTGGACTACATGCAAGTGCCATATTCCGTCGCTCGTAGACACTAAACCATTTTGCCGATTGACTTACTGTTTATTCCATTCCATTGGCTTGAGCGTTTACTGTTTTTTTCGTGAAAAAAACTAAAAACTCGAAATTTGTGACTTTCTGTCTTCCCCATGTCAGCCCCTCAATTGGTGACCATCCGCTATATCTTTTCTGCATGTCTTATGTAAACAATTAAAATTTACATAGCTATAACTTCCCATGGCTTTCGGTAATATACATTTCAGCTATAATATTCAATACAAGAAATAAAATAGTCATATGGCAATAATACCCATATAATAAAAACCCTTATTTGTAGGGTTGTTTATTTTTTTATCCTGTCTGAAGACTTCATAATACCACATCGATTTAGGTATGTTCACAAACAAACTCGGAAAGTAAAGACAGGTAGCATTGCACCAAACAACGTCTGGGCCTTTCAGCAAACTGCCTTAAGTGAGATTACATCATGACGTCACGTCTTTCTTTATTTCAAAATGTTTGCCTAAGGTCACGGTAAAGAAACTGCAAACACAGCAAAGAAAAACCTTTTCGTAATCCAACACACCGTCTATAGACTCACCGCAAGACCTGTCAATCATTCCAGTTCTGCCATTGAAATTAGCCGGGATAAACCCTATCATACAGAGAACAATTACATGCCTCCGCATTCCTACACCGTGTTTATCGACGTCAACAGGTGTTGTAATATAGTATTTGTAGTAATTACACTTTTTTTTTTACTTCAAATATTTGAAGTCATCGTTTTATCTATACACCTGAAGTGGGTTACTTTGCGTTGGATGAAAGTGATGTCTGGATATTTGTTTGTTATGCGTTGCAGCGTTTGTTGTATTTGGAAATGGGAAAACCTTCAGCGGTGTAAACAATGGCCTTATCTCAACTTTATTTTGGTGTGTGGTAATGTAATTTATGTTGTGATAGTAAATCCAATTATTAATAAACAATTATTTGCAATTTCTTACATGATATTTCAATGTTTAATATTATTTTCACATAAAAAAAAACATAGGTGGAACCTATAGTAGTTCTATTTTAAACCTATAGTTTACAATTTTACAATAAAATATTCAATCATAAGTTTACTAATTAATTTAAATTATCATTAAAGGCATTTGTTCAATTGTTAAATGTTTATAAAGTAAGTAACTTACACAACTTATGCTTATGTATTTTATAAATATTTTAACATTTTAGTCAAAGTTTATAATTTCTTTCTTTTTTATCAGATGTAGAAACATTTTCCGAATACGATATGTATTTCTTTAGAATTCTATATAATTCCCATTGGGAATTAGACATAAAACGAGAACATATTCTAGACTTGAAAGTTTCATAAGCATAATTATGAATTAATTTTCAAAAAAATTCTAAATACGTATTTGTTATTTTTACCATTAATAAGTTTATTAATTTTAAAATGTGTCAACTTATTTAATTTTATACGTTATTAATTTTTATATTTAAACTAGCTAAAAAACATCTTTTGATGCACATCGGAAGAAAATAGCTTACAAAATATTACAGTTACAATATTTATAACCAAATATATATATTAATATTTCCTTGCCCGTCAAAGAGACAAAAAGAGGAAAAAAATCAAAATTTTAAGGAAATTTTATTAGAAAACCCCCGTGGTTCGGATAGCTTCAAAATATGGAGAAGTTGGCGATTAAACAAGGTTGGCATCGATACTGTACTAGCATTCAAATTTTAAACTTTAGTAACATGCCAGATATTTAAAAGTGAACATCTCTTTTAGTTATTATTAATAATAATATTTAAACAAATCGTGTTATACACATATATCAACAAAACGTTAATCTTCCTAATTTGGAGAGGGTAAAATAATTAAATGGGGAAAAATTCAAGTGCTCCACTTGCAATTCTATAATTTCGGTTATTTCCCTTTATTTGTATAATAATAATAATTATACGTGCAAAATTTTACGATTTGTATATGTATGCAAAATTATATGTATGCGAAATATTACGCTCTACGAATTAATAGGCTCCGTAAAAAAAATCGTAATCGATTTTTAAAATTCATCCGTGAAAAATTCTAGGTTTTCCTTTTTTTCTAAAATTCAAGTGCTCCACTTGCAATTCTATAATTTCGGTTATTTCCCTTTATTTGTATAATAATAATTATACGTGCAAAATTTTACGATTTGTATATGTATGCAAAATTATATGTATGCGAAATATTACGCTCTACGAATTAATAGGCTCTGTAAAAAAAATCGTAATCGATTTTTAAAATTCATCCGTGAAAAATTCTAGGTTTTCCTTTTTTTCTAAAATGCAAGTGCTCCACTTGCAATTCTATAATTTCGGTTATGTCCCTTTATTTGTATAATAATAATTATACGTGCAAAATTTTACGATTTGTATATGTATGCAAAATTATATGTATGCGAAATATTACGCTCTACAAATTAATAGGCTCCGTAAAAAAAAGCGTAATCGATTTTTAAAATTCATCCGTGAAAAATTCTAGGTTTTCCTTTTTTTCTAAAATTCAAGTGCTCCACTTGCAATTCTATAATTTCGGTTATTTCCCTTTATTTGTATAATAATAATTATACGTGCAAAATTTTACGATTTGTATATGTATGCAAAATTATATGTATGCGAAATATTACGCTCTACAAATTAATAGGCTCCGTAAAAAAAAGCGTAATCGATTTTTAAAATTCATCCGTGAAAAATTCTAGGTTTTCCTTTTTTTCTAAAATTCAAGTGCTCCACTTGCAATTCTATAATTTCGGTTATTTCCCTTTATTTGTATAATAATAATTATACGTGCAAAATTTTACGATTTGTATATGTATGCAAAATTATATGTATGCGAAATATTACGCTCTACGAATTAATAGGCTCCGTAAAAAAAATCGTAATCGATTTTTAAAATTCATCCGTGAAAAATTCTAGGTTTTCCTTTTTTTCTAAAATTCAAGTGCTCCACTTGCAATTCTATAATTTCGGTTATTTCCCTTTATTTGTATAATAATAATTATACGTGCAAAATTTTACGATTTGTATATGTATGCAAAATTATATGTATGCGAAATATTACGCTCTTTGAATTAATAGGCTCCGTAAAAAAAATCGTAATCGATTTTTAAAATTCATCCGTGAAAAATTCTAGGTTTTCCTTTTTTTCTAAAATTCAAGTGCTCCACTTGCAATTCTATAATTTCGGTTATTTCCCTTTATTTGTATAATAATAATTATACGTGCAAAATTTTACGATTTGTATATGTATGCAAAATTATATGTATGCGAAATATTACGCTCTACGAATTAATAGGCTCCGTAAAAAAAATCGTAATCGATTTTTAAAATTCATCCGTGAAAAATTCTAGGTTTTCCTTTTTTTCTAAAATTCAAGTGCTCCACTTGCAATTCTATAATTTCGGTTATTTCCCTTTATTTGTATAATAATAATTATACGTGCAAAATTTTACGATTTGTATATGTATGCAAAATTATATGTATGCGAAATATTACGCTCTACGAATTAATAGGCTCCGTAAAAAAAATCGTAATCGATTTTTAAAATTCATCCGTGAAAAATTCTAGGTTTTCCTTTTTTTCTAAAATTCAAGTGCTCCACTTGCAATTCTATAATTTCGGTTATTTCCCTTTATTTGTATAATAATAATTATACGTGCAAAATTTTACGATTTGTATATGTATGCAAAATTATATGTATGCGAAATATTACGCTCTTTGAATTAATAGGCTCCGTAAAAAAAATCGTAATCGATTTTTAAAATTCATCGGTGAAAAATTCTAGGTTTTCCTTTTTTTCGTTTTTATGTAAGGTAAACTCTATCAGTATGAGAAGTATCAGGATTCAAGGACAATTAGAAGTGTCTAAAACTCACGTTTCGTAAAAAAAAAAACTATAAAAATAACACAATATTAATTAAATAATTTAAAAACCAGGTAGGGACACTTTTTGTAAGGCGTATAAAAAAGCTAGAAGGGAGTTTGAGTATATCAGTAGAAAACAGAAATTAGCATTAGAGAAAAAACTTGCTAGGGATATCAACAATAATCTAAAGGGATTTTTTGCTTACGCCAGTGGAAACAATATATGAAATAATCATCTGGGTCCGCTCGGAGATTATCAACGTAATTTAATTCAAGATGATGTGATAACGGCAAATATTTTAAAGGAATTTTTCATGAGAGTTTTTAATATGGATATTCAATCTGATTTCATGCCAATAGAGGGTAATATGCTCCCGGTTATTAAAGCATGCAGTTTTACTATAGAAGAATTAGTTTATCATTTAAGAAGTATTAAACATTTTAAAAGGCCAGATGAAATTTATCCAAAAGTACTAGTGGAATGGGCTGAAGAACTAGGAGATGTTGAACTAACTATTTTCAAATCGACGTATAATTCGGGTAATGTACCAACAGACTGGAAATTAGCAAATGTCACTCCGCTTTTTAGAAAAGGGGCAAAATGTGAACCTGGTAATTGTAGACCGGTCAGTTTAACATCAGTCTTATGTAAGATTTTTGAAACATTAATAAAAAATAGCTTCATATCATTTTTGGAATCGGAGAACCTAATGTCAGATAATCAGTATGGATTTAGCAAAGGAAGATCTTGTACAACGAATTTTTTTTAATTCTACGATAGAGTTACTGAAGAATTGGATGAAAGGAACTGTGTAGATGTTGTATACATTGATTTCCAGAAGGTATTTGATAAAGTTCCTCACGAGACATTGCTGTTCAAGTTAAAAAGGTTAGGGATCGGGGTTGAAATTTTACAATGGATAAGGAACTGATTAATTGGTAGGAGTCAGCGGGTACAAATTAAATGTAATTACTCTCAGTGAGCAGAAGTTAAAAGTGGAGTGCCACAGGGTTCTGTCTTATGTCCACTTTTATTTATTATTTTTATTGATGATATTAATTTGGATATTAGGGGCAAGATCAGCATCTTTGCAGATGATTTAAAAATTATGGGGACCGTGAATTCTGAGGAACAAATAGAGCAATTACAAGGTAATTTAACACAAATATCAGAATGGGTTGTTATATGGGATATGTCTTTTAATATCAGTAAATATTAAGTTTTACACGTGGTATCAAAAATAGAAAGACTGCGTATGTTTTACATGGGGCAAAAATAAAAAAAAAATAGCGATATAGTAAGTGATCTGGGAGTATTAGTAAATGAGGATTTTAAAATGAGTCAGAAATGTACAGTGGCTAGAAAGAAAGCTAATATAATGTTGGGGTACATCAGGAAAAATAATACATCAAAACCTAAGGATATAATCTTGCCATTGTATAGAGGTTTGATAAGGCCACATCTTGAGTATGCTGTACACTTTTGGTCACCATATATTAAAAAAGATATTGAATTGTTAGAGAAAATTCAGCACAGGGGTACTAAAATGACCTTAGTGTTTTCAGGCAATAATTATATAGAAATATTAAAAAAAATGAATATGTATACTCTGGAATAAAGAAGGGTTAGGGAATATTTGATTCAACTTTTTAAATTTATCAAACAAGGGTATGTGGAGGGGTTTAGGTTTTAATATGAGTGACAGAACAAGAGATCAATTTTTTAAATTAAACAAATCCCATTTTAATCGGGAAGGGAGATAACACTATTCCTTGAATAATAGACAAATGGAAGGGTAATAGACAAAGGGAACAACTTGCCAGTAAATATTGTTAATTGTAAAGGAGAATATATAAATCTTAACAGATTTTTAGAAGAAGTTAGATAGTCATTGGGTGATAGTTAGGAGGCACTAGCTGGACCAACCTTGTTGGGCCTTGAGCTTCTTGTTGGTCATCAGTATTTGTATTTGTAAAAATAACAATGTATTTTTAAAGGTTCCAAGTTCAAGTTCATGGATTTTCAATTACTTTTCTTTGCTTGTATTGTAAACCCTATCAGTATGCAACATTTCACGATTCCAGGACAATCGGAAGTATCCGCAACTAACGTCGAATAAGGCGTTTTTTAACCGTTAAAAACATTTTATCGTAATAAAAATAAATTATTTTTCCGATTTATGGTATAAGGAACAACTTTACAAAATTTCACCTTCCTGGACATACGACAAGTTGGAAAATTAATCATACATGAGTGGCGAGAGCTTGCCCATTTATATATAAATATTACAAGTAATATATTAATACGTTTTGTTTCTCTAAGAACAGAGGAAACCAGAAGAGCATGAATGATGTGGCTTTAACTTGGCCTTGAGTATTATTTTATTCCAACGAAAAATATCAGGTTTTCTTTGGGGAATGTCTGGACAATTTATTAAATGCGTCGCATTTTATACTTTGCTGGTTCTGTTTGGGAGTTGTGCAGAATACTTAGTCATTATATATATTATCTGGTAATATACTTTACCTTTAATATAAACAAATTGTAAAAAACTATTTTTTGTGATTTAATCTTATTTATTTTAGAGAAATGATTTTTATCGCTCCACATATATAATAATGTTTTGAATTGGAATGTACAAGTATACATACCTTTAACACAAATAAATATGGAATTTAATGCATATTAGATAAATACATTAAGATTATCCCTTTTTGCAGACTTAGAAAATGCTGTGAATTGTCATTGCCTGTATGGTCAATCTAAAAAAATAACTTTTTTGTTGATTGCGAACTATTAAAGGTAGATGCTTTCATCTTATATCAAACAATTTATTTTTAGACGAACATAGTTTAGAAGATAGTGGGATCAGCAATTACTTAAAACATAAATATATAATTATCACGTATTAATAATTTAAATCTATATATTTAATAGGCGAGACCGAATATTGTCATAGTCACTAATCCTAAAAAGTACAACCATTTTTCATGATCAATGTGTGTCATTTGAGACAAAGTGAATGGTAGATATGCCAAAACGTGCAACACTATAAAATATTAAAAAATTAATTTGTTTATTTCACTTTGACAGAAAAACCCGAAAAGTTATCATTGTGGTGCCATCTACATTTAAAAATTTTAACAACAATAAAATGACTCTGTGTAACAAGCTGAATTCAGCTAAAACGCAGGAAAGACATGAAATTAATGCGAACAAAGCGATAATTGGTTTCCGAGCAAAGACTCAAAGTAAATAATTGTCACGTATTTACATTTGTGATTTAATAAGTAATGATGCACTATATCCGATGTAGTAGTAAGAGCCTTCGGGCTGACACTTTAACAATTCCAATATCAAAGTCAAGCTATCACGTACACATGGGAAAACAAAAGATATAAATCTTATAGAAATGTTTTCGAAAGAAAAAAGTGTTAGAAAAAAAAATAGCTATGGATATATCACATTGATCAATTTTGAGAATTATCTTTAAAAATTCTACCACCAGCTTTCATGTGTTTTATTTTTTTTAAAAATACCACTACTACTTTTTGTAATTCCTCAGAATAGTTCTAAACTAAATGCATAGAAAGGCAAAGATTACTTTCAGAAAATTTAATTTTGTTTATCAAATAAAAAAAAATTAATAGTTTACCATTTTTTTTGCGATTAAGACGTCAGTAGCAAATATTAATAAAAAACTTTAAAAAAATACTTTCCAATAAAAATACTTCTTTTGAAATTATTTACTTATTTTTCAAAATAATCTAAGAATTAAATGATGAAAATAACTAGATTAAAATTATACAAAAAACCAGTAAAAATGTACTCAATATTTCTTCAAAATCTCTAAATCAAATTATGCTTTTTCAAATAAAATTAAAATCAAGGAAAGCAAAAATAAAACATTGAATAATAAGAATAAAAAAATTATAAAAAGACACATTTTCACAAATATCAACAATATTTGATTTTAAAATATAAACCATTTTGTTATTACTTCTTATAAGAACTTTGTTACTACTTAGTATTAGAATTCATTATAACTATTTGATCCAGAGGAAATTAATTCAACTATGTGTTTTCCTCAGATGAATTAATCAAATTTAAATATTCACCACTTATTTACGAACTCTTTACCAAAACGAAGAGTCTTTACTATAGTTTTACAAATAAAAATAGTTTGTATTGCTAATATATCTTCCACTTAAAAACCAGCAAGCAACTAATTAAGTTAAGATGAAATTCATCGCTCCATGTACTGCAACAAACGATAAATTTAAATAGTGAGGCGATTTTATTGAATACATTTGTCTCAGGAGAATTTAAATAAAAGATACAACGGCAAAGTGAATGAAGAGAGAATTGTATAATTTGCATTAGGCATTTTATATAATTTGTAAAACGAAATCTTGGAAAAGGTTAAAGTAAAGAATATAGGTACAATCCGCCAATGCGTCAAAATAATTGCCGCCAAATATTATTTCTGTTCAAAAGGGCAATCCTGCATAATACTTGTGTTATATATGCTTTCCAGCCAAGGAGAGTGAAGACTATATATAGAAGGTGCGCTCGTTTTTCGCTTTTTGAAAGTGGGCAAGGAAAGCAAGTTTTTGACGTCATTTTTGCTCCGCCTTACGATGGGTTTTTGATCATTCTCATTGACTGTGTGTTTCAAACATTGCTACTTAGGTTCGATCCCCGTCAACTGGTGATTTAATTTTTAATTAGCAAAATAATGTAAATATCTGTAAATAATTGTGTTCAGTTAGCTTCACTACTAATCCGTTCTTGTTTTGTTATGTCCCCGTATTTTACTTGATTGAAATTGTAACTCATTTAATATGTCCAATACAAATGCATTGATATGATGGTTCCGACCCCCATTTTAATCTTTCAGAATTCATGGACATGCTCTCGTAGCAGCTAATATTATTTTAATACGCTTAATTTATTAAGCAAATCTTTTGCAATTTTTCTATACTAAATGCAATTCTTAAAATATAATTTAAACTCATAAAATGCTCATAAAATTAAAGTTAGTTATCACTTTTTAATAGTTCACAAAAAAACGAATAGATGGCAGCACCTTTCAAACGAGAGCATTAGACACGCCTACAGAAAGCGCGAGGTAGAAGTCACTATGACGTCAAAAATGTGCTTTCCACGCCTTCGGTCAGACAGCGCGAGAACGAGCACACCTTATAAATATATAGTCTTCACTATCCTTGCTTTCCAGCATGCCCAAATTCGAATCAAAACGCAATTTCTTTAGTTCATTAATCGCCATTTTGTGATTAGTTATTACGCTAATTTTACCATCCGCTTTTTCGTAATTAGTTATTACTTGATATATTTATTAATAGTTTCATACAAGTATTCTACCGTCGCGTTAGGTTGACATACAAAAAGTAGCTCCACCCTCGTATATACATGACATTGCTATTGGTATTGGAAATGGAAAAAATAAGCATTCCTCGCCAAAGTTGTGGATAAAAGTTGGCTTGGCGAAGTGCACCCTTATTTTTTAATTTTACCCATGAAAAGGGTATACACATACATTTACAATAACATGTTTATTGAACTGAAGTGTTAAATTTTTCCAGTGAAGAATTTTTTAAACTTAATTTTTTTAATGGAAATCCTGAGTTGGATTCAATTAAATAATCGCTCTCAAATGTTTTGTGATTTTTTAATTGTTCAGATAATTAAAAGTTGCAGTGAATTTACTGCTCGTGCGCGCCTAGCAAAACTCTTCAAATATAAAAGATGAATAGGTGACGATAAAAAAAATCTTTCTTCCCCAATAAATTCCTACCAGAGCAGGATTGATCCACGTACCATCTGCTTGAAGACGAATCATCCTCGATTCCGTACAGATGTTACCATCACCCACTTTGTCACAGACATGGTTTAAGAAGCCGCTAACATCGAGGCGCAGGCTGCTTTTGAAGGAAGGAAGCTCGAACACATACGTCTTTTTTCCCTTCATAAAATATCTTAAGCCCAGTTCTATGCGTATTATTTTTCATTTATATTATAGAAAATATATCTACCAACTCTATATTCAAGTACTATCATGTTTTCCAATGGATTTTTTTTTAATGAATGGCGTATAGGACACGAAATCACCAAAAATGTTTACAATAAAAAAAATCGCTTAGTTTATTTTAAATCTAATATAAAAATTATATTTCTACAGTGTCTGTTACACGTGGTTTCACACATGTTAAATATTTGTATATCTGATTGGTTCATTTTCCCCGTTTATTCATTTAATTTAATTTCTCAACGGCAAAACAACTGGTCTATTGTTCAGACATCCGAATGATAGCTTTTCCATTACTTTTCCCGTTTCAGCAAAATTGCCAGAAATAGTTATTTGGCCAAAATAATTTTTGATCGCCTACTTTCAATTGTTTAAAATAACGAATTTATTTATATTAATTATATTATTTTATTTTAAAGTGTCTGATTGTTGAAGATGTAATTTATATACTATTGCTTTAAAATTGGAGATTAATAAAATTAGTTTCTAAAACTGCTATAAACGGGAAAATATAACGACATATTTAAAAATGTCAAGCTTCAGCTCCACAAACCAGGGCATAAACCACAGGAGTTCCTTCGTGACTGTTAAAATTAAAAAAAACTTGGATGTCTACATACCCGCAACTGCTGAATGACGACTAACACCATAGAGTGGAGTTGAGTCAATTGAAAAATAACTCCAAAATATATATACAATGTAAAAGACGATATATGTATGTGACATATTTTGCTGATACTAAACCATTTCTCAAGATTCATAAATATATGAGATAATTGTTGTACTGTTGTACATTTTTCTGACTATAAAACACTATAAACACTTTAAAACTTATTTGAAAAATATATTTTATAAAACTTTTATTCAAACTTATTTTTTTAAATGTATCATTCTTTCTCTCACTGTGTCTCTATTTTAACAATAAACAATCTCATAAAAAAAACAATTTAGTGAGTTTTCTACTAAGCCGAGGATGTACTATAGTTCTTTTTACGGCATTCTGAATTATAATACGATCAACATTTAATTTATAACACATATTCATATGAATATATCGATACGTTTCTTACATAATAAATATTCAGTAGAACTCCAATTATCAGAACTCCAGTTATCCGGTTGAAATAAACCGGTTAGGCCAGCGTTTCTCAACCTTTCATTACTGCCCAGTTTTCAATCATAATTTTCATCGCGCCCCTCGCTTACAATAAAATGTATACAACAATAATGTATATTAAGTATTTTGGATTCTGTTATTAAATTATTTTTAACTAACTGCAAAAAGAGTAAAACCGAGCCAACGTTGGCGAGAAACCACATCTAGCATTTTGCCAAGCGGGTGGTGAACAGATGAAGCGAATGAAAGCGGGGAAAATTTAAATATTATAGTTGAAATGAAAGCCAAACAGGGAGATAACGTTAAAAGAATATGGAAGTAGAAAAATTCATTAATGAAAGTTAACCTAGACGAAGTGAGCTAAATTTAGAAACTGGGAATACATTTTTTTGAATAATAAAAGAAATAAAACAGAAGCATGACTAAACAAAAGAGAAAAAAAATAAGTAATGTTTGTGGAAGGGAATCCACACGACCGATGCCGTCTCGAGCATGCGCAGAGCAAATGCTTTCTCATTGGAAGATGGTTGGTTGGTTGGTTAATTAACGTCGCACTAGAGCTGCACAGTGGGCTATTGGCGACGGTTCGGGGTCAATCTCGAAGGAAAGACCCGGGAACACATACACATTCACACACACATTCATACACACATTCATACATGCACCTCGTTATTTTAGAACCATGGTCAGATGACGACATCATTGGAAGAAGGAAAATGTTCGATAACACAAGTTTCAATTCCAGCCAGTCTCATTCGAGTCGATCCTTCTATCGTGAATGTGTATGTTATATATGTTTTCATGTTAATTGCAATTCACCATATTAAATATTCATCGCCGCAGATTTATGCAGACTCATGGATAAATTTTTAAGCGGAAGTCAGCGAGCATTAGACGGATAGTCAAGCATCAACAAGTACACAGACGAGCGTGGTTCCGAAAATAAAATCAAGAAAATATTCTCAAGAATACTTAAATTTTGGGTTTACCAGTACTGAAGTAAATGAAGAAGAAAGGCCCCCGTGTATCATTTGCTCAAAAATATTGGCCGCAGACAGCATGAAACCTAATAAACTTAAACGACATTTGAAAACGCTTCATAGTGAGTACGTCAATAAACCCAGAGAATTCTTCGAATTAAAATTAAAATCATATAAAAAGTAAAAATCATTTTTTAAAGAAACTTTGTGAATAAAAAAGCTTTTATTGCATCTTACAAAGTTTCATATAAAATAGCCAGATGTAAAAAAACCTCACACCATTAGTGAAGATCTTATTTTGCCAGCAGCAATTGAGATTATAGAAATTATGTTTAGAGATAATTTTTCAAAACAATTGCAATCCATACCTCTTTCAAATGATACTGTTGCTCGTCGCATTGGTGATATAGCTGAAGATGTACAGTATCAGCTTTTCTCGAAGTTGAGTGACAATATATTTTCAATACAACTTGACGAAACAACAGATGGTAATAAAGATGCTGATTTAATTGCCTATGTTCGATTATGTGATAATATGTCAGTTGTAGAAGAACTACTTTTCTGCAAACCAATGGAATTTAAAACAACAGCGCTCGCATTATTTGCTATTTTAAATGATGTTATGAACGAATCAAACATAGAATGGAAAAATTGCGTCGGAATATGCACCGATGGTGCTCGTTCAATGTCCGGAAGATTCCAAAGTATACAAGCACTTGTAAAGCAAAAATCGCCACAGTGCGTCTGGACACATTGCATGATCCACAGAGAAGCTTTGGCTTCGAAAGAAATGAGTCCTGGTCTGAATATTGTGTTAATTACGGTTATAACCGTAGTAAATTATATAAAAATGAGACCCCTGAAATCGAGGCTCTTTTCCGCACTTTGTAAAGACATGGGTTCAGTACATTCAGCGTTACTATTTTATTGCGAGGCAAGATGGTTATCACGTGAGAATTTTTTGCAACGTGTTTATGAATTAAGAGAAGAAATCGCCATTTTCCTAGAAGAAGAAAACAGACCGGAAGCCGAGAATTTTCGCGATGGTTTATTTGTGTTGAAATTAACTACTTAGTTGGAAATTGAGCTTTGTGAAACTGGATTTTCTGCTGTGGCTTCTTTGAAGACAAAATATAGATCTCGGCTAAATAGAAACAGAACTGATAGTGGCTATTTCTAATATTAAGCCTTCCTTCGAAAAATTTTGCTCTTGACAAGCCCAAGGAAGTCACTAATAATTATTAAACTTGTTTTTAATTTAGTATGTTTTGATTAAGTAAGTTTTGATTTAGTAAGTTGTTTTACTTTATTTGTTAAATATGTCGAAATGTATTTTGTTTTCTATGTGTATGTGTGCTTTCCTTTCAGTCAGTTAATCATTTTTTTTTAAATAATATTTTCTCTTGGATATTCTCGCGCCTCCCTTCTAGTGTGCTCGCGCCCCCCTAGGGGGGCGCGCCCTACAGGTTGAGAATCGCTGGGTTAGGCAATTATCCGGACCCGGATCGCTTTGAGGAAACATAGGAAATTAACAAAATCCATATTTTAAAAGTTACTAACCGGTGAATGATAGTGCTTTTAATAGTCATTAAATTGCATTGCATCTAATTTTACTCAGAAATAACCTTTTTTTTGTGAACTATGCCATTATCCGGATATTCCATTATACGAATATTCGATTATTCATATATCCGAATTTTCGATAATCCGGACATCCGATTATCCGAATATTCGATTATTATAATATATTTGATTATCAGGATATTCGATTATTATATTCGAACATCCGAATATTCTATTATCCGGATATCCGATTATACGAATATTTGATTATCAGGATATTCGATTATCCAGATATTCGATTATCCGAATATTCGATTATTCAGATATTCGATTATTCGGATTGAATCTGGTCCCAGTTGATCGTGTATAATTTGAGTTATACTGCAATTTCGCAAAGTTTCTTTCATTTTTCAACTATTTGTTATAACAATCATTATTTCGGAAGACAAAATACTGTGATAGTTCTATAAATTCCGAACGGATTGAGCAGTGTCACCTTTCTCATGACAAATCACACCCGTTTGGTCCAGATGTCGCCTCGCTCACTCTGTCACAGGCACGGTTTGTGAAGCCACACAACATGTCTTCACAGATTGTCTCGGAAGAAATAAAAATCCGATTATATCCATCAACTCCCTACCCCCCTCTCTGCACCAAATAATTTACCCCAATCCCAACGGCATTCTGGTTTATGGTCCTTAAATAAAACTGCGGATTAACGTACGCTCAGCTGCAAACGTGATCAACCCTTAATTAGGTGACAGAATTGGCGGAGTTCTTGGCGCTAATAAACCCATGGCACACTTACTTAATTGTCGCGGGCGAGCATAGTTACTTCTGCATTGAATGATAAGGCATTTAGAGTTTATGGCCATTGAGGCGAGAATCCAGTTGGCGATGCATGTTCATAAAGTGATTTTTATGCTGTGATAAAATATGAAGGGGTTGGCGATCTTCTTTGTTTTTTCTCAAGGAATTGCTCGCCGTGGAGGAAGGTTTCTGATTCCGATTTTATGTGGAATTATGGTGATAACTTATGCGTGGTGTTGTTTGGCGAACAGTTGTTTCAACCATAACTCCGTTGCAGTCTTGAGTTCCTAAGTTCAGTGCGCTTTACGCAATAATTGTAACTTTCTGGAAAAGTTATTCAAGTAAAATTAAGTTTCGGTTTTATTGTTTATGATTGTGAAAACAGTTAACTAGAAATCTGGGGAACAGCTCATATCTTATTAATTTACATTCAAGCAATATTCATCCAAGAGGAACCGCTTCGAAATCAATAATATCGATACTAAAGAGCAAATAGCCATAGATCAATTGCAAAAATGCGGCCGACGGTAAGTTTTAATTTCATACATTAATTGTAAAAGAAAGGTACTTAAAAATCAGTACCTGAACCTTCCGTTTTGATCAACGTACCGTAACTAGTACTTCTTTAGTTCTATTACTATAGTCCATGATTTGTTTATGCGCTTAAATTAAGAGGACACCACACGGTAAAAAATGTGCTTAAAATGAGTACATTGACGTACTCGTTTTTCTTTGAGTACAATTGCATCGTAAATGAGCAATGACGTACTCAAATTTAAGTAACCGTACTTTTTCAAAAATAAGCAGTGTGATTTAATATTGCTAACCACAGCTTCTGTTCAAGCCATCTTAACAAAGCCACCTGACACACTTAAAATAGTTGTTCAGAAAATGGTTTTTCTCAACAATTGATGTCAATTGCTGAAATTGAAATTGAGTTATTACAACTCAATTATGTTACTTCCTATTTTTTGGCACACCGTTTCGAAATTTTTCTTATTATATATTCTTCAAGTCGCCCAAGTAGTACAACGTATAAGGCGCTGGACTGCAATGCCACAGGATCTGGGCTCGATTCCCGGTAAGTCTTTGTGTAACTGTTCGTATTTATTGAAATTGGTTTATGAAGACAACCTAGGTAAGCAAGATACTGCACTGCTCTTTTTATTAATTTTTGAGTACATGTTTAAATTGAAATTTGTGTATTCGGAGCCATGATAAGCATTGAATGTACACATAAATGAGTTGCTTTTATCTATTTTTGAGTACAGCAAATATTTTTGAGTATTTTGTGTATTTTTGAGTATTTATTTAGAAGCACTCTGCCTATTTTTATTAAATGCATATTTTTATGTTATAGGTATTGAGAACCACTCTGCTAAATTTCATCTTCTAGGGTTTGCGGGAATCAGATTAATCAGTGGTTAATGCATTTTATTTTAACCCCATGCGCAGAACTGGTATATCAGCTTTAATTTCGAAAATAATTTACTTTCAATATTTAAGGTACAATGAACGACTCTGCCAAATTGTTATTTTTTTGTGTACAATAAGTAAAAGAATGAGTAATCAATGATTATGTATTCTAACCAGGTGCGAAGAACGGGTATTCAGCTAAAAGTTCGTGAAAAGTTTTTATTTACTTTTTAATCTATAAAGAACCACTCTGCCAACATTTAATATTCCTGGGTATATGTAAAATTGGATAATTTGTAAAATAGTTAACTAGATTTTTCGTAACCATTTTCCGTTTAATTTTTGTGCCAACATCCCACCTCTTTCCAGGACCTGATTTTAAAGACGTTACACGTAAAAACTTATTTAGCGAAGCCCCCCCCCCCCAACTTGTGTTTAAATTTTAATATACGAATGAATAATCGGAATAGATTATGATAGCATACATTTCCAAATAACTATGGTTCGACAATGTCTTAATAAATATACTTTATAACACTTTGCACTGAATTGTCAAATTTCAAATGACAAAATCGACTAACTGTTTATTACGTCCTTAAAATTCAGAATGAAAATTAATAACATGCTGTAAATTTTATACAAAGATTATTTATAAAACTTTTTCTTTACAAACTCCAAAATGAAAATTATTTTTATCATATACACTGTTAAAAATAGGTATTCAAAAAAGAAATATTTACTCAATTTTGATTACATTCGATGCTTATCATGGCTCCGAATACATAACTTTAAATTTTGAAAAATACATGTACTTTAAAATTAGTACAAGGGTGACAATGAATAAAAAGAGCAGATGCTATCCTACATAGGCTGCCTTCAAAAATCATGTTCAATTAATATATAAAATTACAACCAAGATTTACCCCGCGAATCGAAACGATATCCTGATCCACCCCGGTTCAGTGCCTTATCCGTTGTACTATTAGAGCGACTTGAAGGAATTATAAATAGCACTAACGTTTAAAAGATGTTTTAAAAGAATGGGAAGTAAAATAATTGAGTTGTAATAACTCAGTTTCTATTTAAGGAATCGACATCAAATAATGCAGTAAACCATCTTCCGAACAACTATTTTAAGTGTGTCAGGTTGCTTTGGTAAGACGGCTTGAAGATAAGCTGAGATTAGCGATATTAAATCACACTGCTCATTTTTGCGAAAGTACGATTACTTCAATTTGAGTACGTAATAGATCATTTTCGATGCGATTGTACCCAAAGAGAAACGAGTACGTACAGGTACTTATTTTTAAGTACCTTTTTTTAAGGTGTGCACGTATCAAATTTTACGGTAACGTAGGAACTGTGCTTACTTGTTTTTTTTATAATTCATAAAAATATTCTATGTTGAAACATTTTTTAAAATCTAAAACGTTTTGGATATGTTTAAAAACTAAAACTTTTAAATACAATGTTAAAAATGTTAGGATTAAATACAATGTTAGGATACAATGTTAAAAATATGTATTCAAAAATAAGTTAAATGTACTAATTTTTTATTACATTCGATGCTTATCATAGCTCCGAATACATAAGTTTAATTTTTGAAAAAGGCATGTATTCAAAAATGAGTAAAACGAATAGTAGCTCGCCTACATAGGATGCTTTCATAAATCACTTTCAATAAAAAACGACAATTACAACTTAAGACTTACCGGGAATCGAATCCATGTCTGCAACACCGCTGCCCACATTCTTACCCGTTCGGTCATCGAAGCGACGCGAAGAGATAATAAACAGACATAACGTTAAACAGGTGTACCAAAAGAATGGGAAGTAAGATAATTGAGTTGTAATAACTCAGTTTCCATTTAAGTAATCGACATCGAATAATGTGGAAAACCATCTTCTGAACAACTATTTTATGTTTGTCAGGTCGCTTTGTTATGACGGCTTAAACAGAAGTTGAGATTAGCAATATTAAGCCACACAGCCCATTTTTGCGAAAGTACGGTTGCTTAAATTTGAGTTCGTCATCGCTCATTTACGATGCAATTGTACTTAAAAAAACAAGTACGTCCATGTACTTTTTTTTAAGCACATTTTTTTTACAGTGCACGTACGAAATTTAAATGTAATTCTTTTAAAGGGAAATATATTATTACATATTCAATATTGCGTTTACCATTCAAACGGTTTTGAATATTTCTATTCAAATTTTTTAATTCTATCGGATAATATAAAATGTTTAATTTTTTTTACCTAACATAACACAATAACGCTTACGCAATTCTGGTTATGCAGCTGGAAATAATTTAGCTACATATATGCAACTATTTAAATTTGAGTAGGTAAAAGATAATTTATGATATAATTGTATTAAAAGAAAACGAGTACTTTGCTGTACTCATTTTTACTCAACAATTTTTTTTACATTGAGTATTAGAACCAAGTATTTCAAGAAAGACACCTAAAAAATAATTTCCGATTTCTTTTTTTCAAAACGAAATATAACAACCTGTTATTCCTTTGGTTAGTAAATACCAGTTCTTTTTTTTAGCTTGTTCCCTCATAAACTTCCAAAAGTAGCTATTATTTTTGTCATAAGTTGGAACAAGATATTGAGGTGGAAGTATCTAAGACGTGGGCATTTGTTTCATAAAAAAAACGCAATTATTAAATGCGTTCTTGTTAGGGAAAGAATTAAGACTAAGTTGTCTAAGCACGTTCAAATTGGACATGTTCATCGTACAGTGCAATTTGTCTCTTCCTGCACTGTCTCATAAACCACGCTTTTCTGTGTTGTGTGCAGTGGGTCACGTGACGAGTAGGACACCCTTCGCACCTAAATCAGCGAGTTGAGATGTTTTGAAAGATAATGGGGGGCATAAAAGTAAAGTAAATCACCGTTGTATTTCGATATGGACTTTCAACATGCGACTAATTGGGAATTTAACACACGTTTTCTAAGTCCGACATTTCACCTATATAGTTCCGGCTTTTTTAAAAAAGAAGAAAAAAAAGATCGTGTAGATAAAAACCGTGTTTTTTGTCATAAACATCAGGTGTCGCCATTTATGTGGTGACAGTTTCCGATAATGCTAAGTTATATTGCTTACTTAGGTAGGCAATATTAACCTTTAATAGGTATGCGTACATTGTTAGCGTTTCGATTTCAGTACACAAACATCAAATAGAAAATGGATTTTCACGTTTATCTTTTAAAACCTGTGTATTTTAAAATATATCATGTACTATATTATACTTTTAATTATCTTTAAAATGTGCTATATTTTTAGTTACTCGAATTGTTTTATATTGTCCGAGGGAAATGCCAGTTCTGTTACTGTTTTGTCTATTACTAATAGAAACAGTTGTCAAAATTACGCACTAAAATGCAGCTTAATTTTTTAATTGATTTCTTGATTCCGTAAATAGTGAAAGCCATTTTCAAATCGTATCCTGAACTAAAAGGATAATATTAAGATTTTTAATTTTTCTTAAGATGAGTATTTTTTATGATGTCAGGTCTGTTACCAGTTTTGTTAAGTTAAATGAGTATAAGATTATTATAAGATTTCTAAAAGAAAAACAAAAAAAATTTACTCCCATATTATAATTTAAATTTCTACTAAACTCTTCATGTTTTTGAGTTTTTGGATTTAATAGCTTTTGTATTTGGGCCAACTCATTTGAAACGAGGGCGATAAATAGGTATTTGAGCTAGAAACATTACAACATAAAACCAAATTGTAATATTATTCCTTGTACAAAATTACAGATATTCATTTTTGGTAGGGAATATGCTAACATAGGGATTATATGACGATATAATAATCCCCAAACTACTTTTATTCACAAACCGAATTTCCATATCAATCCGCAAACGATAAAAAAAATCGTCTGTCAGTTAATGCCCCCGCGTACTCCGAATAAATTCCACCTACCAGGTGTGAGAACATCCCCCCCCCCCCCCTGTTCACTGTCAACCGTCCCGAAATGGGGATAGAGGGCGCCACCACACCGTTGAACCCTCGGCAGATAGCACTCCCCCCCTTGATCGAAGAAACTGTTCGGAAAGGCCGACCGGCTTGCGACGGCAGAAGGCTCGACCACCCCTCAATTGCAAACGATAGATCTTCTCTCTCTTTTTTGGCTATCGTCTGATGTGCTTGCTCTTCAATTGATCAACCGGGATTGCGCGGTCGGTTGATAGAGCTCGCGGATAATCGAGGGAAAAGTGTGTGTGTTTGTGCCTGCCCGTCGGAGGAGAAGATAACTGTGTGGATATGTTTGTCGGTGTTTGTAGTTGAGGGATGATTTGAATGATGGTGAAGATAAATTGAAAATTGCAGAGGATTATTATTATTTTTCTCCAGGAAGATGATTATTTGTTTTTTGGAGTGATTTTTTTTATTAGTGATTGTGCTGACGAGTGCCTGGATTTGGGAAAAGTGAAACTTGTCTGAAGTATTTGAGCACCATGTTTGTCAAACTTGGATCTTTAGTTCTTATTTTCTGTGCGTTGCTGTGCCCTGGACTAAGCTCATCGTCATCAACAACCACAGGTAAGTGTCAAAAATCCTTTCCACTCATAAAAATAATATATATTTTTCATTTTAATTAGTTATAAATGTTAAATTTAGTTTGATTTTTTGTTGTTTTTTTCGAAACTTTATAATAGTTTTATGAATAAAGATTTAACAACGGAATGTATTTTACAAAACACAAAAAATAATATTGCTGATTGTATAACCTGTTTGTCGTTATTGTATCGATCCATATTTATACATAACTATTTTTATAAAAAATTGAGAACAATATAGAATGAAGAGAATATTTAAAAAAATATTAAACAAAATATTAAAATGAGGAAAAATAAGATTTATTTCAGTGTAATATTAGATGTATTAGAAAATATAAAAAAAATATATAATAAATAAATAAAATAATGAAATTTAAGTAGTTTTAGTTATATAATTGGCAAATACAATTTAGGTTACAAATGAAAAATTCGGATATAGACACTTTTTTCTTAACATAAATTTGAAGAAATCGTTCGTGGTTTCATATGTCTGCATTTTTGTAACTTATAAATCTGAAACATAGATAAATTAGGCATATATTTTTATTTAAATCTTTCGTTAGCTAATTTTGTTGCGACATGTTTTTTAAAAAAAGTATGCACCAATATTTGAGATAGCATATAGTTAAATTAAGATAGTTATTTTATTTATTTGGCAAAATAAAAATATTTTCGAAACATTTAATTATTTTTTAAACTGCAGTTTTGTAGTATACGAACCAAAAGTTACTTTATAACGAACAAATGTTACTTCATTTTCCCAAAATTGTTGAAAATGAAAAATTTTATTTAAAACATTACAGTAATAGTTTTAGAACTGTACGAAAATTTTTATATAAAATACCGCACATTTTTAGTTGAATTTTTATAAGTGTTATTACTTAATGTTACTTTATTTTATTTGTGTTTTTATATTAAAAATATGCATTAAAAGAGAACTAAAGTAATTGTATATATATAATTTATATTTTATTTAATAATGCGTTTTACCCAAGATGATATATATATATATATATATATATATATATATATATATATATATATATATATATATATATATATATATATATATATATATATATATATATATATATATATTAACTATTTTTAATTAGTGCGAGTTATAAAAATTCGAGTAAGTACAAATATTAACAGTGTTCTTTGAAATAAAAACAATTCCTCGAAGAGAAATTCCACGAACTTTACTTAAATATATTACCGCGTTATATATATTTATATAGACAACGGATTAGTTCTAGTTATTAAATTAACTTAATATGCTGTTTCATAAACATGTATATTTGGTAAAAAATAGACTGTGATAGTAAAGACTGTCGAGTAAAATATTTATCCAATTAGTATAATTGATATTCCATACTCAATATTGTTTTTTTTTACATTGAAGTCCAATTAAAATGAAAGAAAAATACTTTTTTTAAATAATTTTTTTTAATAAATTATATTTAGTTATGTTTCAGTCGCAAACATTTTATAAATCCGACTTTTGTCTAGTAATAATAATTAGCTTATAATAGAAAACTAAAAAATATATTTGCGTCGTTATAAAAAAAATAGAACACAAAAAAAAACAAATATCTTATTTTATTATTATCAGAGTTTAAATGGACAGATAAACTAATTAAATAAAAAGTGAACAAATTACACATTCTTTCGACAAGTCATGATTGTCCATTCCATACAATTTTCACATAAAAAGTTTACAAGTTCAATTGAACAATTATAAAAACATAAATTGGTGA
This sequence comes from Troglohyphantes excavatus, assembly GCA_963932185.1. Classification (NCBI taxonomy): domain Eukaryota; kingdom Metazoa; phylum Arthropoda; class Arachnida; order Araneae; family Linyphiidae; genus Troglohyphantes; species Troglohyphantes excavatus. Next base: position 11,057,653 of record OZ010668.1, read on the forward strand.
TATCTTCAGTTAAGGTGCACATACACACTATAAAAAACGAAAATCGGCCAAAAATTCCAAAATATTTTTTTGGTTCTATGGTATTCCCCAATTCAGTATCTTTCAGATGATACAAAGATTGAATAAATATTCCAAAAACTTTTTTATTTACAAAGAGTTATTCTATGGCCGCGCTTGCAATGGTAATATGTTTTGTAAACTTTACACTTGATTTCTGAAGAACTGTATTTTTAACATATGTCCCTTCATTCGAAACATGATAACTCAAGTTTGCTTAAACATTTTGAGAAAATTAATTTTTCTTTTAAATTTATATTAGTTGTAAGATGTTATGACCCTCCATCAAAACGATTCGTTAAAAATATAATTTTTAATAGAATTTTAAAGTTGAAAATTTGAATAAAAAAGTGTTTTTTTTAGGGACTGTCGAGGTAAAAAATTATTTAAAAAAAACTTTAAATGCTATAATCTTTTTGGAGGGTCATAACATTAAGAAAGATACTGCGAGTAATTTCCAACAAAAATTATGCTTCTAGATTAATTACAACTTGCGCAATCACGTTTGATATTCAGGATTTTTTAAAATGATTCATCACTATTTTTAAGATGTTTTCCTACACGAAAAAACTAGATTTTTAAATTCATAAATAAAAAAAAAATGTTCAAGTGTATACATACACCTTAAACACACAATAGTCGCTATACGTCGGTCAATACTGAAGTAAAACCGGTCAAAGTGGGTATAAAATTTGACTCATCCTCCACACGTTAGAAATTTCAGAGGGCGGGGGAGTGGATTAATGACCTACATGGCACGCACGACTTGTCTTCATCGGCACGATGGTTCGTCATTTATTCATATACTTTAAATGTCGCTGGAGTGCGATATTCTAGAAAAGTCGTTTATCTTTAGTAGTAGCACACAAAGTATTTAAATATCACCACAATCACAACTTCTTTGAATTCAATGACCCTGTAGAATGGTTAGGATTGCACTAGAGTTATGAAATGGACAATTGGGGACGGTTTGGGATATGCTGAAATGGTCGGGGAACACTTCCACATAATTTTGAAACATGGCAAAATTATGAGGACAACACCTGTGCTGGTACGAGGACATTTGGATCACGTCAGTTTTAACTTGCACCAGATCTCTCTACACTCTTAATAATATGTATTCAAAAATAAGTAAACTGTACTCATTTTTGAGTACTATCTATGCTCCGAATATATAAGTTTCTATTTTGAAAAAGAAATATACTTAAAAATGAGTACACTGAATAAAATGAACCGATGCTAGCCTACATAGGCTGCCTTAATAAATTACTTTCATTAAATATCGACAATTACAATTAAGACTTACTGGTAATCGAACCCATCAGATCCTCAGGCACCGTAGATCAGACGCTTATCCGTTAAACTACCAGGGCGACGTGAAGAAGTTATAAACAGAAATAATGTTAAAAAGTTGTGCCAAAAGAATGGGACATAAGATAATTTAATTCTAATAACTCGATTTCAATTTAAGCAATCGCCATAAAAAATTTAGAAAACCATCCTCTGAACACCTATTTTAAATTTGTCACATCGCTTTGTTAAGAAGTCTTGAACAGTAGCTGATATTAGCAATATTTATCACACTGCTTAATTTTGTGAAAGTAGAGTTACTTATTTTTGAGTACGTCATCACTCATTTACGATGAAATTGTACTCTAACAAAAACGAGTATGTTCAGGTACTGATTTTTAAGTACCTTTATTTTTACAGTTTCGTATGTGATATAAAAAAATTAATTCTTTTATCTGCAAATTGTTTTCAGTTTTGGGCGATTGCTTTTAATAAAAATTATTTTTCTCAAAATAATATATTTTTTTTACTAAATTTTCTGTTATTCATTGAAGTTCATAAATTAATTTTTGACTTATTAACCCAAATATTCTATTTAAAAAAATATTTACTTCAAAACAACTTGAACCAATACTCTTTATAAGTTTTTAGAAACTACTGGTATATAAATATTTACTTTAAAACAAAACATGGCCGTCAACTTTATTTTATTAAAAATAAAAGGTCTTCTATGCAAAAGGAATTTTGTGTACACAATTGTTTATTTACGTAAATACAAACATAACAGGTTCAAAGGATGCTTTTAAAGTATTTTAGATATATTTATCTTTTTTTTTAATTGTACCTACATGCATTTGTTGACCGAAGATACATCTATATTAATTTTGAATCATTTGATCAAGTTCAAAGAAATATTTTATCAATGCAAGAGAAAATACTTCTTTGAAACAGTTTAAAATCTGTTAGATTGGTTCTTTCATTATTACCGAGAAACTTTATTATGCTTGTTAAGAAAGGCAATTTGAATATGATGCGTATCTATATAAAATGTTTATTTTATTTTATATAAATTTTTTATTTCTATATAATTTTTTATTATGGATGCATGCCATTTAAAAATTGACTATTAATTGAATATAATTGCTTTTAGGACAATTTTTATTCTGAAATAAAAATAACGATCTAATAAACTGGAATAAGTGTGCTAATATTGTCAGTTAATTAATCAGTTAATAGTTAGTAGGCGGATAAATTTAAATATATTAAAAAAAAAAAAAAAAAAAAAATATTTCAAAGTATTAATAACAAAAAAAAATTATAATTTTATTTAAAGAAAAAAATATTAATTGCTAATATATTCTGAAATGGGTCATTGATATCAAATTTACGATTTTTTTTTATTTGTATGAATTTTAATACCAAGTTGCTGAGTTATCACCCATATCATGAATTCGATCCTAGTGCCACAACTCTCAAATTTAGCATTAGTATAGTTTTAACCAATACGATCATTAATAAATGACGATACGGATTGCAGTTAACTAACGATAACTGTTGTATTTACGTGTGTAACATTAGTTGCTTCACTGGTTAATTCGTTACTAAGTTTGCATAATATAGTTTGGTTATAGTGATTCATTACTAAACTGGTTAGTTCATTACTAAGTTTGCATAATTTCTTTTAGTTATAATGACTGGTTATTTTTCTAAGTAAAACTGACATCCAAAATGTCACAAATTTATTTCTTAAAAACTCTCCAAGCGGCCAGAAAATTACCGAAATCACAAAATCATATTCAAAGAAATTGTACATACGAGAATTATCGCAAGGGCCACCTAATATATACCTATATATATATATATATATATATATATATATATATATATATATATATATATATATATATATATATATATATATATATATATATATATATATATATATATATATATATATATATATATATATATATATATATATATATATATATATATATATATATATATATATATATATATATATATATATATATATATATATATATATATTAATATATACCTATATATATATATATATATATATATATATATATATATATATATATATATATATATATATATATATATATATATATATATATATATATATATATATATATATATATATATATATATATATATATATATATATATATATATATATATATATATATATATATATATATATATATATATATATGTTACCGTTAAAGTATATAATGCAGTTATTTCATAGAATACCTAGTTATTTCATGAAATAACTGATCGTGTCCGTTAAAGTGTGTAATATGTTATTAATTTGACACTTTAACTAGTTATTCTATGAAATAACTTGGTATTCTATAAATTAACTAATGAGAGACAGTTAAAGTGTAAAATAAACAATTTATCTAAAATGAAATTAAACTAATGGTAGACAATTAAAATGATAAAGAAGCAATTTATCTAATTTATGCAGCGTATAAATGGTATTTATGGAAACGTACCATAAAATCATTTGTTACAACAAGGATTACTAAAATGACACTTGGAATTACAAAGAACATTATTTCTAAAACAAAAACATTTTTTGTTGACACACTGGGTTTTACATGAACATTTTTTAAATCCCTGACCAGTACCTAAACTTTGAGCTGTAGCAACCGACCGGAGCGATATTTCTACATCCGGTACTTCTTCAATTTTAATTAATTTTTGTTCGCAGACAATGAACTGGGATCGGGAATATAATTGTTTTATGCGGCCGTTTCTTGTGCCCAATTGGAAAAATCCTTCTTCGGTTATTTTTATGATGATAGCTAAAATAGATTTGGCATCACCTTTTCCTCTGTCAACTCCAGGCACTGGGATACGGACGGTAAACCCCACAGAGGCTCTTTCTCTTTGAACATTAAGTTTATTAAAACACAATTTGCAGATTTTCTGCTCAACTTCATCTTCTGAAACATAATCTAACCGTGCGAGATATATGATATAGATTATTTTACACTTTAACGGGCTGCAGATCGTTATTCTATGAAATAACTAGTTAAACCATGAAATACAAGAGAGTTTTACACTTTAACGGACACGATCAGTTATTTCATGGAATAACTAGGTATTCTATGAAATAACGGATTTCATACTTTAACGGTAACATATATATATATATATATATATTTACAATTCCTTTCCTTAAAATAACATGCTTTTCAGGAGGTCACATTGCGTAATACGTGATAATAGCGCTTCTTGAAAAAACAATTAAGTTAGTTTCTTTTCTACCTTTGCTGTTTCTTTGGTGTGTTTTTTTAACTGCCGTGATTTTTCTTTCTAATGGGACTTTTACAAACCCTTTGATACAAAATGTTTACGAGATAGGTTCTTAACCATATCGAGCACTTTTCAAGATATTGAATCAAATTACATCCGATTTTTAAGGTATAGGGAAATAACGTTACGATTAAATCATAGGTAATGGTTAAAATAGTGAGTATTAAGTTTAGAACCAAATTACCTAAACTCACCCCTTATACGTTGTTTTACAACATAATATGGTAACTTCCTAAAAATGGTAATTCACAAGGTGTCCTCTTTTAATTTCGTATCCTTTTCAAATACACAAAGAAATTTTCATGACAATGGAAAATTGTAAATTTACGAAGATTACAGCTGTTACCAAACCAATGCTTCATAACGTAAAATTCTATTAAAAACCTCTTTTTCAATTTTTTTGCAATCTTTATGGGCCTAAAGCGTTCTTAAAATACGATTAATCATTTTTCAGATTCTTCATCTTTTATGCATTCCTTTGACATGTTTTACCCACAAAAGCGATCTATACTATTTTATTATATATATAGGAGTTTATACTTTTAATTTTATGTATAAATTTAAATAATGAAAATCACTTTTAGCGATATAGATCTTGAAATTTATTATTATAAAATTTTCCATGTTGTTAGGAAGTAGGAATTGTATAAAATTTTTCCTTAAGATTCAGTTGCAGATACTGAAGTGGTGGGAAATTCAATGCTTATCCCTATACTTTTAAAGAGGGAGCTTAAAAATAAGTATATGAACCTACTCGTTTTTTTAGTACAATTGCTCGTAAATGAGCGATTACGTACTCAGATTTAAGTAATCGTTCTTTCGCAAAAATGAGAAGTGTGATATAATATTGCTAATCTTAGCTTCTGTTCAATCCATGTTAACAATGCGACCTGACAAACTTAAAATACTTGTTCAGAAGATGGTTTTCCACATGATATGATGCCGATTGCTTAAATGGAAACTGAGGTATTACAACTCAATTTTTTTACTTCCCATTCTTTTGGCATACCTTTTTAACATTACTTCTACTTATAACTTCTTCACGTTGTCCTGTAGCTTAACGGATAAGGCTCTGGACAGTGGATGTGGTTTCGATTATCGGTAAATATTGGTTGTAATTGTCGATATTTATTGGTAGTGATTTATGAAGATATCCTAAGTAGGTTAGTATCTGCTCTTTTTGTATATTTTTACTAATTTTACTCATGTTTAAGTAATATCCTTTTCAAAATTATAACTTATGTATTCGGAACCATGATAAGCATCGAATATACTCAAAAATAAATACATTTTCTTATTCTTGAATACCTATTTATAACTGTTTAGGATTAGTGTGTAGTATCGTACGTGTTGCACAGTTTAACGTTTTTAGATTAATTATTCACACAAAGTCTCGGACTTAGACACTAAACTTTAAACTGTTCTTCAAAAACCTAGAAATGAGTGAAATACTAAAAAAAATTAAGTATTTCAGTATTTTTTAGTTTATTCATATTTTGTTTATTTTCAACTACAACCTCTTTCGAAGAATGGGTATAGTTCAGCTTTGACTAAATGGCTTCTATTACGTCACAATGTTTACATGACTGCTTACATACAAGCTGATTAGTCACATTGTTAGACTTGTTTGATAATTCGCTATAACTGGTTTGAGCCAGAGAGTTGTTATATTAAATAGAGAGCGCCTTCAATGCCAGACTCTCGTAAGGCCGCGGTGTCAACATTGAAAAAGTAAAAACCAACATCACGTGGTTTTAGCGCTGCCACATTTAGCGTTCAGACATCTGCAGGAGTTCCAAATTTGGTGCACTTTCTTCTTTTTGGTGATAAGGCGTTCTGTCCGTATTCAACTACTTAACATTCTTATTTACTTATTTTCAAACAATTTGCGCTAAATATTTCCTCTTCATTAACGAAACGAAAATATAATTTTCTTTGTGTTCAATACTCGAAAAAACGAAACTCTTTATATTTCTCCGGTTTTATTGTTCATATTTTCTTATTGAACTATACAAAATAACAATTGAAAGAACTTGGCTTATGGTAAATTTTTTACATAAAATCGTAATGCAATTATTTCAAAAGTACAAAGTAAGAAAAATATCTTTAATATATCTGTTAAACTCCCTTAAATTGTGCCACTCGTTAAAAAAACTATATTTAAATACAAAACAATATTACAATACTTCGATCTCGCTTAGTTCTGAAAGTCGCCAAGGCCTGCCAAGTAATATTGGCGCATGGGTGAATTGGCATTTCCACAAATCACGTGGTTTCAATGATGCACACACGGAAATCAGCATTTTTATTCCTCTATTTGTATCATTACTCTATGGTTTGAGCGGGTTACATAGCCGAATATTAATTATATGACCCAGAGTATCATTGAAATACAGACATCTTTCAAAACTGAATGTTTTTATATTCTTTAAAAAAATGTATCGGTATTGTTTGTTAAAGGTTTTTAAACATATCTATTTATTTATTTTCGTAAAGAGCAAGATACATTTCAACCATATATATCTGAAATGTTCTTCTAAAAGTGTGAATATACCTTTTTTATTTTTCAATAACAAACAGTTTTTGAAAGATTTTATAGGATAGAAGGAGATGGAATAAAATAGAATATTTATGGAGATAAATATGATGTGTTTGGGGGCTCTTTTGCCCTTTATATAAATATTCGAATTGATTTTCGTTCTTTTCTGGAATTTCCAGTAATCGATTCTTGAGCATACCAAATTCCTTGTTAGTAGTATAGCAGCATTTACGTATATAGGAAATTATCTTTTGGAAGTGTTTTACTCTTTTAAAAATTTATTAGAATTTGATAAAACAACATGAGCGTATCACATATTTATAAGCGAATAAATATATTTCTTAAAATTAAAGTTAATTTTTGAAAAATGTATAATATATTTGTCAGTCAGATATTGAAATATCAAGGATATTGATAAATAATTTTATGATTTTTTTTCTTCTTATTTTGTAAAGTTTCTAATTTATTTGTATTTAAATTTTGTACGCTGGGTTAAAATAATACTTAATCAATAACCTACTTGTCATACACCTAGAATGATGAAATTAAGCTTTTTGTTCTTTCATAAAGTGAAATTTGTGTGTGACTGTGAATAAAACTTTTAAAAAACTGTTCTCAAACATCTAGCTGAAATACACGTTCTGCACACATAGCTAAAATGAAATAAACTTTGTAAAAATAGTTTAAAATATGGTTAGAATAAGACATTATTAATAATTAATAATCGATTCAGGGTGAAAACTATAAATTATTTATTTTAATTGAAGATGAATTTTATGCGTGGAGGTTGACTTTTTACTCTCCGTTTTACAGCGAAAAGGTTTTACAACTATCACGCGTATGAATACATGGTTAAAGTTCAAATAAAAAGAAAGGGGTCATATACAATTCTGTTTTGGCAGAGATACATGCTTGGGGAGTTATATATGTTACAATGTTTCATTTATTTAATATGTATCATATGCCCAAGAAGATAACATTTGGCAGAGTAGTTTTTCTTTATACCTTGAAAAAAGCGATATTTGTGTATTTCAAGCCTGGATACATGTTCTACGCACGCAATAAAAATACTTATTATTAAGTTCAATATTTGTCATATACCCAGAAAGGTGAAATTGAAAAAGTTTTTCTTTATACCTTAAGATAAAGTATGCTACATTATGTTTACTTTTAGTTAAAGTATCCGTTTAGCGCACTGAATTAAAATAACATTTATCCACCAATCTAATAATTACGCATTTAGAACATCTAAAGAGGAATCATCGAATAAGAGTTTTCATATGCTCAAAAAAGTGCAAATTGAAAAAGTGTTTCTTTATACCTTAAGATAAAGTGTGCTACATTATGTTTACTTTTAGTTAAGGATCCGTTTCACGCACGTAATTAAAATAACAGCCAATCATCAATCTAATAATTACGTATTTAGAACATCTATTGAGGAATTGAAATAAGAGTTCGAAAATTAATATTTATATCGCTCTAAACATTGTATTTGTATATTTATTGACTTATTTCCGTTCCGTGCGTAAAACGGGTATTTTTTCTGGAACAAAATAAATCAGGTTCGTGTTCTTTTTTCCTTCTGTCCTATTTCCAAAACCACAAAAACTATCATTCACATCCGACGAAGAATTGCCATCCTTCAAACTAAACAGGAGAAAATCGAATTAGTATTTAAAACGGCTCGCATCGCCAAAGACTGAACCTTCCGCAGCGTTGGCGTAAAACCTTCATTAAAAGCCTTCCGCGCTCCGCAGAGCGCGAGATCTTATTATTTCACCCAGCGTTATGAATGAAGCTGCTACATTTTTACGGTGGATACGCAGACCTGGTGCGTTAAACCGTAATTAAAGCCTTGGTAAAGCGAGGGAATTCATTAGTCTTCGGCGCCGATCCTGTTATGGAAAAGTCGCATGGACTCGTGATAAGTGTCCTGTAGTACCTAGTGCAGTTTGAGAAGGACCAGGGAATTTGAATTTTTAGCTTTCATGTGTCTTAAGCTGGAAGCTTTGTGGGAGCATATAGCGGCAATAAACTTGGGAGACTTATGTTTCGTTTAATTTAATGAGTGTTGATTTAATTTGGTTGGGGTAGTTTTGTGGTTGTTTGAGGAAAAATTCGTTGATTTTTGCGGTTTGTTGTCAGTTGATAAATGGGTCTTGTAAATGAACTTATTAATTGTATTATTGCGTCATAAATATTCATATATTGAACAGATGCATAGATTATGCTCGATTTTTTAAATAATTGATTACTATTCACAATGTTTTATTAAACAGTACATTAATTTTCCAGTTTAAATAAATTTAAAACTAAAAACTAATAAATTTAATTTAATATATGTATTATTTAAATAACCATTTAATAATTGAAACTAATTTTCCATACTATATAAAATAAGGTAATCAAGAATTATATTTCTATAATAGTACAATAGAAAAATTGAACAACTTGCGAACGATTATTGTTAATTGTACAGGAGTAACGGATTTTAAAGGAGAAGTTAGATATTCATTGGGGGATAGTTAGGAGATAATAGCTGGGGCAACCTTGTTGGGCGTTGAGCATGTTGTTGTACGTCAATATTTGTATTTGTATAATAATACATTAATTATCATGTAAGATTTTTATGAACTCATTAATTAATTATCTTTCGACATTTTTATCTCATATATGCGATAATTTTAGACAGGTGTATACTCTTTTTCATATTTTGAAGGAATGAAAAAAATTTGAATAAATTGTTTCCAAAGTACCCATAGAGATCCATTTCCTTATAAAACTTATTCAACTTTATTTACGTCTCTTATTTATAAATTTACTACCACCTGTTTAATAATTTGTTTTTACTTTTTATAGAATTATTGTAATAAGCAAGAAAGGTAGTTTCAAAACTAGATAAATCCACAGTTTTTGCAATTTTTTTTTTAAATATATTTTTCACAAGTCTTCAATGCACGACATCGCTTTGCAAAGCGCTATTGATCGAAAGTGTCTGAATCCAGTTTAAAAATGCATTTAAAGTCATGCGTTTAGATCGAAAATACGTGGCTGTCAATCGCTTTTGGCGTGTCTCCTTTAACATTTATGGCTTTTTGACTATATGTCTCCTTTTATTATTACTTCAATTCTTGAAGGACAACTTCATTTTTTTCATGTTATATTTATATTGGTTACATTCCTTTCTAAAACACTTTATCTCATTAAAAATTAACGTTTTTTAGAAATAAACTGTTAAAATAACCTTTATTAAAATATTTATGGAAATGAATAGAAACTAAAATATTTAACATGTATTGGTGAATAGTTTCCATAGAAGTTTAAATCGCATTTTCGCTACGCATAAATTACATTGATTTCTCAATTCTCATTTCCTGTCTTTAAACTGTTTACTACAAATGTTAATTCATTGAATATTTTCACGAAAATTACTTGGCATTTAAAACCCAATCGTTGAAAATTATTGTATTCCAATCTGTTCAATTCCTCGTTGTTATTGTTCAATTGCCAATCCCATTTGTTTTCCCATAAAAAAAACTTTGATTGGAAGTTTTTATCGCCATAAAAGTTCGACGCTGAGTTAAAATATTTCCTTGTTTTGATTTGTAGTTTGAAAATATAATTCCAATGGCAATTCAGATTGTACTTTATCTTACCCAAGAACATTAAAAAATCATTACGCAACACGTTAAAATATCATTATTCATGAAAACATATTTTTATTGATGGTTGCTTTAAATTGCTGCTTGTGAAAGAGATTTCGAAAAACAACGCTTATTGTACAAGATTACTTTCCATTATTGCGTATTTAATGGTATTGGTTAGTTTATAAAAGCAGCATCATTTGTATTTTTATAAGTTTAGGAATACATTTTGATTATTGATGTTTTCAAATATTGTAAAGTTTCTCTCCACGCAAAATAAACTATCAATTAAATATGTATAGAATTTTATTTTGACTTTATAAAGGGGCATAGAACATATTTAATTTTTTGTTTTTTAATTTTGCAGATATAATTCTATTTTTTTTCAACATACGTGTGGAAATCACATTAATACAATAATCGCATGGACAAATATTTAAAATATATAATGTTTATTTTTAAAAATAAAATATACAAACATTTTTCCTTTTTTATTTTTTATAGAAGTAAATAGTTTCTGAGAAACTATATTTTTGCTTTTTAATAAACGAAAGAAAATGTTTACCGAGCTGTCTTTACGGATTTTTTTTTAATTGCAAAAGAATTCCTGTGAAAAATATTTGAAAAAAAATAACTAATTTCACTTCTTAAACTATGTTAAGAAATACTCAAAGACATATAATCTATATATAACTAATCCCTAATGACAAATTAAAATAATATGTTTCAAAATAAAATGTAGCAAATTTGGAGCAGGTTATTCAAGTAGATCTGAACTTGTATCTATTTAAACTTGAACAAACAAGAAAAATGTCATCACAGAAAAAAAAAGAGTTCAAAGTTACGTATTGAGGCAATTTTGTATCAAATCTTAACATTGATTCGAAAAAATAATTATTTGTACGTAACGTAGAGACATAATTTTGGTTCCGTTCTGTTAAATATAAATTATATATAAATATAAATTTTTAAAGCAATAAACTATTTTTATACATATTTGATGATAATGTGTCTCGTACCATGTCTCTTCAAACTTATAAAATTTAGTGTATGTAACTTCGCATAACTTTTAGCCAAGTGTTTTGTGTTATTATTTTAATTTCAGAACAATAATTTTACATTTAAAAATTGCTCGTTTTTTTCAACCTTCTGTGCATGCCTTATTATTTAGATATAAGTTTATATGTGCTTTTTGATGATAAAATGTGGGATATTAAATTACTATTAATCCTAAAAAAAGTTTTGTTATGATGAAACAATTTTTCATTTGACTTTAAAATTTGCTGTAGAAGTTCCATGGGCATGATTTCACTAATAAATACAGTAGAACTCTAATTATCCGGATTAATCGGGACCAGATCCCATTCGGATTATCGAATATCCGGATAACTGGATAATTTACGAAAAACAAATTATTTCTTAGTAAAAAATTGCTTTAGTATGTAATGTAATTGAATGACTATTAAAACATTATCAATCAGTCACCGATAACAAGTTTTAAAAATGTGGATTTTGCTGATTTTCTTGTTTTCTCTCAAAATGATCTGGATAATTGGCTATCCGCTTTGTTTGATCCGGATAAAAGGAGTTTGGATGTTTGAAGTATTACAGTAATTAAGGAAACTTTATCACACGTCCACATTTGAATGTAGAGCACTGCTGTTAGTGTAAAGCCGTACCAAAAGAATCTAAAAACTAATTAATTTTGAACATATTTATATTATTATAATATCGACATTAACAGAAATCTTACGTTTTTAATGACTATTGTATAACATTGACCAACTCAATGTAAGTTAAATAAAAAATAATAGTTTTCCAATATATATAAAAATATATTTCTTAACCCTCTGAGCAACTAGAAAAAAGGCAAAATTGCAACGATTTATCTGCAAAATAGTTTACAGTATATTTCCAATGCCTGTATATTATTAAATATTTTTTAACTATTTTAATATATATAGATTCCAAGGAACACCCCAAAGCCTTAGATTAAAAAAATATCTCAACGACGAACATTTTTATGAATTTAAATGTATGTATATTGCTAGAGAAAAGCTAAATATCTCCATGGACGGCTTAAGCCGTTCAGATTCTTCATAAGGTTAAACCCAGAGAGTTGTAATAATAAATAGAGAGTGCCTTCAATACCAGACTCTCGTAAGGCCGCGGTGTCAACATTGAAAAGAAAAACCCACATCACGTGGTTATAGCGTTGCCACATTTGGCGTTTAGACATCTGCAGGAGTTTCAAATTTGGCGCACTTTCTTCTTTTTTGGTGACAAGGAGTTATGTCCGTATTTCTTTCCGAGCTACTAGGGTTCCACTAGGGGTAGCAACTTGCTTTTCATAAGGGTCAGTTCTGTACGTATTCAACTTTTTAACATATATGTACGTATTTACTTATTTTCAAACAATATGCGCTAAATATTTCCTCTTCATTAACGAAACGAAAATATTTCATTTGTGTTCAATACTCGAAGAAGCGAAACTCTTTATATTTCTCAGGTTTTATTGTTCATATTTTCTTATTGAAGTATACAAAATAACAATTGAAAGAACTTCGCTTATGGTAATTTTTTTACATAAAAACGTAATGCAACTATTTCAAAACTACAAAGTAAGAAAAATCTCCTTAATATATCTGTTAAACTCCCTTAAATTGTGCCACTCGTTAAAAAAACTATATTTAAATAAAAAATTAAACACAAAACCATATTACAATACTTCGATCTCGTTTAGTTCTTAAAGTCGCCAAGGCATGTCAAGTAATATCGGCGCATGAATGAATTGGCATTTCCACCTATCACAGGGTTTCAATGATGGACACACGGAAATCAACATTTTTATTCCTCTATTTGTATCATTACTCTATGGTTAAACCATTGTTTAAAAAAATGTAATCATAAACTTGAAAATTGCTATGCTATCTGACCCATGTGGAACAATAATTAAAACCATCTTTCACGACAACATCTGTCCACCATTAATTCTGAAAAAAATGTAGCAACATTTCTTCAACATTCGCCTTGGACAGCACACGATACCGCAAACACTCTACAGTGCCAAACAAATATCCACTTCAAAGATTTGAGTTTAGGATTTCTCGTGCGTCTCCAGTACGTGCCAAGCAGCAAAATAAAGCAAAATTTACGACGCTTTTTAAGGCCAAACCAGTCCCCTCCCAAACGTGACCCGCCACACAAATCTTCGCCAACTCCGAGCACCTTTATCTACACGGCACTCCGGAGTTTTTCAATTGGCGACTTTAATTTACACTTCAACGCTGGAGGAAACCTACATGAACATAAACAATAGATTACACGTGTTTCCTAATCACAACAAACCATCACGCCAAAACGTGAGGGAAAAGCCTCTTAAGAAGATATAATTGTACGAAACCTAAAATTCGCCAAGTCACCGCCAAGATATGCTATTAATAACACCGGCCGCAACAATTCTCGCTGAATTAGGTTCGGACATTATTAAATTTATAATTTGACTTAAATTTATACTTCAAAGCCGAAACACATTAATATAAGCAGGATATTACACGTGCTTTCTAATCGCAACAACCCATCTCACCGAAACGTGCGTGGAAGCTTATTATAAAATTGTAATTGTTTAAAACCCAGACCACGCCAAGTCATCGCCAAACGACGACATTAATAACACCAACCGCAACAATTGGCGCTGAAAATATCACGGACTTCATTAAATTGATAATCTGATTTTAATTTACACTTCAATGCTAAAAGGAAAATGAACGAAACAAGATATTGCAAGTGTTTCTTAACCTGGCCAAAACGTGAGGGGAGACTTATTAAAAAGATATAATTGCGTGAAACCCGAATTTCGCCAAGATCCACCGCCAAGGGACGTCATTAATAACACCAACCGCAACAATTGGCGCTGAAATTATTACGGACATTATTAAATTTATAATCTGTCCGGAAAACCCATCTTTCATCCGGTTTTTTATATGATCCGCAGACCGCAAAACGGTCCGGCAAGACCTAATTCCCAAGGTTCGTCCATTAATTTCCATTTCCACAGCATCAGTCGAAGTGTTAGAGTCCTTTTTTCTCTTATATATCAACTAAAATGCCTCGGAGGTTTCCGTAGGATTCTATTCTGGTCACGCAGGTAAAAGTTTCGCTAACGGAATCTTCTTTTCCTAATTCGTGGACCCGGGGTCGTGAGTCACGACTCTGGGTTCGTTACCAGCCACTGTACGTGGCGTTATGGGAGAGAATTTCCGGACCAGTTAGCCCCCGTGCATGGGGTCTAATGATCCCGCTGTTTTGTCGGTAGCTCGGATTTTGGTTAAGAACTCATTATTGAATGGCTGATTGTCTAGGTGCTTGACGGGTCAGTGAGGTATTAATTGAGGGTTATTTAGGGTCAGATTGGGCTATAAATTAGAGTGGGCTATTTTGTTTGCCTTCTTTATTAAATAAGTTATTAAATTGTTTCTTTGTTGTTTTATTTTTAATCGTGGCTAGTGAGAATTGGGCTAGGCCGATGATTAATTTAGGATATTTTAGTGCGTTTAGAAGAAGGGTAGACCTACAGAAAATTCGGAAATTTAGATATTTAGAAAATTTAAAAATTTAGAAATTCAATTCAATTACAAAAATAGAAATTTAAATATTTGGAAATTTAAAAATTTAGAAATTCAATTAAATTAAAAAAATAGAAATTTAAGTATTTGGAAATTTAAAAAAAATAGAAATTTAAGTATTTGGAAATTTAAAAATTTAGAAAATCAATTAAATTACAAAAATAAAATAAATAAAAATATAAAAATTCAATTAAATTACAAAAATAGAAATTTATATAATTGGAAATTTAAAAATTTAGAAATACAATTAAATTACAAAAATATAAATTTAAAAACGTAGAAATTAAACATTTAGCAATCGGGGATTTTTGAACTTGCGGGGAGGGGAGCATATTGTTTACATAGTGAAATATTTGACCTGATTGGCAAGAAATGGGATTTCTGGTAGCATTATGTTTAAGAAATCAAAAGGACTTTATCACCATCTTTTGAAAACATGTTGTTTATTATTATTTCAAACTAAATCTAACATAACTTCATCGTGTAGCGGTCTCAATACCCCCTATTCACAGATGGTTCAAAGGTATCCCTTCCCCCCCCCCCCCCTAAAAAAAAATCTATATTTTTATAACGTTACAGTAATTTGTTTTAAATTAATGGTTTACTTGACTTTCAATGGGAAGGGTTTGAACCCCTGAAACCCACCCTCCCCTTCTTACCTACATGCTTGGACATCCATTTTAAATACATTACCAAAATCACCGAACAATTAAAGTTTAACAAAATAAAACTGATTTTGATTCTTGAATTTACATGCAGTAATCGTGCTAGGAATTAATGCATTATGTGAGATCTAGATACTAACTACATTCACACAGGTCATTCCAGGATATTTGTTCATTTTGTAAAATTTTGTTATTATTTAATGATATGTTAATTAACGTAAAATAAAGCCAATAGTTTTTAGTGGGTTTAATTAATTAAAAATATGTGGTTATTTAACGCTAATTAATTCATTATAAAATAACAAAATATTGCAAAAGGGGCTAGTCACTGGCGTTACACAAAACATATTTTGGGGGAGGGGTTGAAACAAGAAATTTCCCAACTTAACGATTCGAAATTCTCAACTCAACTATGCAAAATTCCCAACTCTGCTGAAAATTCCCAGTTCCAACTTATCGACATTTTTCATCTTTTAATATATAAATTTTGTGTGATATTAAACAGTTCTCTCACAAGCATTGATATATTACACATATATTCCAATGCAGTGTCCGTTCTGAAGTCTAATTTAAATGAAATATTACAAGTTGAGCGATTTTTAATCTTCCTTTGCTTTCATTTGTTAATAATATTAATTTTCTTCATTTTCTTCAGACATAAGTTTTCTCTACTCGGGGTTTTAGAAGTTGAAATTCCCAACTTTCAGGTTTCCAGATTATTGGGAGGGTCGGACCCCCCCCCCCCTCCCCCCGGTGGGACGGGCCTGCTGGCAAATACCGTAAAATGGTCTTCATGTTATAATGTCGAATAATTATATCAAAAATATATAAAACACATTTTTGAAAACCAAATTATATCGTCTATTTTGTATTGTTCTGTAACTGTGATACTAACTATTCCTTTATTATTTTTAAATTATATATTGAATATATAATATATCATATGTGACAAATAATACAATATCACATTACTTATTCTTTATACTTTATTCCAATCGCAATATAGTTATGAATAATAAAATGTTCTACTATTTCTCCAAATGCTCTACTATTTCTTTGGTTACTCCCATATTTGGAGAACTGCCATCTTTTTTGCAGCATGTTCAATCTTTATTGAAGTTGTGCAGGAAACAACTTAAAACATTGGATGCTACATCAATAATGCGCAACTCGTACTGTTTTATGTAATAATATTTTTTATTTTTAAAAAAAATTAAGGCTTCAAACTAAATCTCCTTTTTGAAACAAATATCATTATTTATAGGCACGCACTAAAGCCATTCGCTGGAAGAAAGTTAATTTTTTTGTTGTTATCTTTTTAAAATATTTTTTTAAATAGTTTATTTTGAAATTGTGTATTGTTTTATATATGTCGATGACTAAAATACAAAGTATGTTTCCCGGAAGTTCTAAGGAAAGGGTTACATAAAAATGTCGACAATCAAACTTTTGTGTTGTTCTTATATAACGAATATCAAACCAATCTAAAACTCAATAAAAAGTAGTACTTCCCCTCACACCCTCCTCACGATTTATAAATTGGCTTTACTTTACCTTTTTTAAAGTTTCAAATTTTCAATTTAATTGTACGTTATGCAATTAATAATAGTTAAGAGTTTAATGAATAAACCGGTATTTTTTTTAGAACCTTCTGAAAATCTTGGAAATAATTCTTTTATTTATTCCAAAATTTTGCTTACACTCTTAAGAGTTTTTAATAAGAAAGTACATTTAACAATTATAATCTTTGTAATTTATAAAGTAAATTAATATTTTCATTTTACGTTTTTTTTTTTGTGGAAGTCTATAGACAGACACACAATATGTGTTAGCTATATGAATAAAAGAAAGTCTATATCTATGGCACGCAAAACATTATCTTCCTCACTATTCGAACATGTATGAAAAAATATATACAATTAACCTCTAATTGGGCACCTGAGGTTTGACATTTAAAATTTCTGTATAATGTTTGGTCTATAACCTTTTATACCGTTCTTAAAAGCTACTTTTTCCATTGCCAATTAAAAAAAACTGTATCTACAATGTTATAATTGCTATTTTCTAAAACAAAAACGTAACATGTTGATAACAAAGAATTACTTTGAAATAAAGTAATATATATATATATATATATATATATATATATATATATATATATATATATATATATGTATATACAAAATTTCAATAATTGTCTTAAACATTTGAAGGTTTGTGATCAAAAATTGCTTTGGTGAAATAACTCTTTCAGGCAATTAGCTTCAACGGGAAAAATAACGGAAAAGCTAACATTAGGAGATGTACCCGGAGATGTCTGTACAATAGACTAGTTATTTTGCCTTCGAGAAAATAAAATAGAATTAATAATTGGGGTGAACGAACCAATGGGATAAAAAAAAATTACCCGTGTGAAACCATGGGTAACAGCTGGTATTCATTAACCTACAAAACATTTTAAAAAAATTAACCAAGTTGTTTTAAAATAAATCAATACTTCAATTTCCAATATTTTACTTAGGAAAATTGAAGTCGAAAACAAAAACTTGAAAAATATATTTTCACTGGAAAGTTACATTAACACATACAATCCGGTCTATTCCGCGATTTAGGTAATAATGCGCCATTTTAGGTAATATAACTTACTAATATCGTAAATAAACTTACTAATATCGTAAATAAACTTACTAATATCGTAAATAAACTTACTAATATCGTAAATAAACTTACTAATATCGTAAATAAACTTACTAATATCGTAAATAAACTTACTAATATCGTAAATAAACTTACTAATATCGTAAATAAACTTACTAATATCGTAAATAAACTTACTAATATCGTAAATAAACTTACTAATATCGTAAATAAACTTACTAATATCGTAAATAAACTTACTAATATCGTAAATAAACTTACTAATATCGTAAATAAATTTACTAATATCGTAAATAAACTTACTAATATCGTAAATAAACTTACTAATATCGTAAATAAACTTACTAATATCGTAAATAAACTTACTAATATCGTAAATAAACTTACTAATATCGTAAATAAACTTACTAATATCGTAAATAAATTTACTAATATCGTAAATAAACTTACTAATATCGTAAATAAACTTACTAATATCGTAAATAAACTTACTAATATCGTAAATAAACTTACTAATATCGTAAATAAACTTACTAATATCGTAAATAAACTTACTAATATCGTAAATAAACTTACTAATATCGTAAATAAACTTACTAATATCGTAAATAAACTTACTAATATCGTAAATAAACTTACTAATATCGTAAATAAACTTACTAATATTGTGAGTTTATTTTTTCTATTTTTAAGCAATATATTTTCTAAGCATTTATTATAGAATATCCATATCTTGTCTACAAACTGGTGGACGAATTTTGAGAGAGATTTAAATCACTTGTAAGTCATCTTTCATAACTATAAATCAAAATCCAAACAGTGCCAATATTATTTTCTTCAAATTGCTGAATATCGTGTAAGAGCAACAAGGAAGTTTCTTTGGAAGTCTCAATGTCAATATTTAGGGAGATACGATCGTTTATCACAGCTTCCATTCCCATCAATTTCACAGAATTCCTTTTATAATGCCAGGAAATGGAGAGTGCAAATTACACACCTGTCACTTCGCGAAAGAGTAACACCCTGTTATTTCAAAATACCTGATATACAATGCTACATTTGCTCCGTTTGTCTATTGTAGAAAAAAAAATAAGCGTTTTTTCTTAAGTGATGGGAAGATATTAGTTTACCTGATTTTTTTTGTGTATTTCAACAAGGAATGGAATATTATATTGAATTATGTATCAATGACATTTGTAATAAAAGAAATATTGCAAATTATTGCATTTTAATTAGTATTATTTTAAAATTTGTAGTAAGTAGGTTAAGGTGGGGTAAAATGGGTTTTTGAAAACAAATATGGAATTGCACAATGTTAAACTTACGTTTTGATCTCGATTTTTTTTTTTGATAATTTATTTCGTTAATAAAGTGCAGTTTAGCAAAAAATTTCATTTCTATGTGTTCTAATTTAAGTCCGAATGTCTGTTTGGGTATGTACAAAAGGTTGTGATAGTTTGAAACATGAAAACTTCTATATGTAAACTAGAAAAATCGAATTATTTACCAATATTCAGGGGATTTGCATAGAATCGAATCCATTTAATACATTCGAATAAAAAAATTAGAAAACATTATAATATATTTAAGTTTTTTTTCAAAGTTTTGAAAAGTGAGCTGCGTGATACATAAAATTGGATAAACCCAATAATACTAATTACTGAAATTGAAACATACAGCTATTACCAAGCAAAAACATTCAAAATCTTCAATTTCAAACCAAAAAGAGAAGGTGTTACATTAACTTATACATTTAGTATTCATCAAATATATGGAAAATTAGTGTGTAAAAGTTAATTAAAATACTTCATTTCTGAACCCAAGAATTTCCAAACTAAATTACCAAAATTGGATCGCGTTATTTCTCCTATAAAAACCAATCATGATTCCAGGCATTCTGCGTAGTTTCAATGTCAATCTCCAAATGCAGCTTTCTGAAAATAATTTCAGTATGGAACAACTACGTTATAAATTAGTGATTAAGGTTTATTAAAATAATTATTTTCGGAAAGCAATAACTTACTCTATAATTCCCGAAATGAATCACACAATTATCACTAAACGAAATAAATCATGGATTCTCATCTTTGGGGTCGTTTCATTCTCCAAATGCTTTATTGAGAAAATACATTAACAACTAATGCAATAAAAATGTATTTGAATATATAATAATTTATATTTGTAGGTATGCGTCCAATAATTTCAGCATATGCAATCACTAAAAGTAAAACTTATAAAAATGTGTAATATTCCAATAATATGTGTTTTCTGAGCACATTAACATGCTCACTAATTAACGAAATTGAATCATACCACCAAACATACCATCACAGTTTGTTCTCATGCATTCTGCGTAGTTTCAACATTTGTCCAAACATACCACTAAAGGTATTGATCTGAATATATTTTAGCATTGAACAAATACATTAATAATTAATATAATAAATTTTATTGGAATATGTATGTTCAAATACAAATATTGACGACCAACAACGGGATCAAGGCCCAACAAGTTTGTCCAGCTATATCTTCTAACTATTCCCCAATGAATATCTAACTTCTTCAAGAGAGACCCGAGCCCCAAATCTTATTTTTTTGTTAATGAATACAACAATACATATTCTTGCATTATTAGATAATCTTTTTCCTAACAATAATCAAAGAAAATATATAATATTTATAAAATTAGCGTTTATAAGCCTAAATAGGCTTTTTAAAAAACCCAACTCCTCCCTGCATTTGTAATTAAAAAAATTAAATGACTAAATTCCGTCAAACTATATACCACAACAGACGTATGAATAGATTTTTGTATATTTGTATTTTAATTCTTTTCAGAAACTTTGTTTTAAGTTCATAATCTAAAAAATATTCACATATATATGTTCATAATTTCTCAAAAATATAATTTTATAACTTAATTTAAAAACTATTCATCTTATATATAAAGCTGAAATCTCCTAAATCTGTCCGGATGTGTGTTTGTTTGTTTGTTTGTTGGTTTGTCAGTATATTATAGACTCCGTAACTACAAAACGCAGAGCTTTGAAATTCACAGAATAGTTAGTTAAAAAAATTAGAATTTTAACGTGACTATTTTCAAGTATATACGATGTTCCATTCAAATGTTATGACATTTTTTAGCGTACGTCAGCAAAGTTTCACAAAGTGGCAACAGTAAAATCAGTTGAAATCAATGGAGAAAAGCGAAAATATAATATAAAAAAAATATAAACCAATTAGAATGCCGATCTTTATACTCCATAACTACAAAACGTAACTTTATAAAATTTACATATTACTTTACTTGAAAAATTAGACATTTTTTGTGATAATTTTTAATTTTGTACGATGTTCCATTCGTTTATTATAACTATTTTAATGTATTCCATTGCCTTAACATAGATGATGATATCGTTTGCGATTTTAAAGAATTTTCTTTTCGTTATTTACAGTATGAAAATGACGTCATAGGTTTTGTTTGATTTAATAATTATTGAAAAACGTCTGCGCACGTTGCACATTGGGCTTCTTGTACGTTTATAAAACAAATATTAAAGCTTCAGAAACAATTAAGAGTTTAGATTTAAGTACTTTTTTTTACAAAGCCTTATCATTTTAAACGTGACCAAATTAAAAAATATACATATTTTGGGTAAATAACGAATGTTGCAGACGAAAAGTAGACAGATGATAAATGATATATAAACGTGTAGATAGGCACATGTTATATTTATTCTACTGCTTTGAAATGTTGTAAACACCTTCTTAAATATTTAAATATGTATAGCTTTGTTTTATGTAAGAAAAAATGAAGTAATTTCTGAAGACTTTGGGGCTCGGATTTCCCTTTTCATTACTCACGTACAATTAACAAAATTCGCAGGCAAGCTGTTCCATTTGGCTATTACCCTATTATAGAAATAGTGCTTTGTCCCTTCCCGATTAAATTGAGATTTTTTTAATTTAAATTCTGGTTTTATCCCTCATATTAAATTCCTAATCCCCGACATCCCCTTGTTTAATAAATTTGAACAGTTGAATCAAATCTTCTCAAACCCTTCTCACTTTCATAGTGTGCATATTCAAATTTCTTAATCTATCTCATAATTCATGCCTGAAAAACTTTCGGACCATTTTAGTAGCACTGTGCTGAAATTTAATAAATAAATATATTTTTTTATATATATATGATGACCAAAAATGTGCGGAATACTCAAAATGAGTCCTTACGAAACTTTTATTCAAACCTATTGCCCTAAACACTGTTAAAATAGGTATTCAAAAATAAGAAAATTTTCTCATTTTAATTACATTTGATGCTTATCATAGCTCCGAATACGTGTTTCATTTTTGAAAAAGAAATGTATTCAAAAATGAATAAAAAGAGCAGTAGCCTGCTAACTAAGGCTGCCTTCATAAATCACTTTCAATAAATATCGACAATTACTACCAATACATACCGGGAATCGAACCCGGATACGCAGGCACTACTGTCCATAGTCTTATCAGTTAAGCTCTCAGAGCGATGCGAATAAGTTATAAACAGAAGTAATGATAAAAAGGTTTGCTAAAAAATGTGAAGTAAGATAATTGAATTGTAATAACTCAGTTTCCATTTAAGCAATCGACATTAAATGATATGGAAAAACATCTTCTTAACAACCATCTTAAGTGTGTCAGGTCGCTTTGCTAAGATGACTTGAACAGTAGCTGAGATTAGCAATATTAAATCACACTGCTCATCTTTGTGAAAGTACGGTTACTTAAATTTGAGTACGCCATCGCTCATTTACGATGCAATTGTACTCAAATAAAAACGAGTACGTCCATTTACTCATTGTTAAGCAACTTTTTTTGTATGTATGTACAAAACGTACTCAACATTAAGGATTACCAAACCTCTATTCAAATGTATCGCCTTAAAGATAAATTCAGAACAAATATATCAACAATAAATACAATAAAAAAAGTACCCATAATCTTAAGTTATTTGTTTTCTGAGCACAACAACTTATACACTAATTACAGAAATTGAATGATATAATTACCACCAAACAAAACCAGTCTCGATCCCTATGCATCCAGCGTACTACTTTTAACCCAAACTTTTCCCAGCACGTCTCGTTCTTGAAGCAAGCAGTTTGAGCAAAAGCAAGAAGTTCTTCTTCGAAACGAGATGGAACATTATTCCTGCACTCATCGCTAATTCAGTAGGGAGCAAATACAAGTCATTTGTCTACTAGAAGATAAATTAAGAGTCCTGGGGAATAGAAGACCACAGGACGGGATAATGTACTGGATTCCGGCTCCTTTTGTTTTCCGGTTTCCCCGGGAGTTGCTTATAAACTAATTAGAGTGTATACGGAAAGCTTTTAGGATTTTTAATCGTGTTTTGGGATTTTTATGCTTAAAATCCTGTTTCGATATTTTAGATGTATGTGGGTGGTGTGTTTTCCATGTGGGTGTATTAGATTTTAATTAGGATTTGTAAATATTTTTTGATATGTATATGATATAATTATAATTAAATTGATGTTATTATCTTTTTTACATAACCCAATGGATGATAGTTTGTAAAATAATTAAGTAAAGTGTATTAAATTAAATCGGGATGTTAACACCATTTTATGCTTAAATTGATGTTCGTCGTTTCAATATTTAGATATTATGATGTGCTTAGAAAAAAATATCATATAAAGTAGATTGGCTTAAGGCTATAAAAACACTCAACATAAAAACTTCATAATGTTTTTAATTAAATTTTTTGTGGGGGTTTTCTAAAAGTAACTTAGAACAAAAGCCGCAGTTTTTTTTTAAAGATTTTAATTTTCCTGTAAAAAAAAAATATGAATATTTCCTTCAACAACTTCAGTGTTTCAAAATTGCAGTTTTTTAAACAAATTAAGAACAAAAATGTTCATTGATTGTCTTTTTTTATTTAAGTTTTATAAAACTTAACACAAGCTGTAGTTTTTTCTGCATTTATGCAGAAAAAGCTTTACATTTTACTTTTTACGCTGGCTATGTTTGCTGGGAAAGCACGCATTATAAAGGAAAGGATGTTTAGGCATCCTAAGTTGTCCACGCATTATAAAAGATGTTATCATCATAATTTATTAAAGTACAAAGAGGTGCATAAGGTATTCAGCACCTATTATCACCTGCAACATTCCTTGCTTCTGGCCAGCTCGCCCATTCAGTCTCGTTTCCCTCGCCTTCCATCATTCCACGTCATGTTAATCGGAGACGACACCGTCAGCAAACTCCGTCCGCTGCCCAACTGAGGACATCGCTTATGAATTCCTTTGTATCCATTCATAGAATATGGCCAGTAAAATGTCATCTTCTGATTTTTATTTCTTCGTCAATTGCAAAAACATTTAATTCATAATATGTTTGGCCAAAAATATGTAATAATTATTTTTAATTATTTAGTTTGAAAAACATTCAGTTTTTTGGTATGTGCCACTCTAAGCTTCCATGTCTCAGAGCCACACAAAGGGATATATCTTACAAAGAAATTTATAAAGATTTAGTTTTACCCTTAAAGCCATGTTTGATGTTCTCTAGTTTTTATAAATGACATGTATAGATTCAAAATATGCAGTTAAATTCTGGTAACCTTATCTTTACAAATATAGTGATGTGTTAGAAGGAATACAAAACAGGACTATGAAATTAATTCAAGTTACTTTGGAAATAAATTATTATGAAGATAAACAAAACTCTTAATAACTACACACTCGAGGAAAGGATGGTCAGACGGGACGTTATACAGCTGTTCAAATGTAATTGAACTGCGGTGCTAAGGATGTGGGTTCGATACCCGGTAAGACTTGGTTGTGATTATTAATATTGATTGAAAGTGATTTATGTATGCCGGAATTTACACACTTTTATGCATTTTACCCATTTTTGAATTCGTTTTTTTTAAATGGAAATTTATGTATTCGTACCATAAGAAGCATCAAATGTACTAAAACATTAGTAAATTTTAGTTATTTTCGAGTACCTATTTTTAACAGTGTATATACATTTTTAAGGAAATTATTTTAAATATGATAACATTCAATGAATTATTTAATATATGTTTCAATAAACTAAATTATAAAATAATTTCTTATATTTAACTAAGACATTGCTGTAACCAAACTTAACTACTTGAACAGCTCATCACAGATAGGGCTTGATATATTAGATAAGACTTAATATAATAAAAAAAGATCCTTAAAAATAATTATTAACAATACTTAAAAACCTCAGAATTAAATAAAACTATACTATTATGTTTCAAATAAATAATTGACGTTTTTTTTTTTTTAAATGTTTTAAAACCTATTTCCCCACCTTACCCTATAACATTAAAATTCTTGACATTTTTAATTCTACGAGATTTAATTTAGTTTAATTATTTAAACTTTAATTTAGTTTAATATACTAGGGGGCTCCGCCCCCTGCTCCGCTAACGCTTCACCAACCCCCGGAGGATTGCTACGCAATCCTCTATAGTTTGCTTCGCAAACAATACCGGCTTCATACACTGTAGACAATGACAATGTTTCCTAACAACAATACTTTTTTTAGTTATATAAATTATTGCTGGCAGTGCCGTCACACAAATTTATTTTTGGGATGTTGAGACAAGAAATTTCCCAACTTAACGATCCGAAATTCCGAAAGTGAACGATTCAAAATTCCCAACTTAAGGACGTCAGGTACCAACTCTAGTGTTGTCCTCGTTATCTGACCATTGTTAAAAATATGAGACATCGTTCCCGGGTCTATTCTTCAAGAAAGGCCTCGAACCAAAGCGTCCTTGATGTAGTAAGTAAATACGTACCAATAACCAATCAAAGGACGCTTTGTTCGAACCAACGCCAGTAGTTCAATGTGCAGCTCTAGTGCGACGTTAATTAACCAGACCACACTTAACGATTCGAAATTCAAAACGCAACAGTGCTAAAAAATTCCCAGTTCCAACTTATAGACATTTGTCAGCTTTTTTATAGGTAATATTAAACAGTTATCTCGAAAGTATTGATTTATTGCACGCATGTTCCAATGCAGTGTTCTGTTTTGAGGTCTAATTTAAGTTTCATCTTAATACAAGCTGGGCAATTTCTAGTCTTCCATCGCTTTCATTTGCTAATAATATTAACTTTCCTGAGGCATAAATTTTCCCAACTCAGGGATTTTTAAAACTCGAAATTCCCAACTTTTAAGGTATAAAAGTTTACAGCCCCCCCCGAAACATGTGTAAACAAACAGTAGCATAAACGCGCCAATCTTAAATCAGTCTAATTCGCTAACTTTTATTTATATAAAGTAAGATTATTGAGAATTGGCGTTAATAATAATTTCCCGTTAAAATATATAATAAGCTACAGGATTTAGATTTACATACATGTTGGCATTTTGCCAACGTTGGCATTTTGCTCCGAAATATCTTTTAATAATAATTATAGTACTTCACATAAATAGTTACATCTAATTTATTTTTTAAGATAGAATTTCAGTTTTCATACCATTCAAGAAAGGAAGATTTTACGAATATAACTATATTTTTTTAACGGGAAAAAAGTATACTTTTGAACTACTTAGAGCAGTTTTAATTTATCACTTAAAATTTTACGCGTAAAATTGACGATTATTTCAGACATTTCGTCAATTATTTAAAAATTTATAACCACAAAACTAAATCGAATTTTCACAAACGCTCTGGATCATTTGTAGCCAATAGTTTAATCTGTATCCCTAATTTTTTATTTATTTTTTTGTTGAAAATTGGAAGACAAGTATACAAAAATGTATGAATTATTTTCAAAATGTTCTAAAATCATGAATTTAACATAAAATAACGTCTAATATACTGATCGTATTGAAAAACAAAAATATTCATCTTATTACCCAAACATTTCTTAATAAACTGGCACAATTTCATAATTTTAGGACATTTACTTTTTGAGATGCAAGCGGAACAATGAGACAAAAATTCGCAAATTAAAATTTTCTCGAAATATCCGACATTTTTCCTTTCTTCACTATTTTTTATACCTATCTTAATTGACCACATCTAATTTAATTGTAAAGATAGAACTATAATCTTTATAACATCGGAAAGATGAAGTTTTAACGAACATTAATATATTTTTTTTAATAAGAAAATATGTAATTTTAAATGACTTATAGCAATTTAGAAATCACGTTTCAAAAATGAGGGCGAAAAAACTTCAAAAAGTGGAGCGTGTTCAAAGGTTTAAAAAATTTATAAATCCAAAACTAATTCGAATTTTAAAAAATGCTTACTTGGATTTCCAGTTCAAACCTATTTGTACACTCCCTAAAAAAATTGGATCTCTCCTCTTCATAGTGTTTCAGAAACTCGACGGACAAAATTACTTGTAAGCGAAATTTTATCAACGACGACTTTAATATTAAATAACTTATAAACTAATAACAGTATTGAAACAAAAATATATTCTTCTTATTTATCAAACATTTCTTAACAAATTCACTTAATTTCGTAATTTTAGGACTTTAACATTTTGAGATACGATCTGAATAACATTGAAAGAACTGAAAATTCCCCCTAGGGCCGACTTTTTCCCCCTAGGGCTTACTTTTTTTTAAAATAGAGAGATAAACAAAATTATTTTTAAGGAAGCCCTATAACCCTATTTCGTCGAAATTCAATTTCGCAGGTATTTCTGCGTATTTCTCCCTTGACACAAGAATTAAATTAAAACCTCGAACTTCCAAACAAGTTAATTTTTTTCGTTCACACTCGCAAGAACTTATCGACACAAGCGTTCTCGGTAATCCTCTTAAAAGAATAACAACCTTTGCAACAATTTAATTGAACTTCATTGTTCCCAAAACACCGCGGCCGCTTCCACACATAAATAGTGCCAACCCAAGACATCAATAACACATTAAAACTTCACGAACCGGATTAGAAGACAAGAAAAAAAAAATGCCAAGGGAGAGAACAGCCAATAATTGGTAAACCCATGGCGTTTGCGAAATATTCTTAGCTAATTATCGATGAAAATTCTCCAAATATCGGTCGGTCTTGAGCGTTGTATATTAATTTCACTTTCATGGAAAAGGAGGGGGGGGCCTTGGAACTTTCGTTCGTTCTATTTTCTTGCAGTAGGTCACGTGGTTGGTTGGCAGATTAATTGTTTCCCCCGCCTCGAAAAATGTTTCGGCGAGGGAGTGAATCGATATATAATGGGATAATTCTTCATCGTAATCGATATCGGTCTCCGGATTTGTTGTCCGTGTTCTTCATATTTCAGGAGTTGGCGATGTTTGTTTTGTTTTGCGTCCGGGCGATTTGAGACATTGATTTAAATGTTGTTAATTTGATTAAGTTTTCGGTTACCGGAGAGAGATGCTGTAATTGGTTGAAATTTGTTTTTAGAAATAATTACAATAAGTGGGTAAAATATAATAATTGACTAATGGAATTATTTCATAATTTTTTTTATTCCCCATACTTTTTAGTGTATTTTTATTCTTTTATTCTAAGTTGTAATTGAAAAATTTATATATTAAAACAGTTATATTCGTGTAATTGAAGACTCAATTTGTAAAGCGCGGTAAAATATTTAAACTTAGAAGAATTTGAAAAACAATTTCCATCTTTATATCATAAGTTTTAATATACTATAAGTATCCAGCTAAAAAGTCAGCATAAAATCTTCATCAAATGTTGAAATTAAAGATTTTATTCAGTAAAATTAAAAAACTTCAAAATATAGTTTTTTTAAAGTCCTTTACAAAACCTACAAAAAGGCTTCAATTTCACAATCTTGATAAAGGTTTTGTGATGTTCTATTTTTCTGGGAACAGTATATATATATATATATATATATATATATATATATATATATATATATATATATATATATATATATATATATATATATATATATATATATATATATATATATATATATATATATATATATATACTAGACTGTCACTCTGCTAATTTCACCACAATGTAAAAAAAGGTACTTAAAATGAGTATCTGAACACTCTCGTTTTTCTTTGAATACAATTACATCGTAAATTAACAGTAACGGGCTCAAATTTAAGTAATCGTACTTTCTCAAAAATGAGCAGTGTGATTTAATATTGCTAATCTCAGCTTCTGCTCCAGCCATCTTAACAAAGCCTTAAAATAGGTGAAAACTCAAAATAGGTGTGCAGAAGATGATTTTCAACATTATTTGATGTCAATTGCTAAAATGGAAATTGAGTTATTATAACTCGATTATGTTACTTCCCATTTTTTGGCACACCTTTTTAATATTGCTTATGTTTATAACTTTTTCACGTCACTCTGGTTGTACAACGGATAAGGCAATGGACTGCGATGCATGATAATCTTGGTTTGATTTCCGGTAAGTCTTGGTTGTAATTGCAGACTTTATTTTAAGCGATTTATAAATGCAGCCTATGTAGGCAAGCAACTGCTCTTTTTATTGATTTTTTACTCATTGTACTCATTTTTGAGTACCTGTCTTTTTCAAAAACGTTACTTATATATTTAGAACTATGATGCAATGTTAACTATGATTATCTATGTCAACAGTGCAAATAGCACTGTTAAACATAGGTAATCAAAAATAAGTCAAATTAACTTATTTTCGAGTACATTCGATACTTAAGTACTTAAGTATCGAATGTACTCGAAAATGAGTTAATTTGACTTATTGTTGATTACCTATGTTTATCAGTGCTGTTTGCACTGTTGACATAGGTAACCATAGGTAACAAAATAGCACTGTTAAACATATGTAATCAACAATAAGTCAAATTAACTTATTTTCGAGTACATTCGAGACTTAAGTATCGAAAGCTTGAAAATGAGTTCGAGTACATTCGATACTTAAGTATCGAATGTACTCGAAAATGAGTTAATTTGACTTATTTTTGATTACCTATGTTTAACAGTGCTATTTGCACTGTTGACATAGGTAATAATAGGTAACATTGCATCAATTGTGAAGCATTATTATTTAAACTTTTATAAATGCATTTTTAGATAGGTAGATTGATACAGTGCATAGTGCCTCTTTATGGTTTCCGAATTTACTTAGAAAATTTGAAATTTTATCGTTGGCGGGTAACAGCAAAAGAACTTACCACAAGCTTTCAGACTGAAATCGCAACGTTGAATTTATTTTCCAACGTATTTCTCTGCGGGTCTTATTTTCTTCCACCACTTCTTGAGCAACTGCCTGCATAATGCAGACCTCCATGCATTATGTATAAAAATGGTTCTGCCAGCCCCGTTTGAATTTCTCTACTTATCTTCAGTATTTCGAACATTCTCTTGTAACACTCGCTGATAAAGATCGAACATGACAGCTACACTTCGAGTTAAAACTCGATTTTTCTTCTAAAAAAAATCGAATAAAAAATCGAATAAAAAAAATCGAATAAATTGTTAGTCAGCTTCGATTCCGTGATGCCTTCAGATATTACTCGGTTATTCAGAAGGCTTTATACTGAATTGCAACATTTCAGTTCTAAGAAATTTCGCAAAATTGGACATTGTCTCGAATTCAAGAATGGAAGAATTTTGTTTTAATGAATGGGAAATGCTATATAGGTTGATTTCAGGTAATATTATCAAGACATGGTTAAAGTATTTATAAAATAATGTTTGAATTAGGTTATTTCGATAGTGTAGGATAAAGTTTAAATCGTTTTCATTGGGTAGCAATATTCCATTCTGCAAATGGGCATTCTTATAGTTTAATTTTTGTTGTTGTAATTCAAAAATTTAATATGTTTAAATTTAAAATTTTAAATTCTAAATTTTTAAAAACAGTTACGTAACAATAAATAATGGAGTGAAAATTTCAATTATAGGAAAATGTTCTTCGGTATTTCACCGGACACGCGGATGAATACAGTTCGGAAGAGAAGGTAGAGAAAAGATTCTACCTTGGGTTTTGCTCGTTAGTCGCGTTGTATCGATCTTGAATATTTGATTAGTTAATTAATAAATAAGTAAGAAATCAATTATCGAAAAACCTTAAACGCGTAGCATTTAATGTGTTTTTGAAAGGCTGATGTAGTTTTAAAACTAGGATGCATGAGCTTTATCCTATGTCAAACACCATGTAAAAGGACTATATTTTTTATATTGGCTCAAAAAAAGCTCAAAGTGGTCGATACACATAGTATTTCCTATAGTGATTATGATAGTTCAGTGCTTAAAACAGATTTTTAAAATTGTATACTGGATTGTAAGCTGTTAGATGATTTTCACTTTAATTAATTTAATTTTTTTTAATTAATTTTTTTAAAAATACTACCCTGTATATTGCATAGTTTCTGGAATTCAAAATTATTCTATATGCACTATGTTATTACAGATAACAATATAATATAATCATTGTTTTTAAAGTAGGCTTAATCATCTTATATATAAAGCTGAAATTTCCAAAATCTGTCCGGATGTTGGTTTGTTTGTTGGTTTGTTTGTTTGTTTGTCGGTACAAAATAAGCTCCTTAACTACACAACGCAGAGCTTTGAAATTCACAGAATAGTTAGTTAAAAAAATAAGAATTTTAACGTGACTATTTTCAAGTCTCTACGATGTTCCATTCGAATGTTATGACATTTCTTAGCGTACGTCAGCAAAGTTTCTCGAAGTGGCAACAGTAAAATCAGTTAAAATCAACGAAGAAAAGCGAAAATATAATATAAAATAATTATGAATCAATTGGAATGCCGATATTTACACGAAATACTCCATAATTACACAACGTAGCTTTATGAAATTTACAGAGAACTTTACTTGAAAAATTAGACGTTTTTTGTGATAATTTTTAAGTTTGTACGATGTTCCATTCGTTTATTATAACTATTTTAATGTATTCAATTGAATTAACATAGATGATGACATCGTTTGCGATTTTAAAGAATTTTCTTTTCGTTATGTACAATATAAAAAGACGTCATAAGTTTGGTTTGATTTAATAATTACTGAAAATATCCGCACATTGGACTTTTTTCTACAATACGGATTATTGCAAAAATTAAAATAACTAGAATTTTACCGTATGGAATGGTTTATAGTTGTTTTGTGTCTTTTGTTTTGTTTGAATGCAGGTTTATTTTAACTATATTTGAATGTCTAAGATCGGACATTTAGAACAATACTTCCAAAATGCGAGTAATTTATGTATGAACGTCAATTTAATTTATTTGAAAAATATGCTATGCAAGTACTTTTTTTTAATGCACGAAGCTTAGTTTCACTTTGAATTTTCAACTCTATACGACTTTTTAATATTATTAAACGAATAAAATTCATCAGATACCAACTGCTAATTGAGATTTTTTTTATTTAATGTGCAAAGTAATATTTCCTTTTAAAACATTAAATGGCGAACATTAAGAATGAAATTTAGAATTATTTAACGTACATGGTGAGATTATAATATTTAACCGTTTGCTAAATAATTATGTCGCCAAGTTATAAAAGTTTATTCTTTGGATAAATTGCGTTTTGGCTTTAATTTACTGTGGAAACTTACTAAGTATTTACATGACAGGTATTTTTCGATGCAAGTGCAAAAACAATAATATCACAAAGTCAAAATTTTAGAATTTTTTTTTAATAAAATGAAGTAAATACAGAATTTTTATTACATTGTTCCGGAAATAAAAAAAATGACTCAAATTTAAAATAGGTGGCTATTCTTCTGTAATAATAGTATTCATTGGAATTCTTTAACACATGGGTATTTAGACGTAGCAGTAGAAAGTTGTGTAGTATTTTAAAACATACTATTTTTTTTTTGTATTTATGCCAGGTATTTAAGATTCTTTTATTAAGAATTTGAGGCAGTTTATTCGCAAAAAAAGTTTAGGTTTATTCTCCTGCAATGTACATTTTTATGTTTTGTATTCCAAAAGTCAAAAATGCAAACTACAATTAGATACACAAGTAGCTGCTCGAAGAGATTGCAAAGAAGTAGCCAAAATTATACATTGGAAGAAGCATTTGGAAATAGTCAAATCAAAATTGCAATATTATGAAACGGGGAAATTCTGATTGTTTTGAATGTTAAGTCATTGAAGTTCAAGATAAAATTTCCTAATTAAGCCATCTTTAAAAACTTCTGTTTTCGGATTTTACTGCCTTTTTTACTTCCATACGGCTTAAGAACATTTTAATATCGTGATTGATTTAGAAGTGTCATTTAAAATCACGCTTGAAAGTAATGCTTTAAAAACTACAATTTAATAAAACTTTTTTTGAAGCTATTTTTTTAAAAATAATAGAAAAATTAGGATCAAAGCGTTTTGTTTATAATTTAATTTAATAACTTTTTATTTGATAAAAATAATTCGTAGTTCTAATAATCTAGAAATTATTGGATTTTTATCGGTGTATTAGCAACCAAATAGTGTAGAGATATTTTTACTTTTTTAACTTCAAATTTATTAAAAATAAAGATATTTTAAATTTCAATTTATGAAAGAAACATTTTTTTAGGAGAAATTCTAAACTGGTATATGCAATAATCCCTGGAGGAGAGGAAATGCATATATTTTTTCATTTGTCGTTATTTTATTTATCCTCGTGCGAAGAACGGGTAATTTTGCTAGTATATTTATAAAAGTTACCTTTACTATGGCTAGAAATAATATACTTGTTTTAATTATTGATTTATATATCTATATAAATAACAATAATTACTTTAAATACAAAACTAAGACTTTTTTTTATAGTTTGCTCTAATGTGTATATTTCATTAAAAAAACTTTTAATTATTATTTTTTGTAAATTTACTCGTAATGAAAACAATACATTTTTTTGTAAATTATACCTTTCTGTTGTTATTTTACGCTGTAAAAGTAATGTATTCTAAGACTAAGATTATCTAAAGGAAATTTTACACTTGTAGATATGGATGCAAGATCCAGATAACTCTACTTTTTCTTATCTACACTTTTTCCGTTATTTCTATAATGAAAACAATCATCTATCGATTAGTGCAAGAAAAAACAGCTCTAAGTAAATATATAAAAGAAAATGAGCAGTACTTGTGTATTATAAGATGCAAGAAACGCTCAATTGTTCGTCTTTCAAGATTTTTTTTGAAAAATGGAGCTGCCTTGTTCTTACACCCGCGTCTTCAATTTACATTGTGTGCATTCAATAAATTTTTGAAGATGCTCTCAAATTAGTATGATTAGTAACATCTATTAGGAATGTATTTAATGTCTTTCATGCAAACTACTCTATAATAATGATACATTTACTTCTTGTCATCAAATATTTCACAGATACATTAACAAGCGAAACGCATAATTATCATTTTAAACATCCGACTAATTCCCCATTCCACACACTCTTACACAGTACACCTGGGTAATTTAAAACTGATTTTAATTATTAAAAGTATGACTAATGGACGCAATTATTCAAATTGCGGCTCTCCCATTCCCACCCATAACTGCCCTCTTATGAGTGATTCCGAAGCTGCGTATCCAATGCAAAGTGCAGGCATTTTCGCAACCAAACGACTGGAATTTCAATCATTAAAAGACGATACCGAAATCACTTCGGAACCCCCCCCCCCCACCTGCTGAAGCTCCGCACCCAACTCTCCGTGGTTCCCAAATCTTTAAACTTTCCGTGAATATTGAGTTCTCTCCATTTGGATTGAATTCTTCATATGGATCGAAGTTCTGGAGAATCATTTAATGAAATCCAATCGCCGATGGTTGGGATGCTGCGAGCAATAATTAATGGTAGTAAATGCATTGACGGATCTGAATTGTTTGGTTTAATCGCGTTAAATATCGTTTGGTATTAGTTTAATTCATTTAATTTGATGGGTGCTGAGTGGGTTGTAGTACACTAAGAGCATCAATGTACTATGTTTCTTAAGAAAGTATCCTTGGGGAGAGGTATATGTTACATCCTAAAAAAGTACATAAAAATTAGTGCCAGAACCTACTCGGTTTTTTTTTAGTGCAATTGTATCATAAATAAGCGATGGTGTACTCAAATTTAAGTAACCGTACTTCCTCAAAATAAGCGGTGTGATTTGATGTTGTTAACCTCAGATTCCGTTCAAGCCATCTTAACAAGGCGACCTGACAAACTTAAAGGAGTTGTTCGGAAGATGGTTTTCTACATTATTTGATGCCGCTTGCTTAAATGACAACTGAGTTAATACAACTCAATGACCTTATTTGCTATTCTTTTGACACGCTATTTTTAAAATTTTCTGTTTATAACTTCTCCAAATCGCACTGGTAGTTTTACGTATAAGGCTCTGGATTGCGATATTTGAGGATCTGGGTTCGATTCCCTTGTATGTCTTACTTGTATTTGTCGATATTTATTGAAATTGATTTATGAATTTAGCCTACGTATACGAACATCTACTATTTTATTCCTTTTTACACATGTTTAAGTACATGTATTAATGAAAATCTAAACTAGAGTATTCGGAGCCATGTTGAGCATCGAATTTGCAAAAAAATTAGTACATCTTACTCATTTTTCAGTATCTACTTTTTACCGTGTATTTTACAATTTTGGTGATGTTTCCATATAGTCCATCACGGCACCCTATCTGATTTACATTAACTTGAACAATTGCCTTTCAGATACGAATAATCGAAGCAACAATGCTTATTTTAATTGATTACATTATAAAAAATGAATGTAATACGATTTATATTTTACAGTTTTCTAATAGTGACAAGCAATACTTTATCATAACTGAATATGATTGTACATAATCATTTAGTGTGATATGATTAATCCAAATATCTCAAACGCTTTTTAAAAAAAAACTAAACGCACATAAAACCAGGTTTCCTCTTTCTTAAACCATTTCTCGGTCGGGATATACCCTTCAAAAGAAATATGATATATCGTTGCACAAAGTCGTTTTCCGGATGCATTAAACTTCCAGCAGACATTTACAACGAAAGAGACCATGGCCGAGTCTTAATGGATCAGAACGGCAGAAGAAAATAGATGTTTTTTAACCCGTGGCCTGAGATAAAACTTGAAAAGTGCGCGAATGGAAGTTGGGAAAAAAATAATCTAAAGACTTGCATCTCAGAGAAAAACGACCCAAAGCAAAAGAGCTCATTTCGGGCATTTCCGAGGAGCCTAACGACTTTAAGGAGCCATTAGTTTAATTCGCCTTTTTCGCCTTTCAAAAGGTGTCATCTGATTAACGGAGATGAGGTTTTGAACCTGGAAGTTAACTGCTTTTATTTGTTTTCAGGGGAATAGTTATTAGGGTATTTTATTTTGGATTATGATTGTAGGGTTCGTGTGAGTCGTTTTAATTTGTGTTATTTTATATACAAGCAATATCTGTGTTGGATAATAAATTACATTGTTTTGTGCGATTCTGAAAGCCAAATATAACGAAAAAAAATATTAATTTATTTAATTATATTTGATCCAAAACTCTGAAAAACAATTTCAAATTATCCATCGTATGATATTTGACTTACCTTTAAAAAATATTTTTTAAACCTGGTATGTGTATGTATATAAACAAAATAACTCAAGAGCGAATATTAAAAAAATCCAAAATTGGCGCAAAAAATACTAGTGCACATGATTGAGAGAACATGAACATACATCGTACTAGATGGCTTATCGATGAAATCTCAGCGTCTATCTAGAAGAAAAGATAAGGGAACTGTGCTCGTAAATTTGAACCATGGTTAGATGACGAGGACAACATTTACGGGTTAAACTAAAGAATAAGGGGTAAATCCGCCAATGTGTCGAAATTAATGTCGCCAAATATGATTTCAATTCAAATTGGCAAGCTTTCGCAATTGCCGCGTAATACACACATGCAAATAATTGTGTAATATATGTTTTAGAAGTATACACAAAATTCAAATTGTAATTTTATTAATTTTATTTTGGCGGTTGGTTGGCGCGCTTTTCAGCCGGCTAAAAATTAAACTAATTTTATAGAAAAATTGACTTTTTTTTCTTTTTTAACAATTACCGATTCGTATAGAATGTCGGTTTAATTGTATCAGACAACAAGTGTCTGCGATTTCGGTTACCATGATAAAACATCTAAAATAACAGACCTCAATTATATTTGAATTTACATCATTTTGACCAAATTGATACAGTTATTGTTTACAATGCAGTTATCCAAAAGAAAGAGTGGTGAGCTCTTAATGGGAAGATTAAGAGAAAGTCCTAATAAAAGAACTAAAAAATATTCGAGTGGTGTGGATTCATGTACATCAAATCTTTAGTGTTTTAAATGTCCTTATGTTAGTCATAGTTTGGAGGATGAGCAAAGTTAATCTCAGATACCATCCTCTTCATCTGACCAAGGTTTAAAATTAAGAGGCAGTGCTTTCAGAAAATTCCCTCGGGATACATACCAAATTATAGCCAAATACCCATTTCACGGGACTAGGCGAGAGTTAACATGTATTGTCATGTAATTCAGTTTGAATTGGATACTGCATATTCTGGATACTACACCAAAACCGTCCAACTAAACAAATCCCTCAATCCGGAGTGTATGTTTCAGGTATTTCGGAAGACCCCTACAAACTAACCAAACCAAATAAACTCCTCCCTACCAAACTTTTCCCAAATTAGTACAATCCATCCACAAAACTCCTCCCTCAAAGTCAGCACCGTCTCCAATAATGAAATCTTCCCACCGTATATTCTCACCCCCGCCCCACATTGACTTGCAAGCAAGTATACGGGGGGAGCCAGAATCAATTTCCATCTCCCCCCCACTACTCGCAATCTCCTCAACCACACTACCCAACCCACAATCTCCCTTCAGGAGCTGACCCACTCCCATAATAATCTATCCTCAGCACCTGTCGCATGAGGAATAATGCTTGTAAATGCCCTGTCAATTTTTTCTCACCGCCTACATACTGGAAGCCCTCTCTTCTCCCCTTTTCGGTTGCCAATTTAAATTCAGATCGGTCTCGTTGTTTTCGCAAATACGCAAGCAGAGACTGGTTGGGGTGTACTACCATGCTCATTTAGTATTCTGGTTTTGTTTGTTTTGCCTTGTTTAGATTTTTTTTTTAAGTTGTTTGGTTTTGATTTTTTTAGATCGAGTTCTCGCGAATGCAATGTTAAAATATTGCATTTTTTATGTTTGAAAAAGAGATTGGTTGTATTTAGTCATTTTATAGTTTTTCACAACAAAAATGAATGTTTTCGGAAGTGTTTAATGTAGTACATTTTGCGATGTTTTCTGTTTTTGCAGACTAAGAAAAGTTTTTGCAGACTAAGCAAGATAACTCAAAATCAGGTCCTAATTACCGAATAGACCCGTGAAGCCCAGGCTTACACTTCGTATTTTTGAAGGGCCCCCTGCAATCACACAATTCATATAAATATTTAACACCTCTAAAATAGTTTGCTACTAAATTTATTTTAGTATTTAGTCAATCCATAGTTTCTCACACCAAAAATGAATGTTTTCGAGTGTCCAATATAGTACATTTTGCGATGTTTTCTGTTTTTGCAGACTAAGTAAGAGAACTCAAAGTGAGGTCCTAATTACCGAATAGACCCGTGAAGCCCAGGCTTGCACTTCACATTTTTTCCCCAAATCACACAATTTATATAAATATTTAACACCTCTAAAATAGTTTGCTACTAAATTTATTTTAGTATTTAGTCAATCCATAGTTTCTCACACCAAAAATGAATGTTTTCGAGTGTTCAATATAGTACATTTTGCGATGTTTTCTGTTTTTGCAGACTAAGTAAGAGAACTCAAAATCAGTTCCTAATTACCGAATAGACCCGTGAAGCCCAGGCTTACACTTCACATTTTTGAAGGGCCCCCAGCAATCACACAATTCATATAAATATTTAACAAATCTAAAATAGTTTGCTACTAAATTTACCTTAAAAAGAATTTATTACAAGCATTAGTAAAAAAAACAGCTACTTGTGATAAATGTGTTCAAATATTTGAGGGGAAAATCAAAACGTTCAGAATATTTGGAGCACTCGTTACTTATTAATATATTTTATGATATTATTTAAAATGAGTTTCATTTTAATGTCATTCAGGAGAAAGAATTTCAGTGCATGTTAAAACTGGATTTGATGTTCCAGGGTCTATTTGGGAGCAATGGGGCCTCCACTTAAAGACGTGCTTCCCTTAATTTAATGTCTTAATCGGGCCCTGCTCAAAGTTATTTTATTTCAAACTTTATATTCTGCTGCGTGTGTCTGTCTCTCTTTCGTTTCATCAAGAATTTTTCCATATTCGTTGAGGTTAGCAAACTTTCAACATCAGTGTTTTAAATTAATTATATAAAAACATATTGTAAATCATTGTAATGGTAAGTACATTGTTAAAAATAGGTACTAAAAAATTTAAAAAATAAATACTCATTTTTGAATACATTTGATGCTTATCATAGCTCCGAAAACATAAGTTTCATTTTTGAAAAAGACATGTACTTAAAAATGTGCACAATAGGTAAAAATGAATAAAAAGAGCAGTAGCTTGCCTACATAAGCTGCCTTCATAAATAAGTTTCAATAAATACCGATAATTACAACCAATGTTTATCGAGAAGCAAACCCACATCTGCAGGTACCTGCCCACAGCCTTATCCTCCAATCTAACACTTAGTGGTTTATTTCATGTGTCAAATGTTTAAAACAAATTAAGGGTTGTGAAGAATTTGAATCTGAAGAAACATCTAGAGCACAGAATACTTCGTGCTTCTAGATCACAAAATAATTTCTAGATAATTTTATGAAAGAATAACTTTATATACTCAAGAATATGTTTTATACTTCATTTTGAAGAGTCGAGAAGGAGAAATATGAAATAAATATTTATTTTGGTGACTTAAATGACGTTCGAGTAATTAGATATATTGATCCCCAAAGTGATATACTTTTAAATGGATTTATAAAAAGAACAACCTACGAAACAAAATAGATTTCAATGTACATACACATGCAATTATCGTTCAATTTTTATGAAAATAGAACACAAGAATGTCATTTTGGTGACTTAGATTCACCCCTAGTGTCCATAGGGTTAATAGTTCAAAAATATTTTAAGTCTCTAAAATCTATTAAACCCCAAAACATATCAATACCCGCACTCTTCTATACTTGAAAAATACTACCCCCACATATAAACAAAAACAGAGCTCACCTGTAACGACTTTCCCTGCTTTTTGATAAAAATAAACAATAAATAAATATTTAAAAAATATATGTTTATCTTAAAAAAAGACACATGCAATTTTCGTTCTATTTGAAGAAAAAGGAACGAAATAATATTATTTTGGTGACTGAGAGTCACCACTAGTGTTTAAATGGTTAACAGTTAATTTTTTTTCTAAATATTAAGTCTCTAAAATCTATGAAACCACAAACTTTCACTACCCTATACTTGAAATATAATATCCCCACATATAAACAAAAACAGGGCTCCCCTATAACGACTTGCCCTGCTTTCAGGTAAGAATCAACACCAAATAAATCTTTAAAAAATAGATTTTTTATGTTCAAAAACCTTCAATTATTGTTCTATTTGAATAAAATGGAATAAAAGAACGTTAGTTTGGTGACTGAGAGTCCCCACTAGTGCCCAATTGGTTAATAGTTAAAAAAATATATTACGAGTGAATCTCTAAAATCTATGAATCCCTAAAAAATATCAATACCTGCACTCCCTTACACTTTAAAAATACTACCCCCACATATGAACAAAAACGTGGCTCACCTATAACGACTTCCCCTGATTTCAGGTCAGAAGAAACACCAAATAAATCTCTAAAAAATATATTTGTATAATAAAACATGCAATTATCGCTCAATTTTAAGAAAATAGAACGTTATTTTGGTGACTGAGATTCCCCACTAGTGCCCAATTGGTAAATAGTTTAAAAAAAATACGAGTGAATCTCTAAAATCTATGAATCCCTAAACAATATCAATACCTGCACTCCCCTACACTCGAAAAATACTACCCCCACATATAAACAAAAACAGGGCTCACCTATAACGACTTCCCCTGATTTCAAGTCAGAAGAAACACCAAATAAATCTCTAAAAAATATATTTGTATAATAAAACATGCAATTATCGCTCAATTTTAAGAAAATAGAACGTTATTTTGGTGACTGAGATTCCCCACTAGTGCCCAATTGGTAAATAGTTAAAAAAAAAATACGAGTGAATCTCTAAAATCTATGAATCCCTAAACAATATCAATACCTGCACTCCCCTACACTCGAAAAATACTACCCCCACATATAAACAAAAACAGGGCTCACCTATAACGACTTCCCCTGATTTCAGGTAAGAAGAAACACCAAATAAATCTCATCCGATTCCCACACTCACACCGAGCACATCTCCATCAGTAAGGCAATAACCTCCACAATCTGAGAAGCCCCTCTCCCATATCCCTTCAGGGACTCTCCCAACGAATAGCCCTAATATTTCGCCGGGGCTTACACAAATACGCTGGAGTCCATATTTCGCCATGAATGTCATACGCCCTAGTGCGGGGGTCATCCTAAAACAAATGTTTGCGTCCCCCGCCTAGATGTTACCAGACGCTGTATCTCGACACTCTCCGGGTCTGTTTAGTTTTTTGACCCGGTTTTATACGTTTTGTGTAGCCTTTTTTTTTTGTTTGGTTACCTGGAGAAAATGGTGGGTTTTAAGAGTGTAGGGGGATGTAGGGGAAAAATCGATGATGACATCTAAAGTTGGCAGTTGGATTTTTTGATGGGGTGGTGGCGAAAGGGGAGATGAGCTCGATTCAGTGCTTTTAGAAAGAATTGATCTTTGGTTTGGGATGTTTTTTTTGCCCGGTTTTTCATCGATTGAAGTCATTTGGAGTTGGGTTCTGTAGTTATCAACAATGGACTTTCTGGCGGAAGAGTTTGTGATATTTTAACTTAAATATTTTCTTTTTTGGAAATAGTTTGACTATATATCAGAATTATAATGTAGTTATATAAAAATAAACTGTATGACTCATTAATTCTTTAAAACTCTTATTGCCATTTATTAAAATGTACCGATTTTTTTTAAATATATAAAAATTGCTCATATTTCATTTTTTGAAGATATATATTTAACCAATATATTATTCTGTATCTTTAGTTAGCATATTTTTTAGGAAAAGTAAACGCAATTCCATTTATTGGACTGTTTTGTAAAGGAATTTAGTGCATTATTTAAGCAAATCTGAGAAATTAACAATCAATTTAATGTGTAATTTAAACAAAAAATATTTGTATGTATAAAATAGAATCAACACAACTTTCTTAAAATGTTATTGCTGAAATCAGTAAACTTTTAACACATATCCAAGTCTGTTATTCGCATTCTC
Source organism: Troglohyphantes excavatus (assembly GCA_963932185.1). Classification (NCBI taxonomy): domain Eukaryota; kingdom Metazoa; phylum Arthropoda; class Arachnida; order Araneae; family Linyphiidae; genus Troglohyphantes; species Troglohyphantes excavatus. The sequence continues at coordinate 11,100,899 of OZ010668.1, forward strand.
TAAGAAAATTTATATAGTGGTAAAAACATACTTTAAAAATGAGCTCTTGATTGGATTTTTGTAATGATATATATTATAGTCATTTATATATTGTGGTTATTTATGTACTGTAACTTAAGTTTATTTGGACGTTGGACGTTTACTTAAATCCAAAACCATAAAAAAATTTCAGTCACTCTCATGGGTCTGCTGTAAATAAAAGTAAAGCACATATATACTTGATTGTTGAAGAAAAAGTAATTCATGTGTATATTTTCATAACAATATACTCAAGAGTGATTACAAAATATTTTGTTTACAGTATTTGGATTATCTGAAATGACATGGATGAATTTTGTGCTTATTAATTTTTGTAGAATAGTCACATAAAAAAATTATATTGTACTATTTTTATATTTTTGCTTTCAAAATGCACTTTGATATTTACCAGAAAACTAATTCTCAAATTTGAAATAAGAAAAAATATGTTTTCTTATTAATACTTTTTTCTTTTAAAATTGTATGTACATATTCTTTTACATAACATTTATCCGATGTGTTTTATTATTTTTGTCTTTTATAAATATTCAATTTTGATAGTATTAAATTTTACTTATAAATATTCATAAAGTTTCATCCCCACTTACTGAACAAACAGAAAATACTTTACTTACCACAACACAAATTTAGTTAGAAAGAAAACTTAACTAGAATCAATTTAACAACATATTTCTATAGTTCAAATTTAAAAATTGAAACTCTCGATTCTTGTCAAGAAGGTTTATTGTTACACATTTATAAAAATATTTTATTTATTATTTTAGACAAATCCGCAGAGCACTCAAAGGCTTAACCGCACAAATCCGCTACAAAAAAACAAAAATATCAGAAATTGACTGAAACATCCTTCGAAAAATTCACCTAGGGAAATAAAAACGCAAGAAAAAGTTCACAAAAGCTACCTCCACTTATCTTAAATTTCCCGATCGCATTTTGCATTCTACTTATCACAATCCAACACAAAAAAACGGGGTGAAATATTGAGAGGGAAAAACACATTTTTTCCCCTATGTTTGCGGGGAATTATTTCGGAATTATTTCGTTGTGACGCTGCGAAAGGCACGTTTTTCTCGTTAAAATTTATTTAATAACCGCCCAAAATGGAAATCAAAGCACTTTCTTTTCGAGATTTTTATCTGTGAATTTGATTCTTCTGTTTCACCTTTTCTTTGTTATGTAGAAGGGAAAATAATTCACGTTTTTAATGACGTTGTTTCTCAAGGGCCGTAGCAATTGGCTGGAACTGATTTAGATAGTGAGTGTAGGGAAAAGTAAATTCCCCAATCAGTGGAATTTAGATTGGAGTTATTTAGTTATTGATATTTTGATTTGGCTAAAAAAATAAACTTTTAATCACAATTCTTTCAATCGGAGATCGATTGCGTATTTCTAAAGAATGATTGTGTGTTTTTAAAGAATGATTGCGTGTTTCAAAAGAATGATTGTAAGTTTCTAAAGAAATATTGTAAGCTTACAATCACAATCTCGCACTACGATTGAATATTCACAAAGAATGTAGTCAAAATACGAATTTTATGGGAGAAAAATTAAACAAAATATTTAAATATATTATTTAATTTCGTAACTTTGTCAATTTAAAAATTCTTATGTAAAGTTATGATACTGTAAAATATAAACCAAACACGTACTTTACTCAATGACTGTAAACTGTAAACCAAACAAGAACTTTTACTGACTGTAAACTGTAAAACAAGGATGTACTTTACTCACTGATTGTAAAACAATAATCACTTAATGTAAACTGTAAACCAAACATGTACTTCACTCACTAACTGTAAGCTGTAAATCAAACATATACTTTAATCTCTAGCTAAAACTGCAAACCAAATATGTACTTTCACTTACTGTAAGCTGCAAACCAAACACGTACTTTACTCACTGACTGTAAACCAAACACGTACTTTACTCATTGACTGTAAACCAAACAAGAACTTTTTCTGACTGTAAACTGTAAAACAAAGATGTACTTTACTCACTGATTGTAAAACAATAATCACTGACTGTAAACTGTAAACCAAAAATGTACTTCACTCACTAACTGTAAGCTGTAAATCAATAATGTACTTTACTCACTGACTTCAAACTGTAAACCAAACATGTACTATACTCACTGAATTTAAACCAAACATACAATTTACTCATTTCAACATTTACTATATCAATACATCAGTGGCGGCCCGTGGTCTAAAATGTTAGTGCAGCCGAAATAAGCCTTTTTGGCTGCGTTTGTGTCGTCACATCCTCCATTTTAGCGTGTAGGGGAAGTTATACTACGTAAGGTTGTCATGGCAACGATGCAGCCGATTTCTTATTCGCTTTTTGGCTGCAATTTTGATTGAATGGCGTTTTTTCCGCTCCTGAATTGTGCATTACGGCAACATGTTTGCTATTTATCGGAGACTTTTTTAACTTACCGTAGAAATGTCATCTTAATTTCCAATTCTAATCTTCATTTCAGGAAATTAGTAAAATATATAATTTTAGTTTGTTTTAAAATACACTAATAAAATTATACGCAGCCCGGCTGTACTTGCTGTAGTGCACGTGCCGCCACTGTAATACATAGGTATAAATGTTAAACCCATATAATACTTCACACACTAACCACTCCATAATATTAAATATTGCTGATACATACCATTACCAAGCATTATCTAACATTACTTTAAATTTATAACACACATTTCAAAACGATATAACACACGATACAACACAACCTACACATAATAATTAAATTATAACGCAAATAAAACAAGACTTGCATCACGGAATGATACTTAAGCCCGTTTTCTGTGCAATCTTAATTAAGATCTGCAGAAATTCCCACACCTCTACAGTTACTTCTTAATTCGCTTGCCTCAATCTACACGCAGACAGCGCAAAACAACACACTTAAAGCGGGGATTTCTTTCGAGAAAAATCCCTTCTAATCGCCGTAATATACATAATAACCAAAAATTTCAAGCCCGGGTTTTTAAATCCAAAATGGTGTTGTGAACATCAAAACGAAAGTGGAATTTCCTAGAAAAGACCGTTTGTGGTTTTCAAAAAGATGAAGAAAGGAACAAACACTATCTTATCTCTAAACCTCTATTATCGTGTGTTAAAGAACAATTCTCGTTAAGAAACCATATTGCTTACTAAGCCTATTTTTAGTATATATTATTTGCTTACTATGACGTCAAAAATGTTTATCTAGCTTATGAAAAGTATAATTTCGTTTTAAAGTTAAAATGGCTGGAGAGTGGTAAAATCCATCAGTGAAGAATTTTTGTCTGGGGCCATTGTACTAAGAAAAATGTTCTTAAAGAAAGAATGATGTAATTGCTTTTGTTAGACTTGTAAACCTCTATTATCGTGTTTTAAAGAACAGTTATGGTTAAGTAACCATATTGCTTACTAAGTCTATTTTTAATATATATTATTTGAGTTCTGAAACGTTAAAAATGTTTATATAGCTTATGAGTAGTATAATCTGACATCGTTTTAAAGTTAAAATGGCTGGAGAATGGTGAAATCCATCAGTGAAGAATTTTTGTCTGGGGGTCATTGTCTTAAGAAAAATGTTTTTGAAGACAGAATAATGTAATTGCTTTTGTTAGACTTGTAAACCTCTATTATCGTGTGTTAAAGAACAGTTATCGTTAAGTAACCATATTGCTTAACAAGCCTATTTTCAGTATACATTATTTGCTTACTATGACGTCAAAAATGTTTATCTAGCTTTTGAGTAGTATAATTTGACCTCGTTTTAAAGTTAAAATGGCTGGAGAGTGGTGAAATCCATCAGTGAAGAATTTTTCTCTGGGGCCATTGTATTAAGAAAAATTTTCTTGAAGAAAGAGTGGTGTAATTGCTTTTGTTATTAAAAAAGTGAAATATGGTTTGTAGAAAAATAATTAATTAGTACCCAGGTTTTAAAGAATGCTGGATGTCGGGTTTGGAATGGCTTTTCTAATGTGCAATTTGTTATTTGTAGTTCTTTTAAGTTGTGGAGCGATGTTAATAGTGGTAAACTGTTTCTATTTTGGGGTGAAAAATGCAAAGTATTTGTTTATGGATTTTTTTTTTTGTGTTTCACGTAAAAAAATCAAATTTATTATGATGCATTTCACAATAAAACCCGGTCGAGTTGTTTTTGTTTTGTACAATTGATAATAAATGTAATGGATTTTTTTTATGAGTGTATGTCTATACGCATGTTACTGCTTATTTTATTATAAAATACTAAAATTTATAAATTTGCTTTTTGAAAAAGAACTCCTAAAAAATTGGCCAGAAATTTTAACCCACTGGCGTTTACGCTGTTTTAGCATTTGCAAAGTTGCTTTCACTGTCTAAATACTTTTTTCCTAGGCGTGCACTTTGATATTTTTACCGAAATTTTAATTCATTGTAATGAGGTAGCTTTTAAGTTATACATAAAATATATATTTGAAAAATATTGTAAAATGGAATACTTTTATGAGTTTAAAAACTGGATTCATTAATAGAAAAACTGGATTTATTAATGGAAAAAGGATTCAATAATAAAAAAAATGGATTCATGAATAGAAAAAATGGATTCATGAATAGAAAAAATGGATTCATGAATAGAAAAACTGGATTCATTAATAGAAAAACTGGATTCATTAATAGAAATTCGATTCATTAATAGAAAAACTGGATTCATTAATGGAAAAAGGATTCATTAATAAAAAAACTGGATTCAATAATAAAAAAAAATGGATTCATGAATAGAAAAAATGGATTCATTAATAGAAAAACTGGATTCATTAATAGAAAAACTGGATTCATTAATAGAAAAACTGGATTCATTAATAGAAAAACTGGATTCATTAATAGAAAAACTGGATTCATTAATGGAAAAAGGATTCAATAATAAAAAAAATGGATTCATGAATAGAAAAAATGGATTCATGAATAGAAAAAATGGATTCATGAATAGAAAAACTGGATTCATTAATAGAAAAACTGGATTCATTAATAGAAACTCGATTCATTAATAGAAAAACTGGATTCATTAATAGAAAAACTGGATTCATTAATAGAAAAACTGGATTCATTAATAGAAAAACTGGATTCATCAATAGAAAAACTGGATTCATTAATAGAAAAACTGGATTCATTAATAGAAAAACTGGATTCATTAATAGAAAAACTGGATTCATTAATAGAAAAACTGGATTCATTAATAGAAAAACTGGATTCATTTATAGAAAAAATGGATTCATTAATAGAAAAACTGGATTCATTAATAGAAAAACTGGATTCATTAATAGAAAAACTCGATTCATTAATAGAAAAACTGGATTCATTAATAGAAAAACTGGATTCATTAATAGAAACTCGATTCATTAATAGAAAAACTGGATTCATTAATAGAAAAACTGGATTCATTAATAGAAAAACTGGATTCATTAATAGAAAAACTGGATATATTAATGGAAAAACTGGATTCATTAATGGAAAAATGATTTATTAATAAAAAAACTGGATTCAATAATAAAAAAACTGGATTCATGAATAGAAAAAATGGATTCATTAATAGAAAAACTGGATTCATTAATAGAAAAACTGGATTCATTAATAGAAAAACTGGATTCATTAATAGAAAAACTGGATTCATTAATAGAAAAACTGGATTCATTAATAGAAAAACTGGATTCATTAATAGAAACTCGATTCATTAATAGAAAAACTGGATTCATTAATAGAAAAACTGGATTCATTAATAGAAAAACTGGATTCATTAATAGAAAAACTGGATATATTAATGGAAAAACTGGATTCATTAATGGAAAAAGGATTTATTAATAAAAAAACTGGATTCAATAATAAAAAAACTGGATTCATGAATAGAAAAAATGGATTCATTAATAGAAAAAATGGATTCATTAATAGAAAAACTGGATTCATTAATAGAAAAACTCGATTCATTAATAGAAAAACTGGATTCATTAATAGAAAAACTGGATTCATTAATAGAAACTTGATTCATTAATAGAAAAACTGGATTCATTAATAGAAAAACTGGATTCATTAATAGAAAAACTGGATTCATTAATAGAAAAACTGGATATATTAATGGAAAAACTGGATTCATTAATGGAAAAATGATTTATTAATAAAAAAACTGGATTCAATAATAAAAAAACTGGATTCATGAATAGAAAAAATGGATTCATTAATAGAAAAACTGGATTCATTAATAGAAAAACTGGATTCATTAATAGAAAAACTGGATTCATTAATAGAAAAACTGGATTCATTAATAGAAAAACTGGATTCATTAATAGAAAAACTGGATTCATTAATAGAAAAACTGGATTCATTAATAGAAACTCGATTCATTAATAGAAAAACTGGATTCATTAATAGAAAAACTGGATTCATTAATAGAAAAACTGGATTCATTAATAGAAAAACTGGATATATTAATGGAAAAACTGGATTCATTAATGGAAAAAGGATTTATTAATAAAAAAACTGGATTCAATAATAAAAAAACTGGATTCATGAATAGAAAAAATGGATTCATTAATAGAAAAACTGGATTCATTAATAGAAAAACTGGATTCATTAATAGAAAAACTGGATTCATTAATAGAAAAACTGGATTCATTAATAGAAACTCGATTCATTAATAGAAAAACTGGATTCATTAATAGAAAAACTGGATTCATTAATAGAAAAACTGGATTCATTAATAGAAAAACTGGATTCATTATAGAAAAACTGGATTCATTAATAGAAAAACTGGATTCATCAATAGAAAAACTGGATTCATTAATAGAAAAACTGGATTCATTAATAGAAAAACTGGATTCATTAATAGAAAAACTGGATTCATTAATAGAAAAACTGGATTCATTAATAGAAAAACTGGATTCATTAATAGAAAAAATGGATTCCTTAATAGAAAAACTGGATTCATTAATAGAAAAACTGGATTCATTAATAGAAAAACTGGATTCATTAATAGAAAAACTGGATTCATTAATAGAAAAACTGGATTCGTTAATAGAAACTCGATTCATTAATAGAAAAACTGGATTCATTAATAGAAACTCGATTCATTAATAGAAAAACTGGATTCATTAATAGAAAAACTGGATTCATTAATAGAAAAACTGGATTCATTAATAGAAAAACTGGATATATTAATGGAAAAACTGGATTCATTAATGGAAAAAGGATTTATTAATAAAAAAACTGGATTCAATAATAAAAAAACTGGATTCATGAATAGAAAAAATGGATTCATTAATAGAAAAACTGGATTCATTAATAGAAAAACTGGATTCATTAATAGAAAAACTGGATTCATTAATAGAAAAACTGGATTCTTTAATAGAAAAACTGGATTCATTAATAGAAAAACTGGATTCATTAATAGAAACTCGATTCATTAATAGAAAAACTGGATTCATTAATAGAAAAACTGGATTCATTAATAGAAAAACTGGATTCATTAATAGAAAAACTGGATTCATTAATAGAAAAACTGGATTCATTAATAGAAAAACTGGATTCATTAATAGAAAAACTGGATTCATTAATAGAAAAACTGGATTCATTAATAGAAAAACTGGATTCATTAATAGAAAAAATGGATTCCTTAATAGAAAAACTGGATTCATTAATAGAAAAACTGGATTCATTAATAGAAAAACTGGATTCATTAATAGAAAAACTGGATTCATTAATAGAAAAACTGGATTCATTAATAGAAAAACTGGATTCATTAATAGAAACTCGATTCATTAATAGAAAAACTGGATTCATTAATAGAAAAACTGGATTCATTAATAGAAAAACTGGATTCATTAATAGAAAAACTGGATTCATTAATAGAAAAACTGGATATCCCTGGACGTTATATTACGTCTATGAGCTTCAGAGGGTAAAATAACATCAATTTTAATTAACCCTTATATATAGTACGGAAGTTTTGGGATGTTTGACTACGGAGGTTCTCTTATCTGTAAAAATGATAGAAAGAGTTTGTATGTGAATCTCAAAGCGCCTACTTTCTCTGAGTATAAAAGGTTAAAATTTATATAAAAGTACTATATATCCTCAATATATCCCCATGGGGCTCGGATTTGCAATTTTTCGTTTAGTTTTATTAAATAATTTTATCAATTTTACATATATAAACATTTAAAAAACTGGGATGAAACTAGAAAGGGTCTTTGTAGAATTGTCCGTAGAGAACGGGACTTCAATACAACAGGCTGCTGGATCGAATCCCGACTGGAATTTTGAAAAAAAAATCTATGAACAATAAATTAATCGATAATAATATATTTATCGTTCTATACATATCAAATATCCTTTGAAAAAACAAAATCTAATAAATGCATGTAGAAAAATATAAACCATGTATTTGTTCTCTTGAAGCGCCATTTTGAACAAAACAAATCAATCAAAAATAAATTAATCAATAGTAATATATCTTTATCATTTGATAGTTAAGAACTATACTTTGACAAAACATAATATGATAATGTCATATGCTTCAAGAAAAATATAAATCGTGTATTTGTTCTCTTAAAGCGCCATTTTAAAAAACAAATTGAATCAAAAATAAATTCATTGATAATAACATATCTTTATCGTTCGATATATATGAAATATCCTTTGACAAAACATAATCCGATTTGTGCATATGCATAAAGAAAAATCTAAGCCATGTCCGTGCTCTCTTTAAAGCGCCATTTTGAACAAAAAAAATCAATCAAAAATAAATTAATCGATAGTAACATATGTTTATCATTCGATAGATAAGAACTATACTTTGGCAAAACATAATCTGATAAATTCCTATACATAAACGAAAATATAAACCATGTATTTGTTCTATTAAAGCTTCATTTTGAAAAACAAATTGAATCAAAAATAAATTAATCGGTAATAACATATTTTTATCGTTCGATATATATGAAATATCCTTTGACAAAACATAACCCGATATGTGAATATGCATAAAGAAATATATAACCATGTCTTTGTTCTCTTTAAAGCGCCATTTCGAAAAAAAAATCAATCAAAAATAAATTAGTAACATATCTTTATCATTCGATAGATAAGAACTATACTTTGACAAAACATAATCCGATTAATTCATGTTCATAAAGAAATATATAAATCATGTCTTTGTTCTCTTAAAGCCCCATTTTGAAGAAAAAAGGCTGCGTGTTCGTAACTGGTCACAGTTGCATGTTCAATGCCTATCACTGTGTTTAGCTGGTCACAGTTGCATGTTCAATGTATATCACTAAATAAGTCACGAAAGTTTAGAACACATGCTGGAACGAAAAGTCAACGTTTTAATGAGAAAATGTTTCGTTTTTTTTTCCCAGTGAAACTTGCGCTATTTTTGACAACAAAAGAATATTAAATCGAAGTTGAACAATAGAACGAACATAATGTGTTCATTAGGAGAATATATTTTTTTAGTATTAAAATATTATATATAAAGATTTATTTTACTCACGTATTATGGGCATAAAATAAAACTTTTATTAATATAATATTTTAGGTTAAAAACAAAACCTGCATTCTCAAGCGCATCTGTGGTATTTACACATAAAAACGTTGGTTACAAAGGGCTGGTACAAAAATATGCATTGCATGCAGAAAATACTATTATAGTCTTGCATGATTCAGTTAGTAGACTGACTTCCCTTCGTTAAATTGACATACATTTTTTAACATTTCTTCGGTTTATAACTTCTTAATGTCGGTTTATAACTTCTAATGTCTTCCTAATAGTTTAGCGTATAAGGCATCGGACTGAAGTGCTGAGGATGTGGGTTCGATACCCGGAAAACGTGATTGCAGTTGTTGATATTTATTGAAAGTGATTCATGTAGGCAGATATATACTGATTTTTACGCATTGTACTCATTGTTGAGTACATGACTTTTTAAAAATTGAAACTTATGCATTAGCAGCCAAAGCATCGAATGTACTCAAAAATTAGTATAATTTACTTATCTTCGAGTACCTATTTTTAATAATACGAACAGCTATTTGGAAACATTACATTTTAATGAATGAATATATATATATATATATATATATATATATATATATATATATATATATATATATATATATATATATATATATATATATATATATATATATATATATATATATATATATATATATATATTAGCACGCACAAGAGCAAATGCCAACAAGGGCGTAACATCACCAACCTTCAAAAAATTTTCACTCAGAACACAACCCGGTTAGCTCAGTGGTAGAGCACTTGTGCGCTAAACAAGATGTATCGGTTTCGACTCCCGGCTGGATGAAATTTTCACTCTTGTTGATTGAAATAAATAATTGCAGTTCCTTGTGTTAATTCAGCTATAAGCGCTTCACAGGAATATGTACGATTTATTTTGTGTGTCTGTTTTATGAATGATGTTATTATATATATATATATATATATATATATATATATATATATATATATATATATATATATATATATATATATATATATATATATATATATATATATAATACGTTACCTGGTGTACACCTGATGTTAGATATGTGGCACATAATACAATAAAACCATCTTAAAATGTTTCCAAGATCTGATCAAAACGTGCCATTGTACCACTGAACTCTAACTGTAATTGCTGGAAGGCTCAAACTTTGTTTCCTCTACGGGCGCGTTGAAACCAATTGAAAGCTGCCATACAGTGCCCCAACATTTTTAAAAAAATGATTTAATGGTGTTTTTTATTACCAAAGCATTGTAGAAGTATTAAATATATATAAATATTATATTTTCTTCATATAGAATTAATTTTTATATTGCCAAACAGATAGTTTTTGCTCTCACTTTTTAACTACTTCTACTTTGACTTGCAAATGAGTTCCTATTTTAATAGCAGATTACATTTAAAATGGGTTTAAAAAGAAAATAAAAAAAAATTACCCAAAAATAATATATTTTGTCGTATTTTAACATGAAAAATATACGAAATATTGCGGTATCAAGAAAAGTGTGGCCCATCATGGCGGCCTCCATATCGGCTTCAAGTCAACAAAATGTCTTGCCCTATCCAGAAGTTACAGTTAGAGATCAGTGCATTGTACCTTTGACGATAGCGCACGGGACTTCGGAGTAATGGGATACGGGTTCGAGTCCCCTACGGGGGCCATTCATTTTTTAATGCATATGTAACGGATTCCCTAGAATGTAAGGTATATCATCAATAATAATCATGCCATCATCCAAGAAAATTATAATAATGGAATTTAATATAAATTACACATTATTCGAACGTAACTTTTGCAGCCATAGTATTTATTTCTGTGTACTTAAATAAAGACATTCACAGTACTACTTCGATCCAGCTGGAAGCCATTTACCACGATAATTGCTAAATAAATCAAACATATCCTACTCAAATAAATCCAAAACAATTAAAGAATTCTTCGAACAGGGTAACAAATTAAACACCGCACAAAGTCATTAGCCAGCCCCTTTTCTTGGAGGCAAGCATCTGTTTTAACACTAATCATATTTTTCTCCTTTCTCCTTTGAAAGAGCTATTCAAAAACCGATCTAAACAAATTATCTTTTAATGTTTTGTACTAATGGCGGGCCACTTCGGAAAACCAGTTCAGACCGGTTAATTTTAAACATTCTCTGTTTCAAAGTAACATTTCGATTATTAGCATAATGTTTTCATTTACTGGAGTCTTTAGTGGAATTAAGAAATGCGAATCGATTTTGCGAAATGGCGTATTTCGAGAACATTTAGAAGAAACAAAACGTATTTTGGAATTGATGGCTTTTCGGGGGTTTTAAATGGGTTTAACCGCGCGTGGGACTAATGTAATCGCCTGCCTTTTGCAGCCATTCTTTTGAAGTATTAACTTTTCGACTTTTATTGATTGATTATTAAAAAAGGAAATATTTTTAATGACTTAAAATCAGCCTGCAAATCTCTAAAGGATATTTTGTAGAGCGTGTAATAACTTATAAAATTAGTAATGTTTTTAATATGGAACTCAAATCTATATTTTCTAAGATTGTTCAATGAACATTCTTTATTTCAAAGTAACATTTCGATTATTAGGAAACTGTTTTCATTTACTGGAGTCTTTAGTAGAATTAAGAAATGTGAATATTTCGACTTTTATTGATTGATTAATAAAAAAGAAAATATTTTTAATGACTTAAAATCAGCCTACAAATATGCAAAGGATATTTTGTAGAGCGTGTAATAACTTAAATTAGTATTGCTTTTAATATGAAACTCAAATCTGTTTTTTCTAAGATTGTTCAATGAACATTCCCTATTTAAAAGTAATATTTCGATTATTAGCAAACTGTTTTCATTTACTGGAGTCTTTAGTAGAATTAAGAAATGTGAATATTTCGACTTTTATTGATTGATTAATAAAAAAGAAAATATTTTTAATGACTTAAAATCAGCCTACAAATATGCAAAGGATATTTTGTAGAGCGTGTAATAACTTAAATTAGTATTGCTTTTAATATGAAACTCAAATCTGTTTTTTCTAAGATTGTTCAATGAACATTCCCTATTTAAAAGTAATATTTCGATTATTAGCAAACTGTTTTCATTTACTGGAGCTTTTAGTAGAATTAAGAAAAGTGACTAATGTAATTGCCTGCCTTTTGCAGTCATTCTTTTGAAGTATTAATTTTTCGACGTTCATTGATTGATTTTTAAAAAAGGAAATATTTTAATGACTTAAAATCAGCCTACAAATCTGCAAAGGATATTTTGTAGAGCGTGTAATAAATTATAAAATTAGTAATGTTTTTAATATGAAACTCAAATCTATATTTTATAATATTGTTCAATGAACATTCTCTACTTCAAAGTAACATTTCGATTATTAGCAAACTATTTTCATTTACTTGAGCCTTTTTTAGAATTAAGGAATGTGACTAATGTAATCGCCTGCCTTTTGCAGTCATTCTTTTGAAGTATTAACTTTTCAAATTTATTGATTGACTATTAAAAAAGAAAATATTTTTAATGTCTTAAAATCAGCCTACAAATCTTTAATGGATATTTTGTAGATCGTGTAATAACTTATAAAATTAGTAAATATATTTATATGCAACTCAAATCTATATTTTCTAAGATTGTTCAATGAACATTCTTTATTTCAAAGTAACATTTCGATTATTAGTCAAATGTTTTCATTTACCGGAGTCTTTATTAGAATTAATAGAATTAAGAAATGTGACTAAGGTAATCGTCTGCCTTTTGCAGTCATTCTTTTGAAGTATAAACTTTTCGACTTTTATTGATTGATTATTAAAAAAGAAAATATTTTTAATGACTTGAAAACAGCCTGCAAATCTGCAAAGGATATTTTGTAGAGCGTTTAATAACTTATAAAATTAGTAATATAAGGCGTATAGACTAAATAACTGCTCAAGGTTTGAAGGTAGTAGCAACACAGCACTTTAAATATAGCAAAAAAGAACAGTTTATAATGTGTAATTAAAACAGCAAAATAATGACCAACAATGTGTGACCACTCTGTACAAAGCATAAGTCATCTATAATAAAATTTCCATTGGAATTATATATATTAACTATATTTTAAAATGTGCATTCATTTAGTGTTTTTATTATAAATATTTAAATTTAGCGTAGCTTATCTATCTTCTACAATATAATGTCTTTATATGATCTTATATAAGTTTGACTAACATCATTCCAATCATACACTATGGCGGCAATTCAAGGAGGATGGGGCGGCGCAAGGGGGGCGGTTGCCCCCGCATATATATATATATATATATATATATATATATATATATATATATATATATATATATATCCAAGAGAGCGAAGTGACTTTTTACTAAGCATCTGCAAACAGTGCCTTTATAGATCCAGACACAGCTTCGCTCGCAAAATCGATTACACATTAACCTAAGTCCGTAAAATCCAACAGGAGAAGAAAAAAAATAAACGGGATAAAAATACAGGATAGAAATAAATTCCTGTTCAAACAGCAAGATGCGAAGTTGATAAAAAAAAACTTTAGGACAAACACAGCGGCTCCGCATGGCGTTTGAACTTATTGACGTTCCCCTTTCGAGGTTGGTCCCTGAGAACTCTGGGATTTCTTTTTTTCTTAAACTTCTTTTATTTATTGGTTCAACATCTAAATCACCATGTTATCGATGCTAAACACGCACTTTATATCGATATCGATGTTGGATAGGTTTTCGCTTCGGAATTTGCGTTCCATGCTTACGAATTGGCTGTGTCACGTGTTCATTGGTAATCAGTTCGATTTTTGGTTTGTCAACATTCGAAGCAAATATTGGCTTGAGTTAGTTTTTTTATTTGTACATACACTTACAAGGAGATTCTTGTGTTATTGTGTGGTAAAAAAATAGGCTGATTAAATATAAGCTGTTAAAGTAAATTTGTATCAAATTTAAATAACATGTGTATTTGATTTTTAAATTATATCGTTAACATCCTGTCGGTCATGGACGGCAAATTACGTCAATGGATCTCGAGTTTTTTCTACGATGCACCCAAGTCAATTTAACAAAAATACTCCAATTTACAATAATTAATTATTTTTAATTTAATGAAACAGTAGAGACTTTTTAAATAGCAAATATCCTTCAAAATTATGATAATTTTATTTTGTGTTGTAAGTAACACTGTTGTTTATATTTGTAAGCACAACTATACAAATATCCCATATAATGTGTGTATAACCAATATTTCTTACAAAAAAAAAGGTTTGAATATACATCTTTCATAAAAATGCATTTTTCTTATATTGTTAAATATTAACGCAGGTAATATTTGGAAATAATTCCAAGCGCATTAGTTTTTTTGTTAGAATAGTGAGTCTTTTTTTAAACGTTTTATACACTTATAGAAAATTATTTTCGCGTGTTTTTATATGAAAGTTGACTACTAATGTTTATTTTATGAATATTGTTAGTGAATATCAACATATAAATTCAATTTAACGTTCAATTTTTTTAAAAAAAATAATTGTTTTATTCATAAAAAAATTTAATTAGGTATGTAATACAGTGTCAAAAACGATACAATAAAATTATTCGTAAAAAAATTGTGCATGGAACATTTAAATTTTAAAAATTATTATTTTAATTAAATTATTATTTAATTAAAATATTTTTTAATTTAATTTAAAAAAATTAATATTTTCAAACCAAAATTTTCCTCGTCTTGAATGAGTATTATAACTACATGTTAAAAATTGCAGAGTGTTAGATCAAAAACTAAACAAAAAAATATATTAGTATAATTGTTTGAAGTTCAACTTACAAAGCATGTCTTTACAATTTTTTTTTTAAATATAATAATTTAAAAGAGCATGTTCGGAAAAAAATATTTAAACTTCGAAGCAGGGAACATAAATTTATTTTTACAAACATTTAGCAAGCTTCAAAATGGTTAAAATATTTTACATTGTTCAAATCCTACAGCAAAGTATCCATTTTTTTTTAAATTCACAAAAAACTATTTTACAATATTTGTTTAGATATTAGTTGAGGTTATTTTCAGAATTATTTTTTATTATTATTAAAAGTGTTATTTAATTAATTATCAGAAGCATTTTAACTATCATCCAGAAAATTTCCTTAACATTAAAAAGAGAAAAATCGCTTCACTTTTTCACATAATACAAAACCTGAATCTTAAATATTCAATACAAAATCATCTCCCAACATCAACATAAAAATTTCTAAAATTTTTTCCAGACTTCCAATGACTTTCAGCAGCTCATGAATTAAAACCTCAACCCCAAATCGCAAACAAACAATCGCCCTCCATTAAAATCCCACCAGAAAATCCAACGAAACACCCTCCTTCCTCACACACTTATAAAATCCCCTGGAAAACTGCAGTGACAAATCCAAGAAAGTTCCCCATCCACTTTTAAGACCTAAATGGGGTTTTCTTCAGAAGTAGGGAGCCGATTACCCAGCTCGAGATAATGCTTTTAGTGGGGCGTGCCATCGCTGTTGAGCGTTACACCCAGATACCCTTGCCAGTGTCAAGTTTCATGCATTATTAACGCGGGGCGCGCAGCTTTTAAGTAAGCGCCCTGGCCTATATCCGAGTGGAAGGTCTTCTCACACAAGAATGCAAGTCCCGAATACATTAAGGGCTACGGGTTGTTTCTCGTTGGATTTTAATCGCTACCGTGCAGAGCTGCTTTGCAAAATTTGAAATGAGGAGGGGGTTTGTATAAGGAGCATTGATTGTGAGTGTTATGGGTATTTTTCTGGGTTGTTGCCTGTGAGAAAAATTGACTTTTCTGGATTTTGTAGAGTGTGGAAAGCGAAAAGATGCTGGAGCAAATGTTGCAGTTTTACATTTTAGGGTTGCATACTCTGTTAAAGATAGGTACCGCAAAATAAGTAAAATGTACTCATTTTTGAGTACATTCGGTGCTTATCATTATAGATTTTGTAGTGCGTGGAAAGCTAAAAGATGCTGGAGCAAACGTTGCAGTTTTGCATTTTAGGGTTACATACACTGTTAAAGATAGGAACTGAAATATAACTAAAATGTACTCATTTTTGAGTACATTCGGTGCTTATCATTATGGATTGTGTGGAAAGCAAAAAGATGCTGGAGCAAATGTTGCAGTTTTACATTTTAGGGTTGCATACGCTGTTAAAGATAGGTACTGAAAAATAAGTAAAATGTACTCATTTTTGAGTACATTCGGTGCTTATCATTATAGATTTTGTAGTGCGTGGAAAGCTAAAAGATGCTGGAGCAAACGTTGCAGTTTTGCATTTTAGGGTTACATACACTGTTAAAGATAGGAACTGAAATATAACTAAAATGTACTCATTTTTGAGTACATTCGGTGCTTATCATTATGGATTGTGTGGAAAGCAAAAAGATGCTGGAGCAAATGTTGCAGTTTTACATTTTATGGTTGCATACACTTAAAAATAGGTACTGAAAAATAAGTAAAATGTACTCATTTTTGAGTACATTCGGTGCTTATCATTATGGATTTTGTAGTGCGTGGAAAGCTAAAAGATGCTGGAGCAAACGTTGCAGTTTTGCATTTTAGGGTTACATACACTGTTAAAGATAGGAACTGAAATATAACTAAAATGTACTCATTTTTGAGTACATTCGGTGCTTATCATTATGGATTGTGTGGAAAGCAAAAAGATGCTGGAGCAAATGTTGCAGTTTTACATTTTATGGTTGCATACACTTAAAGATAGGTACTGAAAAATAAGTAAAATGTACTCATTTTTGAGTACATTCGGTGCTTATCATTATGGATTTTGTAGTGCGTGGAAAGCTAAAAGATGCTGGAAGAAATGTTGCAGTTTCAAATTTTAGGGTTGCATATGCTGTTAAAGATTGGTACGGTAAAATAAGTAGAATGTACTCATTTTTGAGTACATTCGGTGCTTATCATTATGGATTGTGTGGAAAGCAAAAAGATGCTGGAGCAAATGTTGCAGTTTTACATTTTAGGGTTGCATACACTGTTAAAGATATGTACTCAAAAATAAGTAAAATTCACTCATTTTTGAGTACATTCGATGTTTATCACAGCTCCGAATACATAAGTTTTATTTCTGAAAAAGTCATGTACTCAAAATTAAGTAAAATGAGATAAAATAACAGTTGCTTGCTTACATAAGCTGTCTTCATAAATCACTTTCAATAAATATCAACTATTACAACCAATACTTACTAGGAGTCGAACAAATATCCTCAGGCACCGCAGTCAAGTGCCTTATCCGTTGTATTACTAGAGCGATGTAAAGAAGTTATAAACGGAAAATTTGTTTAAATTGTGTGCCAAAAGAATGCAAAGTAAGATAATTGAATTGCAATAACTCAGTTCCCATTTAAGCAATCGGCATTAGATAATTTGTAAATCCATCCTCTGTACAACTATTTTAAGTGTGTCAGGTCGCCTTGTTAAGATGGCTTGAACGGAATCTGAGGTTAAATTTACTTCATTTATAAATAGACTTGAAATATACTTCATATATAAATAGACTTGAAATATACTTCATATATAAATAGACTTGAAATATACTTCATATATTAAGACATAAATATACTTGAA
This sequence comes from Troglohyphantes excavatus, assembly GCA_963932185.1. Classification (NCBI taxonomy): domain Eukaryota; kingdom Metazoa; phylum Arthropoda; class Arachnida; order Araneae; family Linyphiidae; genus Troglohyphantes; species Troglohyphantes excavatus. Next base: position 11,119,106 of record OZ010668.1, read on the forward strand.
ATATACTTCAGATATAAATAGACTTGAAATATACTTCATATATTAAGACATAAATATACTTGAAATATACTTCAGATATAAATAGACTTGAAATATACTTCAGATATAAATAGACTTGAAATATACTTCATATATAAATAGACTTGAAATATACTTCATATATAAATAGACTTGAAATATACTTCAGATATAAATAGACTTGAAATACACTTCATATATAAATAGACTTGAAATATACTTCATATATAAATAGACTTGAAATGTACTTCATATATAAATAGACTTGAAATATACTTCAACATCGAATATTTTTATGAATTTAAAGTTTATATGTATTGCTAGGAGAACTGGAAATCCGTGGGTGACTTAAGTCATTCAGCTGCGTCAGTTAAATGACTACAGTCATTTGCTTATGTAAGAAATGAACTTTCAATAATACGTAAACCATAGTTTCAAGTTTCATACACCTTATAATATGCTTTTCCATTGCATTGATAAGTTATTGAAGTCCCAAATCTTCATAGGCATTCAATCTAGTTCATAACATATTTGCTTTAATATAATTGGTTAAGACTTTCATGACATCATCAAGGCGAATAAACATTCCGTTAATCCAAATTTAATTATCTTCTCATCTGTCAACTACGTCACCGGGGTGTTTAGTAGTAGTTTAAGATGTATTGACGGGAAGAACTCTTATGTAGCATAGTATTTTGATAATTATTTGGATTTAAAATTGCCGATTTATATTGTTTTTGTTTAACAGTATGTTATTTTTAATATGTATAAATTATAAAGACAACATTATTTTGATTTTAGTTTAGGGGCCGTCCATAAATGATATCACGATTGGGGGGTGGTAGGGAGAAGGTTCATTAAACAGTGACACTTTGTGAAAAGGGGGTGGAGTTACAAAAGTGTGATATCACACTATCATCTAAAAAACATTGCAATTTAACAGAAAACTGAAACAAAAAATTAAAATTCAGGAAAATAAAACATTTAGGCACGGATCGAATCGGTTATGAAGTGATGTTGTAAACAAATGTAGTGAATTATACTTCCATAGTAGAAAAGTACGTGAATTAGCGGTGTGTGAAGAGAGGCTTTTTCAAATTTTAATTCAATCCTACGTAGCAGATTCTAGTTGCAGAACAAGACATGTGACATAGGGAAACGTGACATGTGACATAGGGGAACGTGGCATGTGACATAGGGGTATAGTGAAGTGCGACACGTTGTGACATAGAGGGAGATGGGTCAAAAATATGGAGAAATGGTGTGAGATTATTTATGGATAGCCCCCTGAGGGATTTTTAATGTTTCGAAAATGAAGGCTAAGTTGTAGAATACCGTAAGTATTGGAATACAAAAAAAATTAAAAAGACGCAGTTTATTAAATATATAATTATTATTATAATTATTATTAATATTAAATATATACGTTGCACATCTCTCAGAGGGTTAATATTGAATCTTGATTTTAGAACAAGTTATTTCAAATGTGGCCAAGCATGTATTATTTTGAAAGGAATCTCATTTTTGTAATGTCAATACTATTTTATTTTAAAGTGAAACATTTTTTGTAATGTAAATATTATTTTATTTTAAAGCGAAACATTTTTTGTAATGTCAATATTATTTTATTTTAAAGTGAAAAAAAATTTGTAATGTCAATATTATTTTATTTTAAAGTGAAACATTTTTGTAATGTCAATATTATTTTATTTTAAAGTGAAACATTTTTTGTAATGTCAATATTATTTTATTTTAAAGCGAAACATTTTTTGTAATGTCAATATTATTTTATTTTAAAGTGAAAAAAAAATTGTAATGTCAATATTATTTTATTTTAAAGTGAAACATTTTTGCAATGTCAATATTATTTTATTTTAAAGTGAAACATTTTTTGTAATGTAAATATTATTTTATTTTAAAGTGAAACATTTTTGTAATGTCAATATTATTTTATTTTAAAGTGAAACATTTTTTGTAATGTCAATATTATTTTATTTTAAAGTAAAACGTTTTGTTTTAAAGTCTAGTTTATGTTGTTTTAAATGTAATCTTATTTTATTTTAAAACAGTTAGCAGAAATTTTAAGCTAACCTATTTCGCCCAGAAATCGTTTTTAAAGGAATGCATTGAGTCTTATGAGCAAGCAAGATATTGTTATAATCTTATAGATATCATATTGTATATTAATATTTTAAACTACAGATTTAGACAAACAATTAGAAGTTCACAAAAATAATTATAGCAATTTATTATTCGTAAGTTTTAATAAAACAACATTATGTTCCTGTTTATATCATAAATAAAAAATCTGCTCATTGTTTACTTGGATCACATAATAAAAAATATACGATTGTTAATATTTTTTTTAATATATTTTATCAATTTTATAGCTTATTTATTGCTAGAATCCAGTTGAACAAATTCAAACTCTGTTCTGTTTTTCCCTTAGAGACTTTTTTATGCATAATAAAAAAATAAAAGTAACAAGAAACGTACTTAAAAAATTATATAGGTGTTTCATGTAAAACAAAATTCAAATCTAATGATACACACAAGTTGAAAGTATGCGTTAACCAAAACCATTTTTTTTTGGATAAAAGTTTTTATTTTTGACGTCAAACCTTTCGAGAACAGATAGTGAAATGCTTTTTCCTTAAAAATTTAGAGGACATTTGTATTCACAAATTTTCGTGTCTACTTCGACGAAGCATTTTTCGAAACCAACTTCCAGTCCCCAGGGTAAATGGGTATAGAGAAATATACTTGAGACGGTACTTTTTCAAAAAAACCAAAGAAAAAATCATTTCTGAGGAATTCTTCAGAACGAATACTTCATGCAATGGGATTTGCAATAGCTCAAGGCGTAGTTCGAAGAATAAAAAAACGTTCTTGGATATAGGTTTTTTCCAAGCTGTACTTTCTAAATTCTATTGTATTTCTTAAGCTTTATTTTATATTTGGAAACGAATAATATTATACTCATTTCCATTTCCAATAACATTTTTTTTCTTAATGGCACTGCATTTCCACCCTTTGAGCATGTCATTGATTTTTACGTCTGCTTTTATTTGCCGCTTTTTGTATTTTAACAATTATTTTATGTGTTTTTATAATCAATATGAGTTATTGGAAAAATGATCATCATAACTTTGGAGAGTGGTTTTTAAGTTAATTGAAAAAATCTATAGTTAATAATATTTTTTTCAATTTACTATTATATATATTTGTGTTTTTTAAGTAGCATATAGAAATTTAAATTGATTTAAAAATCACATATAATATTAGCGAATAATCTAATAAACTATTGATAATCATTAAATTTTTGTATCTTACATAAACATTTCTGTAATCAGGATAAAAATGCTAAATTACACAATTTAATAATACTTTTTTTATATAAAATAATTAAGCTAATTTAGAAATATTTCCTATTTTATAATTTACTTCAATTCATTAGTATTTTTTAAAAAATAATAATTTAAATTACGTTATTTGTGCCATTATTAAAATTTACATCAATTCATTAGTATTTTTTAAAAAATAATAATTTAAATTACGTTATTTGTACCATTATTAAAATTTACATTATTAACATTTACATTACATTATTAGCATTTACATTACATTATTAACATTTACATTACATTATTAACATTTACATTATATTATTAACATTTACATTACATTATTAACATTTACATTACATTATTAACATTTACATTACATTATTAACATTTACATTACATTATTAACATTTACATTACATTATTAACATTTACATTACCTTATTAACATTTACATTACATTTTTAACATTATATTATAATTTATAAATTCGTATGTATCTCAAAAACCATTATCGGCTCTCTCTTTTTCACCTACTTTAGGGCGCCAACCAAAATCGTCAAAAAGTGCCAAAAAGGAGGTTATCAATTCGTGTTTTTTTATGTATTTCTGTTATAAATCAGATATTTTGATTTTTTGTTGTTGTTGTATGGGGAATGTCTTACTTGGGAGCCTTTTGTAAAAGTAATATTCGTTTATCCGGCTTTTAACTATCATAAATTTTCAATTAACCGAACCGTTTGAAAAAAAATATTTTCTGATTTCGAAAATTATTTTTTATTATATAAAGAAAAATTCTCTTTGGTAAAATTTTTTTAAAAAAAATATACGGCCTTCATTTATCCAAAAATTTAAATTAACCGAACTTTTTTTAAAACATTTTCTGCGTTTTCAAAATTTTTAATTGTCGGAAAAGGATTGTTTAACTATAACATAAGTCCGATTACTAAGCATTTATTGAACGGGATAATCTGAATATATAATATACGGGGTATGAAAAAAAAGTTATCAAAAATTTGAATTTTCTGTTGTTCAACAGCAGGGGACATCGCCCCCTGCTAAATTAAAAATTAAAATGGGAAAAATAAAATATTAAAAAAAATAATAATCAACTTTCAGAAATAAAACTCAAAAAAGTTTTTTTTTTAAATATTATTATTTTCGGTACAAGTGGAAAAGAATTAAATATTTAATATTAATTTTATTTTTATTACAGCTTTTTGAAGTTGGCGCCCATTTACATAAACTTACTTAAAAAGTTGTAATAAGGTCAAAATTAATTAAAAAAACTATTCTTTACTTTTTAGCACTTTACTTAAGGTGCTTTTCCAGTTTTCAAAAAAAAAATATTTATTATCTTTTCACTTTTAATAATACATTAAATTGAAAGAACTTTTGTTTTGACAGTATTTTCTCGTTATCAAATAACAGATTTCTGTTCGTCTACCTTATATATGTTCATCGCTTTCTATGAAATTTAATTTAAATAGAGTACTAAATTTAAATTAAATAGAGTAATATAATTTAGGTTTCAGATGTAAAAGTTCAGTGGTGTTGCTGTATCGCAGGTATTTGATTGATTAACATAAGTAAAAATATATTAAATGTGCTACAATTAAAATTAGTTAATAAATGCACTTTTGTATATGAGCATCAAAATCGATTATTCCCAAAAGGCGCTAATTAATTGTTCATTATTTTTAATAGTTAATTTAAGTTTTATTGAAATTCATATATAAATGTAAATGGATTCAGAAGTTTAAAAAAATACTTTTTGTTTCTTTCCAAGTAACATGTCTCGAGTCTATATAATAATGGCATTACTATGCAATTATATCTAAGAAGTCGATTCAGAAGAATAATTTTCGTATGATACGTTATCAAAGTATTGTTCCAAAAATGCGGGTTACAGTTGCTGCTGCCGCAAAATGGAATAGATAGCATTATTAATTAGTATAAAATTTAATTTCTAAATATAATCTTTAAATCTGTTATTGTGATATCATTAAATAAATAAATATATATATATATATATATATATATATATATATATATATATATATATATATATATATATATATATAGTGTCAATGTAGTCTAAATATAGTTCTTTCGTCAGTATCTGGGTTACGTAAGTTTGCACAGTTTCAAGTCAATTTGACATTAGGAAGGACATTAAAATGGAAGTGCAAAGTCTTATGATGCAACGACATCATAATGCATTATTAACTGCTTTATTTGGTATAACATCAGGGGTCGAAATTTGTTTTTCAAAGCAGGTGTACCAGCGCACCCAAATTTTAAACTTAGGTGCACTGCATATTATTTGGGTACAAAACAAAAAATTATCACGTTGCAGAAATTAAAATTTACGAGCTATTTTCTGAACAAATTTGTTAACAATGAGGGTTTACATTTTTCGTATGGGCATTAATTAACTTTTAATTACAACGCCTATGTAAACCACAACAAAAATATATTCAACCACTACGCGATGAGAAAACCACGTGTAAGAAAAAGAATGTTTTAATAGTCAGAACGAGTTGAAAAAAATAATAACTCGTTGGTTCACGAGAAATGTTACTTTACTTAATCCTCAGGCGCAGAATACAACTCGCTGTTGAAATTGTTGCATGACAACAAGGGATTACTGGTAAAACCTGACTACGATCTCGTTATCTAGTGTGCGCGCAAGATGAAAACCGGATTCTTAGATTGATATTGGTCAAATGATATACAGGCGAATCCCTAGTTCGTTCTCCAAAATACCTTTCACGCTGGAAAACAATTGAGAACATTGAGAAGTTAAAAATGCCAAAAACAATCAAAGTTTTAAAAAAAGGTTTTTGCACTGCTTTAACCTAAATAAAAAATTTAGATGCACGCTGCAAAAACTAACTGCTAAACTTCTAACTAGGTATCCCATATACTTCATTATTTTGTTATAATATTAATTAACTCAAGAGCAACGTCGCACAGTGGGGTATTTGACCTCAAAAGCTGGCCAAAAGTCCATTTTTTTAAATTAAGAATTTTGAATTTTGGATTAAACCATATGATAAAAAACTATCTAAAGTACAATTCTGCAGCACTGTTTTTTTATTTTAACTGTATTTTCTGTGGCAACACTAGCGTTAAACTTAGAAAACTTGTAAACGGTGCATATTTGTACCAATAAAAACTAACTTTTTTCAGAACTATTTTATTTAAATTCTGCTAATATTTTTAGTTGACTGCGATAAAAAATGTATATAATATTATGTTTGATAACTTTTTTGTGTACTTTTACAATAAAATATTTTTATAGTGCATTTTGAATGCAAAGTTTTGAATATTTTATAAACACGAAAACATTTGTTAACTTTCTTCACTTCTCTTCACTATATAGAATAGTACAGAGTGATAAAGTAACTATTCTTCTACACGGGAGTACAAAAATTTCCACCACCTTTTTCCCCCTTTAGATTTTATGAGGCTTTTTCTGCAGCGTTCACCAAAATTATTAGAACGTCTTTTTCGAGTGCACCTGGATATTCACTGTGTGACAAAGCGAACATACATTGAATGCTTATCTAAATACTTCACAATACGTGTTTTACAACAGTACAGTGTAGGGAAACTGTAAGTTTTCAATTGCGCAAGTGTCATAGTCTGAAAACCCCAACCCCAGAATCTCTCTTCTTTAAATTATCGGTTGTGCGGCTACGGGGGTAATAAATTACAAGCTCTAGTTGGGGAACTTTTTCCGACCCCTTTCTTCATGTGTTGATACTTGGAAATTCTTTTCAATCGAACACCAAAAGAAGGATGTGACCTTAAACCCGACACTCCAAGTGTTTATATTTGCTACCCAAGTTTCATCCGCCCAAGAGGAACGAGTATATTCGCAGTACTAGGATTGACTTCATTCTGCTCTGTATCACCGAGAAAAATAGTACATTCTGCTCTGTATCTTCAAGGAAAACTAATATCAAATAGCTTTTTGTTTATGGATCCAACATCTGCAGGTTCGAATTTTGATATCTTGTAGAAAATATTCCTTTTATTTGATTGCATGTGAAAATATTAATTAAAGCAAGTTTAAAAATAATAAGGATGTAACATAATTGAATAATATTAATACATCGTTATGCAAAATAAAAATAAATAAAAAATACTGTCTTCAATTTTTTGGCTGTAAGAAAAAATACCTTTAATAATGGGAATGCACATAATATCGTTTTTTAATGGCTTACTGTCAAAAAAGTATGACATTGTACAAAATATTGCTTTTATTCGAAAAATATTTTTAATAAAAGAACAACTTTGATTAAAGTAAGAAAAGTAGCACGAAGACATACTGATAGGTCTACCATAATTTTTTTTTTAATTTTAGGACCATCGGGAATTACATTTTTAACTAGAAGATGTCTTTTTGATATTTTGAGAAACTGCCCTGAAAAAGGTATCATAAAAAAAGTCCAACTACATGGAAAGTTATATAATATCAAAGCCCTCCTTTTCTGATGAAGAAAAAGAGCAATTTAAACATAAAATTTCGGTCTTGAAATCCAGATTTAAAAGTAAATGGCTTGCAGTTAATATGTCAGAAGAAAAAATTCTAAAGAAACACCAAAAATGGTTGGAACATTCAATCGAAATTCCCACACAAAAAAAATCGCTTGTCGACCTTCGAAATCATTTGATGGGTTAAGTGATCGCAGTAAAATACGCAAAACCAAGGAGCTAAGAGAAAAAGCCAAATCCGAAGAATTAATCTATTCCACTCAAATGAAACTACGTGAAACTGGAAATATCGAGGGTTCAAAAGTAGTAAAGGATATCACAAAGTCTCCCTTAAGAGCAGCCAAATACAGAAAAGCATTTGTTAGCCACACTGCTGAACAAAAAAAGTCACAGCTAACACCAATTCGTGCTTTGACAATTTTCGTGGAAGCTGGGTTATCACGTAAACGATATGAAGTAGTAAGAACTAGTGACAAAAACCTATTTCTTTAGGTTAAGAAATAATGATATCCTGCTCCAAACACGTATCAAATAATTTCTACTGGTACCGAAATACAACTTCAAGCTTCATACGAATGAGCGATTAATCACATATTTGTGAGAGGCTTTAAATACGTTTATATTGATGAAATAAAATCGCTAGAACTTTTTTACAAATAGAGATGTGATGGTTCCGAGCAATCACAGTACAAACACAGATTTGAGAATAGTTGCGATTCCGATGCGAATATCTTCCAATCTGCTTTAGAGCCTCTTTAATTAACAGGTTTAAAAAACAAAAATGCATTGCTATGGAAAAATCCTACACTATCGTCACTGCGATATTCAGGCCCATCACGATAAGATTTATACATGAAAGAGCAGATATCGCAAATGAAGAAATACAATACATAAAAAATCAAATAAAAAATTTATAAGAAACCCAATGTTTTTTTAAATTTCTTGCAAAAAATATAACTTTGTATACATAATTAGAAATATATAGGTTGTTTATTATTTTTTTGTAAATATGCCTGACATATAGTTGCAAAAATAGACAACTCCACTTTAAAAAAAAATTATATTTTTTATTATAATTATTTTCATTTAAAAGTAATAATTATTAGTGAGTATCTAAAGGGTGGATAAAATATATATATAAAACAAACTATCTAAATTTAGAAAGTTTGAAAGTAACGCAATATAAATACTACTAAAAATTAAGCATTCTTGGTTTGTTTGGATATGTCTTGTTTTGCAGCTGTAGAGGTAACTCGTTTGAGTTTTCAACTTATTTCAATTTTTTTTATTTTAATATGTAATTTTAAAATAGAAAATGCAATAAAATAATTTTGGCCAACTTTTTGGGTCAAATACCCCTATGTGCGTCGGTTGGTTTTGATGGTAACCATAATTACAAAATAAATCATTTATAATACTAAAAACTTTTTAGAAAAATAATACCTCGGTTGCTATGGATACATAAAAAAACATTGCAGAACTCAATACTTCAAATCTTACTCAATATAATATAAAAATAACTTTTTTTTTATGAAATATTATTTTTTTCTTCTAAATAACGCATCGTTAATTTACTTGAAGAATCCTATTATTTTTGCTTCCCTTGTTCTAAAAGATACTCTAGGACGATACAAATTACGACCAAACTTGGGTTTGCTGTAAAAAAAAAGTTGTTTTTTTCGATTTTTTTTTTACCTTAGAATTTTATCAAACGTAAAAACTCTTTCGAAAAAAATATTTAAATAGGAAGATAAGAAACAAATGAAAAAAAAAGTGCTAAGGGGAAAAAAACAAAATGCGTTTAATTATTCTTCACCATCCGGAACATTCCCTAAAAATTGGATTATTTCCAAAATTGAATTTGTTTCAAAATCGTTAACATTAACAATAGGAAACATTAACTTGGATCAAGGTCTATTGAAAGGCCTCAATAATGGATTGTTTAACGAATGAATTATCGTGCTTTGCTATACAGTTTTTATAGACATTTTAATAATATTTAATACCCGAGAAATTTTAAAAGTTTTTCAGATGAAAATATGTGTAAATTTATCAAACAAATCGATCAATGTATTATATAGATTTAATATTTAAAAAGCGTAGCTATTTAGTTGACAACGGGTTGGAGTAACATATAATATTAAAGAATTTATATTTACAATATATGTGATCCGCATTTTCACATGCATTAATATTTTTTACCAATTTACAAAAATCATACCTAATTTTTTGCGCCGATTTCAAAAAGTTGTAATAAGTATAAAATTGATATTCAATATAATTCAATTTTTTCAGCTCATTCGTAAAATTAAAAATTATTTTTTTACTTTTTAGCGCATTTTCCTAAAAGTCGTTTTTTTTTTTTTTTAGAAAGATTATTTTATTAAAAAAAAAGTGCATTTAACTGATATTTCCGAATAAAAAAAATTTCGGAAACCATTTTTTTTTCTTCATTTTTTACCCAAGTGGATTTTTTTTATCTAACACAAAAATAAATGGGACAATATTTTTTTTTTCGAACGGTCCGTTTAATTGTGAATTCCGGATATTTAAATACGGATAACCGAATATTTTTTGTAAAAATTCCCCAAGTAAGACATTCTCTATCAAACCAAAAAAGTTATCGAAATATATGAATTAGAAAAAGAAAGAAAAAAACCATGCGCGAACACACGTTACAAAAATACAAGTCGAATTGTTTACCACCTCCTTGGCGCTTTTTTGGCAGTTTTGGTTGGCGCGCTTAAGTTGGTAAATAAATACACTTCCTATCTTCGGTTTCATTTTTAAGAAAAGGTGTGTTATTGAAAAACAAAATGTTTTTCAGACACTCTTGCAGTTTAACATACAACTTGTAAAAAAAATCATACACTTAAAAAAAATACAAGTCGAATTCATAACCTCCTCCATGGCGGTTTTTTGGCGGTTTTGGTTGGCGCGCTTAAGTTGGTTAATAAACACACTTCCTATCTTCGATTTTATTTTTAAGGAAAAGTGTATTATTGCAAAACACAATATTTTTCAGACACTCCCGCAGTTTACCATACAACATTTATCAAAAAAAAAATCACACCCTTAAAAAAATACAAGTCGAATTGATAACCTCCTACTTGGCACTTTGTGGCGGTTTCGGTTGTCGCACTTAAGTTTGTTAATAAATACACTTCCTATCTTCGATTTTATTTTTAAGGAAAAGTGTATTATTGCAAAACACAATATTTTTCAGACACTCCCGCAGTTTACCATACAACATTTATCAAAAAAAAAAAATCACACCCTTAAAAAAATACAAGTCGAATTGATAACCTACTGCTTGGCACTTTTTGGCGGTTTCGGTTGGCGCACTTAAGTTTGTTAATAAATACACTTTCTATCTTCGATTTCATTTTTTAAGGAAAAGTGTATTATTACAAAACAAAATATTTTGCAGACACTCCCGCAGTTTAACATGCAATGTTTATCAAAAACAAGTTTCATTGAACCAACCATTGAAAGACTTAACCAACAAAGCGCGACATCTCCAAAGAAAATGTAGGTCAATATCGATTGAAGCTTCAATTCCAAGTCATCTTCATCAGAGCAAAAAAAAATATGCCCACTTTTATTATGTCACAATATTGGAAGCTATTGTATTCCTATCGAATAATAAAGCGAGCGCTCAAGCAGATAAACAAATAAAACGGAAAACCTCCCCAATCTTTTATAGGAGCACAAAAAGTCAGGTGCAGCATCTATTTACCTAAATCTTAACACCAAGCCGCAGTGTTTCATATCTTTTTCAAAAAATACATAAGAAATGGCGCAGAAAATGAGAACTCCAAAAAGCAAAAGCGCGCCAAGACGGGAACAATAAACTTGGCAGACTTTTCTACCTCACTTGGCGCATTATTCTGTTTTCTTTTGGCAAAACGGCGAAACTTTCATTTCTCATTCTTAATGACAAATGATGCGAAGATGGATTTTTTTTAGGCGAGACTGATAAATAAGGTATGAAAAGAGATACAGCCTTTCTGCTGGGTCGCACACAGAAGCTGAGAATTACTTTTTATTTCTTTGAAAATACATTTTTGTGTTTTCCCAAAAATTTTAATGACGGCTTTGTCGTTCTTAATAAATGTGGAAGATGATTGCTCGAAGTGTTTTTATTTACTCTCCAAAGCTATTGTATCTCACTTGTTCAACTGTGAATGGATTGAACAAGATCATTTATTTATCTTAGGATAACATTCTTCACTGTATCTAAGTTAAAACGTAACATAAGTCATTGAATTGTAACATGAATCATTGTATCTTCTGTACAAATTTATGAAACGTTGGCGCGGTACCATTAATTTTGCTTGGCTGAGCGTTTGTTCGTGTTGTCAAGTCTGGCGATGTGTGTTTCGAACTGGTGTGTTTGAACGTAAGTTCGCACGTAAGCTTCAAAGGACATAAATCAAAGTATCGTAAGTCTGATTGTAAGTTTGAAGGGCTATAAATTAAAAGTCAGCTTAATCCTTTTCGAAAATAAGACTCAATAGAATTGAGTTATGTTATCAAAGTTAGTGCTTTTACGAATAAGAACTAAACATAAATATAATTTTATGTTTACATTTAACAATTATCTACATTTACAATAAATAATGCCATTATCATTTTTACTCATTGTACTCATTCTTGAGTACATGTCGTTTTTAAATATGAAACATGTATTAGGAGCCATGATAAGCATCGAATGTAATCAAAAATGAGTATATTTTACGGTACTTTGGGATTATCCCGTCTACCATTTTCGCCAAACCCAATATTATCGCCAAACACGATATTATCGCCAAAAGGTAGCAGCCAATAGGTATTTTTGGCCGCCGAAATGATTTGTATAATAATATATATGGTTATTATTATTTATTTATTATTTGTTTATTATTATGATTTGATAAATTTATTGTGTTTACAATGTTTACTTTGGAAATTTCTTTCATGGAAAAACTAGCGCCAAAGGATTTGGCGAGCGTTGGCAGGTCGACGGGATAATCCCAAATTACCTATTTTACTTATTTTTATTACATGTTTTTAACAGTGTGTTTTGATACATTCATGCGATTCGTAGGGAAACGCAAATACATTTTCCCCAATGCATCGACTTCAATACAGATTTAAATTTTGGAATTTAATTTCAGTGAGGCAAAATGTGTGTTGGATAGTGGAAAATTCATTGGTGTAATAAATGCATTTTCAGAAAATTTGGACAAAACATGTTTTAGCTATTCTGAAATTTGAGTTTCCATATTTAAACAAACCTGATCAAATTCTTTTAATATCAGCAGGAGTTTTATATGTCACATATTATTTATATCAGAACTCAAGTATTCCAATGTGGAAGTTTCTTTCAAACTATCAGTATTGTTTTCCTTAAAAAATTTTCTTTATTTGAGTTGATTTAATAAAACAAAAATCTTATCATCCGCACAGCAAACTCAATCAATACATTTTTCATATTGATATAACTTTCCAACTTCCATAAAATCTTTTTTTTAAAGAATACAAGTCAGCTTGGTCTGTCGTTAAAGATTTTCAATTTTTTTTCCACTCGTCGCCTTTTGCAAAATAAAAAGTTTATTATTAAAGCAAAGTCAGACAATCCCCCCCTCCCCTTCATAGTTTAAAGTTCTTCTCCCACTTTCTATTTCCGAGGTACATATTCAGGAAGGTTTAACAAAGCAAAACACAGCTACTCCACATCGTTAAAGCAGCAAAATGGCACTTGACATCAGTGGTTGAGATTTTTTTTTTATATGGCGCTAACAATCCTTCCAAACTAACTGATGCCACTCTTAATTTAGCTCAAGAAATTCTGGATTTTTAATTAAAGGGGAGGTGGCGAAAAGAAAAAAGAAATACTTTTGAAGTATTAAATCGGCTTCTTTAGCTGGCGCATTCCTTTGAAAGAAGATCTCATATGGAACTGTTTAAAGCTCGACTTCCTTCGTCACATCCTTTGTTCTTTACTTTTCCCACTTCTTAAATCCGGTTTAAAATTAAATAGGGTTGCGTTAAAGGAATATGTCAGAACCGTTTATACAAGATAAGAAGTGTGTAATGTTGGGGAACATATGGATTATACAATGTTAAAAATAAGTACTTGAAATAAGTCAAATGTATTCATTTTTGATTAAATTCGAGGCGCAAAACGGCTCTGAATATACTAGTAGTTCTGGAAACCAACCTCACAACTAAAAAAAAATTACATTAAATTTAACTTTACATGAAATGGAACCATTAAAACAGCCACTATCTTGAAACGTAATAAACTAATTAAACATCACCATCTTGAAACGTAATCAAATAATTAAACAGCTACCATCTTGAAACGTAATTAAATAATTAAACATCCGCCATCTTAAAAAGTCATCAAATAATTAAATATCCACCATCTTGAAACGTAATCAAAAAATTACACATTCACCAACTTGAAACGTAATTAAACAACCACTATCTTGAAAAGTAATAAAATAATTACACATTCGCCATCTTGAAACGCAATCAAATAATTAAACAGCCCCCATCTTGAAACGTAATCAAATAACTAAACATCCGCAAGCTTGAAACGTAATAAAAAAAATACACATTCGCCATCTTGAAACGTTATCATAAAATTACATATTCGCCATCTTAAAACGTAATCAAATAACTAAACAGCAACCATCTTGAAACGTAATCAAATAATTAAACATCCACCATCTTCAAACGTAATCAAATAATAAAACATCCGCCATCCTGAAACGTAATAAAAAAATTACACATTCGCCATCTTGAAACGTAATCAAATAAGTAAACATCCGCCATCTTAAAACGCAGTAAAAAAATTACACATTCGCCATCTTGAAACGTATTAAAAAAATTACACAATCGCCATCCGAAACGTAATCAAATAATTAAACAGCCCCCATTTTGAAACGTAATCAAATAATTAAACATCCGCCATCCTGAAACGTAATAAAAAAATTACACATTCGCCTTCTTGAAACGTAATAAAAAAATTCCACATTCGCCATCTCGAAACATAATCAAATAATTAAACATCCGCCATCTTGAAACGTAATCAAATAATTAAACATCCACCATCTTGAAATGGATATTAAAAAACTTAAAAATTAAATATTTTTTTAAACAAAGGAAAATTGGCTATACGAAAAAAATTATAAAAACTAAAAAAATAATTTTTAATTTACAAATAATTTGAATAATGTCAATGTTTTGAAATCAGCTTCAAAATTTAGGTATGATATTTTTTAATTAGCACCAGCTAATAAACATAAATTTAATGTTAAATAAATATTTTTTTTTTCAAGTTGTTCGAAATTAAAAATTATTTTTTTACTTTATAGTGTTTTTTTTCGTAAAGCCGTTTAATCTATATTTAAAAAAAAATTACTTTATTTTTCTTTTCTTAGTTTTAAATTTCGTATAAGGCTTTTCCCGTTAATATTATTCGCCAGGAAACTCAAGTTGATGCAGGCTTTTTTTTCCATGCAACGAATAGTATATTTTGAAATTATCCCGTTAAGCAAATACTGTGGGTAAACGAAATTTCACTGTGGACAATCCTTATCCAATGATGAAAATATTTTGAAATCTTAGAAATTGATTTTTAAACAAACGCGGCTTATCGATATTGCTGGATATAATAAAACCGAATAACTAATTCGAGTTGTAATATTTAAGTTTTGTAATATTTAAGGTTTTTAATATTTGTAACATTGTAATATAATGAGTTTTAATACTCTAAGTGCAAAAAAACTATAATTAAACAATATTTATTTAAAATAATTACTTACAAGGAAGTCCAATTTACTAATTTATACTAATAATACTATAGGGTATTTTGCGCGAGTTAATCTCAGAAACTTTTATTCGATTTTTATGATAATTTGTTATAGTTTCCACATGAAATACGGATCTAACGTTTCTTTATTATTTTTAACAAAAAAAAATTGCAGATTACTTAATGACGTTTTTGCCGAATTTGTTTAAACTTCATAAACAGTAAAAGTCTACATTTTAGTATTGTTCCTTTACAGAAGGTTAAACAGTAAAAAAAGTATTTTTGAACTCGAATAGAGCAAAGGAAAAATAGTACGATATTGGAAAATCCTTGAAAATATCGTAATCCATACCCAGAGCTTTTCTAACTTTTAAACCCACGAGTAAAACATTTTTACCGTAATTTATACCTAACATAATTTAACAAAACCCAAATTCGAAAACACAACCAACAACAGATAACGGTAGCCGTCACAAACAAATAACACAGGCAACGCAATATCCGAACCCAAACCGGGTACCCAGTACTCCAACAAATAACTCAAACCGCCCGCGCCAATAGATTATTCGTAGGCAGGACAGCAAACCACGGCAGACTAAAAGCTGCAATAACAAAGTGCCTTCCAGAAAATTTAACGGAACTGGGGATGCAGCTTATTTTCCCGACCGATAGCGGCAATAACTTTACCCAGAGATTGATTCTGAGCATTGTTATACAGAGAACAGAAAATTGGAATTTTTGTCTCTATTTTTCTTTTGGGGGATTTCCGGTCCGTGGTTCGGCTGGAGTCCAGCCAACAGATTTCGGGGCTTATGGATGATTCCCCTGCTAAACATTGTAACTGATCTAAATTTTGATCTAAAAGTTGCCTTTGGCTTCTTTGTTTGGGAATAGATGAAAATACATCGCCAAAAAAGTTGGATTGCCCAGTAAATGAATGTCCCGATGGAGCGGTGGTTTTTTAATATATTTCTTTTTTAAATGAAGATATATCTGTTTTTGGGGAGGGTTTAACTTACTCTGAACTTTTAATAAATGGCATCTAAACTTTGAATGTTGTTTAGAAGAGATCTTCTTGGGGGAGGAGGAATATTGAAACTGTTTTGTTTATATTGATTTAAAAGTTATATTTCATCGAAAAGGGACAAGTTATTTTGTTAAAAGGAGAATAAACAAAACATTGTATATTCACTGTTAAAAATAGTTATTCAAAAATAAGTCAAATTTACTCATTTTTGAATATATTAGATGATAATAATGATTCCAAATACGTAAATTTCAATTTTTAAAAAGAAATGCACTTAAAATGAGTACAAAGGATAAAAATGAACAAAAAAAGCAGATGCTGGCCAACGTAGGATACCATCATAAATCAATTTCAATAAATGAATTATCGGGAATCGAACCCAGACCTTCAGGCATCGCTGTCCAGGATCTTATCCGTTAAGGTACCATGACGAAGTGAAGAAGTTATAAGTAAAATGCCAAACGAATGGGAAGTAAGAAAATTCAGTTGTAATAACTCAGTTTACATTAAGAAATCGACATTACATAATGCAGAAAACCATCATCTGAACAAATAATTTAAGTTTGTCAAGTCGCTTTGTTAAGATGACTTGAACATAAGCTGAAATGTGTGCATGTGTATTATAAATATGTTTTTTTTTAATTTTTTTACTATTTAAATGGATATACACCTTAAAAAGTATAATATGTATTCCAGATTTTATTTTAATAGTAATAACTTAAAATATAAATAAAAACCAATTTTCTAATTGAAAATTTTTATTATATCCAATAAAATTTAAAATATACTAATAATGAAGATCATAACGTTCAATACGCGTTTTGTAATATATGAATGTGCAAATAACTTTTATGCAATGCATTTAATCCAATGCAAATTACAATCTTTGCAAGTTAACTTCAATGGGGGAAAATAAACCAGCTAATATTTTCTGCAAAAAATCTTCAACAAAAATCTGTAGAAATCAGTAGTTATTTAGGACTGAAGAAAATTTTCTGTAGATTAATTTCTACAGAAAATTAGCAGATTTTGTCTAAGAAAAAATCTACATATTGTTTTTCTTCAGTATCAGATATCTACAGATTTTACAGAAAATGGGCAAATATTTTTCTTCAAATAATTTGTTGCGTTAATTAAGGGATTTAATGTCCTAGCATTTAGGAATTTTGAACGAAGCACGTTTCGAATGTTCGTTCTTATATACAATACAATTTTTGTTTTACTATTTCAATTCCTAATGCAATTACTTTAATATTCATATTACAAATATATTAATGAGTATAAAGATTAAGGTGATATGAATTATTCCCTTTAATGTTGGTTAAAATCCCAGTAAACTAAATCGTATTTGTCAAATAAATAACATATTTTTCGAAGGATTTCTTGGATTCAAAAAGCTTGTTCAAAACAATATTAAACGCGATATTTTTATAAAAAAATAGAGAAACATGAGAATGAAATTCCGTAAATGGACATCTCTTTTGAAATTTTATCTGAGTTTCGAATAAAAAAAACCACCCAACACTCAAGCGTCGAAGAAAAACTTTTTACTTTTACGAAATAGAGTTACAAAAAAGTTAATCGACACTGCAGTTGGATCCCTTTTGACAAATCCTAAATACTTGTTTCGTATATCCTCAAAAGGTTAGTATCCCCCAAAAGACAAAAAATAGATACAGTTTTGATGGATTGCACAATGGCGATATAAAGAAGAAATGGGTGTCTGTACACATGAAAGTACTATAGTGTAGACGTGGAATGGAAGGGAAAAGAAGGTAGAATAGTAGGGAAAATAGTAGGGAAAATCTATATGAATGGGGTATTGTGATAAGTTCTTTTCTTTTTGGGGGAATAGTTTTCAATCAATTCCATTGGAATTTGTTGATTGGAAAGGTGTGCCTAAATTTTGAGTTTTTGGTGTTACTAAAAAAATTAGTAAAATTAGTAATACCCGTTTTTTGAGCAGGGTTATTTGTAACGACACCCAAAGAAAAAAAATATTATCTATCTACTAAAACTAAAATAACAGTTTGGATTTTTACTTTTGGAGGATACCTTCAATATATTTTAATTAAAAAGTAACGTTTTTTATATTTTTAATTGAAGCGTTCAGAGTTAAAGTGAATCAAGTCCAAAAGTATAAAAAAATAAATTTGTTGTGGATTAATATTTGTTATAATGGTGTATATTTTCAAATTATGACCCATATTCAAATTAATCTTCAGAATACAACAATAAAAATATTTTTTTTCTCTAAACCATTTTAGGATTTGTATAATGTTAATAAACTTTAACCTTGATTATCTCAAAACTGTAATTTATGGACTTGATCCACTTTAGCTCTGAACGACTCAATTATTTTTAATTTAAATTAAAATAAAATTAATATTTAAATAATTGATTACGTAAAGTCATACTTCAATAATACCTTTTATTTTAATCCTCTGAAAGTAATGTATTTCACTAGTAACATACCCTTTTAAAATAATAATTATTCGTTTTTTTAACGTTTCCATAAAGGTACAGTGAAACTCCAATTATCTGGATCAATAGAACCTGATGCCATCCGGATATATTCACAAATAATGAAAAAAAGGTTATATGTAAATAAACAAACACATTTTGATTTATTTTTTATTGAAATTTAATGATTATTAAAAACAATATCATTCAGGTAATAAGGATTAAGGATAAAAGGATTTTTTTTTAAATGCGGATTTTACCGATTTCTTTTGCTTTTTGTCTCAAAGCGATCCGCATCTAAATAAATGGCGCTCCGTTTTGGTTGATCCGTATATCTGGATATCGGATAATTAGAGTTCGATTGTACTAAGTTTTCATGAATACATTTAAGATATTAACATATGTGTTTAATTATATACATATTGGAAAATATTTGAATGTTTTAGCATCATATTCTTTTAGATGACTGACAAAAATACCAACAACAAAAATATATATATATACATTAAAATTATTCATCTAATTGAAGTTATAAAAATTCGGAGTTTGATATGATTACGAATTATAATTAATGTTGAATATATATATATATATATTATATATGTATGTATGTATATATATATATATATATATATATATATATATATATATATATATATATATATATATATATATATATATATATATATATATATATATATATATATAATAAATAATTACACACACACATCTATACTTCCTTAACACACACGCACACGCACACGCACGCACACGCACTCACACACACATGTATATATATATATATATATATATATATATATATATATATATATATATATATATATATATATATATATATTATATATGTATGTATGTATGTATATATGTATGTATGTATGTATGTATGTATATATATATATATATATATATATATATATATTATATATGTATGTATGTATATATATATATATATATATATATATATATATTATATATGTATGTATGTATATATATATATTAAATAATTACACACACACATCTATACTTCCTTAACACACACGCACGCACACGCACTCACACACACATGTATATATATATATATATATATATATATATATATATATATATATATATATATATATATATATATATATATATATATATATATATATATATATATATATATATATATATATATATATACATGTGTGTGTGTGCGTGTGTGTTAAGGAAGTATATATGTGTGTATGTGTATTTAACGGCTCACAGTCAAACTCTTTATTTCATTATTACATATATATGTCGAGTAAATTGTTTGACGATTAAAATAGTGACTAAATATTTGTCTTTGTTGTAAATTAAAATAATTTTATTGAGCGCTTCAACAAATAAAAATAATGGATTATTATATAGAATATTAGACAAGGGAAAACTAATAAATGCTTAAATAAATACATATAAACCAACATCCAACAACATATACATCAATAGCAATATTATATTATACGACTATTTAAATTATATGAATATTGTGAACTCTTTCTTTGTTTTTCCGAGAGAAAGTAATCCAATCAAATAAAACAGATTACATAACAAGTAATCTATTGAATTTGATGGACTTGGATAAATTTCGATTTTTGAGTGTCTCGGAAATATGTTTTTACTTACAAGATTTTTTTATAGGATGATTAAAATAATGATTTAAACATTTTATTTATCTTCAAGAAAAATTAATTCAATCTTCTACCAATTAAAATAATAAGTTATACTAAAAACATGAATGCAACTTAAAAAAATTATTAATTAATTATTTCCTGGTGTTGGGATAAGTTCTTACGTTTTGTGTTTTCAAATAAATTGTAATTGGATTAAAATGTTAGAGATTTTTTTAAAATTGATTTGTATTAAAAAAGTTCGATTTTGTGTTTATAAGCTATCTTACATACTGATAGATTGCATCTTTTCTTGTGAATAAAATATCTTATTAATTTTGTTTGTTTCGTATGAAAAAATCTAATTGATTACTCTATCCATATAAATAATTTGTTGTTGAGTTGATTTTTTTTATTGCGTTTTTGTCTCAGGGTAAACTTGAAGCAAATCAAATGCTATCAATTACTATTTTTAAAAAACCAGCCTTATATGAGGTTATTTTTCCGTTGCATTCATCTATTTAAGAAGTAACCACTTCAAAAGTGTTTAAAATACTTTTTTAATTAAAATAAGATGTTTACTTCAAATCGTGTGCCTTTATTCTTCACAAGCTGTAGTAAATGAAAATGTTAATATAAATTAACTTTAATTTTAAAGTGATATCCTTGAAAAATACTTTTTTTACAATCATTTTATTCATTAATATAGTGTATAATATAAATAAATATAATAAATATTCTTTATAAATAATTATTACAATATATCATTGATATGGTTTCAATTTAAATGAAGATGGTAAAACTAAATTAAAAATGCAATCAATAGCAATATCGTTAACTTTTTAAAATTGTAAAATCGTTGATATTTACATATGTTAGTTCACAAGATAATAATGATTTTTTAACCGGACCTCCCGTATTTTAAAGACAAATTCACTCATATAATTTTGAAGCTCAAAATAAATATCTTATGCGCATCAGAATTCTCAAATACACAAATTCTACAATTTTCGTCCGATATTTCAATGTCATGAAATATACAGATAACATTATGTCAGGTGTAAAATTACGTTTGAAGCTGAAAACAATTTTATGTCAAGAATCTTCACATTTCTGCAATAAAATCTGTAGAAATTTGTAGATTACTTTATAAGTAAAAATTCTCATTTCAATTGTGCAGATTGTTTGAAAATATTTGCAGATTTTTAGTTTTCTCTAGATTTTTTACAGAAAATTTGAAGATTTTTAGTTTTCCGTAGATTTTTTGCAGAAAATTCGGAGATTTTTAGTTTTCTGTAGATTTTTTGCTAAAAATTTGCAGATTTTTTTTCTGTAGATTTTTTGCAAAAAATTTGCAGATTTTTTTGCAGAAAAGTTGCAGATTTTTTGTTTTCTGTAGTTTTTTTGCAAAAAAAATTGCAGATTTTTAGTTTTTTGTAGATTTTTTTGCAGAGAATTTGCAGATATTTAGTTTTTTTAGATTTTTTGCAGATTTTTTCAGGAAAATATAATAGAATATACAATTTATGCATATCCATTAAAAATATCCTCTTTCACACACCTTCATAAACATAGATTAACCAGGTTATATCATCTGCGCAATTACTGAAAACACATCCGATCAATTCAAAACAACGACATAAAGACAGCAATTAAGATAAATTTGGCTGAAAAGATGACTTAGAAACGCATAAAACTCAATATTTAATTTCTCCCTAACGCTAAAAACATCAGTCACCGTCCCTTTAAAACGGAGCCCTACATTATTTACGAGCATCATGGGAAGTGTTAATGCAAACCAAAGCATCATGGGATACATAAGACCAAAATCCCGCAATGCTAATAAGCCGGACGCAATACGACCGCGGATAAAAACCAAGTAAATATAAAGTACTTCATCTAGAAAGCATTAGCTCATGAAAATGGGGGATATATTTGAGAACCCGATACCGTTTTGAAGTTAGATCCATTAAAAACGCTACAAAACCGTCGTTTAAGCGGAAAAATAACGTTCTTACCTCAAAGCTAAATTGTCCGTTAAGCTTGGTTCTAAATATAAACAACCAGTAAACTGTGATTAAAAGGCAATAAGATTTGCTTCTGGAGGTGCTGGGATAGTGCAATGTTTGGAGAAAGGAGATTAATTGAGTTTTTTTTAAGGTGTTTGTTATTTTAAGAGAAAGAAGAGGATTTCGAGTTGTGTTTTGTTTTGAGTGTGTGGATAACCGTATCGTTTGCACAGGTCATTAATTTTATTTAACTGTTACAAGTACCTGGTATCTTAGTGTCTTTATCGCTTGAGAGGATTTCGAATTCTTTTTTTTTAAAAGAAACAAAACATCGTAAACTATTAATTAATCGACAAGGCTTCTCGAAACTCGATATCGCGGTATTTGTGTACGTTTTCGGACATGGTAACGAATAAAAGATATATTTCACCAACGACTTTCAACTGCGGAATTCAAAATTTGAGAATTTTTTTTTAATATATAGGGAATTAAATTACTATTTTCATTAGAATTTTAAAAATGTCTACAATTTTGAATTGAATATATTTATAATTGTTTAAAACAATTGTAAATATATTCAATGGGTATTATGGTATGGTATGGTATGGGTATTAGGGTATGGGTAACTATGAATATTCGACATGGTCCATAGTTGGAAAAACATGAAGTATATTAGCCTTTTTGCTGTCATATGATGTCATCAGCTAATCAATTAAAAGATATAGCCAAATTTTTCAAAAGATTCTATTATAGAATCATCATAAGGAAACAATTATTATTTTTGCTCTAGTGAAAAGTGGTAGGGTTTGACATATGATATTTTGCACTTTGAACAGAGATAGGCGGATTCCTCCTGCAGTTACCAGGTTTTAAAATACCAACACTTTTGATGTCGCGCAAGTTAAGTTTCTGGCGCTGTCCGCTTCTCACGGACCAATTTTAAAAACGTGTTCAAGACAAAAATAAGTTCATTTACCAGCTAGAAAGATAGTTAAATTTATGTTTAAATTTCTAAATAAACCTTGTGCATCTTTTCCAGCAGGGGCCTCCGTGGCCGAGCGGATTAAGGCGTCAGCTGGGAATCCAAAGGGTCCTCGGTTCGAACCTTTGCGCGGACTAGACTAAAGAATAGTAAAAAGTAGTGATATTGCAATCGGAGGGTTGCCAACTTCGCTACCAAAATACTAGAATGTCGTCCAGAACATCCACAAAAAATTAACGACATGTATACGGGACTGGTGGAAAATACAGCTGATCGGGGTCCAAAGTCCCGACGCCTATTGAAGGCGTTGGGTGCCAGCTCAGGTGTTGTCCTCGTCATGTGACCATGGTTCAAAAATACGAGGCATCAATCCCGGATATTTCCTTCGAGATAGGCCCCGAACCGTCGCCAATAGCCCACTATACAGCTCTAGTGCGACGTTATTAACCAAACCAAACCATTCTTTCCGGCAGCAGGAAAAAGTGACCTTGTCAGAAGCTAGATATATACAACTGTCCATTCAAATATCAAGATGATATTTCTATTGTACCCATTATAGATTGTATCTTTCTCAAACCAGGACAAGACATTAGGACAAAGGACGTTTAAATATCATTGTGCAGTGCGATAACTAGATGTTGTATAACTGGTTACAATAAGAACACTGCAGTTGATGTAATTACGAATCATGAAGGCAGATTCATTAGCGATTGTTTCTGTACTGTGGTTGACATTAATTGCATTTCAACTCTTGATGCGAAACTAGGATTGATAGTATATTCATTCCATACATAGTTGGATTTAAAATAAAGTAAAGAACGCAGTGCTATGTACAAATTATTTATATTTTATTTAAAAAAATAAAGTATAATTACTTTTGTAAAGTGAATTTTCAAATGTGTTTCCAATATAAAAAAATATTAGCTTTTAAGTAAAATATAATTTCACTAATAATTAACCCATAAGAGGTGGAAAATATACAGACAATTATTATTTTAGTAATTTAAAGTTTCTTATTTTGTTAATTTTAATTTTTGCTAATGAAAATTAAATAATAATATTTTTAAAAAATTGTCATTACCGGTTGAAATTTCCGGGTAGAATAGTAAAGATTATATTTGTTCGCATCCACGCAAATCAACTATGAACTTTTTATTTTATGTAAAAATATGGATGGCATCCTCATACCTAGATATATACTGTATCTGGATATACTGTAAATCGGTAAAGTAAGTTTTTATTTCGAATATTTAAGAATTACATCTTAAAAAATATTTCTTGTGTCGAACTTCGCGCAAAACGGTACTTATTAAATATTTTTTAATTATTTATTTTTGTACAATTAAAAGTTTTAATTACAATAAAAGAAAAATATTTAAAATATATAAGAACATTTTTCTATTGAAATATACTTAATCTAAATATGTTTTTAAATTAAAAATTAAGTATATCAATGAAGCCCGGATAGGAAAATATGAAAAGTAGCTTCATTTAATATATTCAAAAATCCTGTGCTTCATTTAAATATATTCGAAAACAAAATTAATATATTTAGCATGATAATAAATTAACATTTGTTTACAAACAAAAAAAAAAGATAAATTTTATTAATTAGCGTTATGTTGAATTTCAGCAATAACAAATGTTATCATCAATAAACATGAATAAAATATAGTTAATACCGTCGATTTTTTTTCTCTATACAAATATTTGACATAAAACGTTTAAAAATGTATGATATAAAGCATCTCAATGTAATTCGATTCTATTGTTTATATGCCCTTGATGCTTTAAATCGATACCTGTTTATAAAATGTAAATTGGTTTTTTTAGTGCAAGATTCTGTATGCATGAAAAAAAGCACGGACAACATTATTCTCTATTTGGTTCTTTAAAAGGCTTTTCGGATTTTGAGAGCTTATCCCGACTTGACAGTGCCTTTCAGTTTCAGCCTTTACAGTTTTATAGTAGATCAATAAAATCAAGTCCCAGGCAAATATTCGTTCTGCACAAACAAGAAATAGATATCCCATCGGTTACATTTTATACCGTATTCCTGTTTTTATATCAGGGTTTGGGTTAGCAAAAGTTTGGGTTAGCTATGGAATAATATATGTTTATGTCTGAGAGGGTAGCAAATAAAAATACCTTCCAACAAAAATATCCGGAACGTGAAATGTCCGATCTGCATAATTTTGAAGAGAGGTTGTGGTTTCAAAATAAATACACAAAGTTTTATGTAAATGTCAATAAAAAACTATTGGTTTGTGTAAGGTTCGTTTTTAAAAGGTTTACTTTGATATTTTATATACTGTAATAAAATAGGAACTTAAAACTGAGTACTTCAAAATACTCGTAATTCTTTGATTACAATTGCATCGTAAATGAGCGATGACGTAATCAAATGCAAGTACACTCAAACCTGTTTTTGTGCGGTCTTTTTTTGTGCGATTTTTTTATGCAGTATATGAAAAATTTCATCAAATTGGAACATAATTGATTATTTGGCTACCGAGACATATACAAGCGTCTAGTGAAACAACAGTCGTCGCAAAAACGGAACACCGACTACATGGTAACTGAAAAAAGTCAACTCTAAACGAGTGCGAGGTAGTATCTTCTCAATTGACGAAAGCGATTTTGAACCAGTTTACCACAAGAAAGTTCGAGTATTGTCAGACTACGAAGGATAATGATTATACGTTTTGAAAAGTTTTGTATGTGTAAACTAAGTACATATGTAAATAAAATATTTAAAAATGTTCGCATGTGTATTTTCTAAATCAGATTACAAAAAGTTTGGCGAGATTCCAATTAGCTGCCAAGCCTCGTGTCTTGATTTCGTTTAAAAGAGCAATTCCTAGTTATTTCGTAAGGTTTTGAGTAATTTTATACGTTATACTTTTTTTATGCGGCCCCTATCCACCGCATAAAAAATATTAATTGTGTTGCGAAAACTATTTGTTATAGCTACTCGTGAAGTTTTGTGAGATTTTTTTATGCGGTCCCTATCTACCGCACAAAAACAGGTTTGAGTGTAATCATAGAATCTTAAAAATGAGCAGTGTCTTAAACAGAAACTGATATATTGCTAATATCAGCTTCTTTTCAAACCATCTTGCCGAAGCGACCTGACAAACTTAAAATAATTGTTCAGAAAATGGCTTTACATATTATTTTATATCGATTGCTTAAATGGAAACTGGGATATTACAACACAATTATCCTATTTCCAATTCATTTTGCACACATTTTTAACATTTCGTTTGTTTATAACTTTTATAAATCGCTGTGGTGTTTTAACTGATAAGGTTATGGATGGTAGTGTATGAGGATCTGGGTTCGATGCCCGTAAGTCTTAGTTGTAATTGTCGAAATCTATTGAAAGTGCTTCATGAAAGCAATTTATGTAGACTATCGTCTGTACTTTTTATTAAATGTACTCATTTCTAAGTACATGTGTTTTTCAAAATTGAAACTTATGTATTCGGAGTTATCAAAAATGAGTTCAGTTTACTTATTTTGAGTACCTATTTAAAACAGTGTAAGTTTAAATTCTTAAACCATATGTGAAAGCCAATCTTTTAGAGTATATGTATTAATACCTAATTTTACATTGCATTAGAACTAAATTAAAATTGTATAGGAATCACAAATTAACAATCTTTCAAATTCTAATCTACAAACATTTTATTCCACGAATTCCTCTAAAACGAAAGTATTTATTTCCATTTTTAAATTCTCTTGAAATTTCTTTAATTTTAACACGCGATCGTCATGAATATTACAACTGAATTCAAGTCATTAAACAAAACAGTGAATGCATATTTATCCTTACGCTGTTCAAAGATCAGAGGTGGAAATGAACTAATGTCTGACCTGGCAGACGCGACCCACTTTCCTTTTTGCCGATTACCGCTGTTTTCGAACCTTTTATAAAGACGTATTCAAGTCAAAAAGATTTGATTTCGTAAAACATATTAAGTCTTAATGCGTCATATTACATTCTTAAAAATTGTGCACCAAAATTTGGTACCCATTTATTTGCAACCATTATTTGGTGCTTAGTTTCACCATTTTATGGCTACCCCGGATACCATTTAGTGGTGAAACGTTGCACCAAAATAGCTACTCCCATTAAAATTTATATAAAATATTCTCAAATTTTACCCTCTCCGATTAATATATATCAATACTTTTTTTGTTATATTTGTCACCACACGGGCCCGAACTAGTAATCATCCGATTACCAGCTATTGGCTTTTTTTACACTGAACAATCGGGCCACGGGGTTTGTTGATGTAGATTGAGTAAAGGTTTCGGTTGCTGTTTAGGAGTTTCCACGATTTTTTGGTAAAAGCTGCACTATTCTCGATCCGGGATTTTTAGTTCAATCTAGATTGCACCATAATAATGTGAAAGTTGCTAAGATATTGTACAACGTACAATTGAAATTTTTAACAGTGTACATATTACGTCACGCATCGCTTGACTGAACAGTGCTAATTTATGCTTTAGTGCTTAAAATTAGTGCTTTAAAAGATCAAATCAAATTAACGGGAAAAGCCTCATTTGCGGATTGTACATCTAAAAGTATAATTATCGAAACACAATCTCACAGTATCGCATATCGCATCCCTTTCCATCAATTATCAGACCATCTTTCGGAAGGGAATCCAAATAAGCGATTATTTAACCCAAACTGCACCGTATGGAATTTTATGTACCGCCAAAACCTAATTAGGACGGGCGAGGTAATTAATTTCTGGCCAAAACATCGCCGGCCCTACTCCAACGCAATGTGTGCGACCGGTTGTAAAATGACAGCGAAGGGTTGCCGTTTTTGATGTCGCAAACATCGCCGCAATTTCCGAAAAAATCGCCAATTTTATAACAACAATTAAGATTGTCTATACTCGAGGACAACCTAAGTTGAACCTGATGCGGAAGCTATGATATGTAAAATATTCAATTGCTTTAGGCTGAACTTAGGTTGTCCCCGAGTATAGTGTAAATCTATCAGCATCCATACTTCAAATGTACGAAATCGTGATAGGAGGATTGCGAGTTTGATCCTCGTCGTC
This sequence comes from Troglohyphantes excavatus, assembly GCA_963932185.1. Classification (NCBI taxonomy): domain Eukaryota; kingdom Metazoa; phylum Arthropoda; class Arachnida; order Araneae; family Linyphiidae; genus Troglohyphantes; species Troglohyphantes excavatus. Next base: position 11,147,995 of record OZ010668.1, read on the forward strand.
TACCGAAACATTCGCCCTGTAAAAGGGTAGACGTATGTTAAATCCGTCGTTGAATTTCTTCATCTTGAATTTCTGCTGAAAGCTTGAATTTCTTCGTCAAACAGCTTCGCTAGGCTGTTGAATTCGTTGCTTAGAGTTAAGTTGTTTGCATATTATAAACTGATTTTTCAGAGTAATTTTGTGGTAAGTATAGTAACAAGGAATACTCAAATGGTGAGACGAAAGTGACGATTCCATTACCTTGTATTTAAAGAGTGACATTAAATGAAAAAATCCGCTGTGACTGTGTCAAAGCACGGCTTGTAGACTCTTACATGAAATGTTATTTTAGCAGATTATGGAATTATAAATTAGTCGCCAAAAAAACCATATCCGACAGTGGATGATAGGATATCTTATATGTCTGGAGCCGAGGTGCTTTATTTTACGTGCTTTGTTTATTTCAATATTTTACACACTTCGGTTCAAATGACTTGTTGATGGTCAACACTAAACGTATGTTAATCGTGATTTTTGGCACGGAGTTATATTGTCGGAATGGAACACGCAAAAATAGTTTTACCTCTGATACTTTAAGTAATGACCTGATTCCTGACATCTCATTAAAATAAAGAAACCATAGTTAAGTTAGTAAATTTAAAATGTACTTAATGCATTAGTAAAAGGAAAACGCGTTGCCGCAAAACAGTAAAACCGCCAAATCAGCATTTCATTGCCAAATGTGACAGCGGGAGGATTAAATCTTGATGATGTGCTGCATCACGTGCTGATAACTTCATTATAACTGGATTGATCAGAAATCATGATCGCTTCTCTTGAACACTCTTGAAAAATACATGTCCTTGGGAAAATTTTGACATTAGGCACGTCTCCAGAATACTTTCAAGGGTTTCAGAAGGAGGGAAAACTTTAAAGTAAAGTTAAATTGATCTTTAGGATCGAATTATGAACCAATAAAGTGACTTAATCACTTTAACACATTAATATTTAAAACTACTTTAACTTTTAGGTTAGTTTGAGAAATTAAAATATAACCAATATCACGTAATTGCATAAAAGTATTTCGATATGAAGGAAATATGTTTACTTTTGTTTGGAATTTCACCACAGTTTTAAATGTACTAACTTTTATAATGGTTAAATTAACAATGTGGAAGTCAGGAAGTTTAAAAGACGGGGTTTCACTATATTTTATAATACTGGATCTATGGTATGGACAGCATAAATTTTGTTAAACATTTATATAAGTAACATGAATTGCAGTGGTGACATGATTCTTGCGAATGTGGTACTACTGCAGGCTTTTATTGAATTTAAATTTACATTATAACATCATAATATTAAATTATGCATAGCGAAAAAAGTATTAATCTGTTTTTACAAAACCATTTCCAATGCACTAGAACAGTAAAACAATGTACTCAAAAATAAATAAAATTTATTCATTTTTGAGTACATTTGATGGTTATCGTGGCTTCGAATACATACGTTTTATTTTGAAAAAGACATGTACTCAAAAATGAGTACAATGAAAAAAAGAGCAGTTTCTTGCCTAAATAGGCTGCAGTCGTAAATCACTTTTAATAAATATCAAGAATTACAACCAAGTCATACTGGGTATCGAACCTAGATCCTCAGGCACTGCAGTCCAGAAGCTTATACGTCTAAATACAAGGGAGACTTGAAGAAATTATAAACAGAAGAAACGTTAAAAAGGTGTATTAAGATAATAACTCTGTTTCCATTAAAGCAATCGACATCCAAAAATGTTGAAAACCATCTTCTGAACAACTATTTTAAGTTTGTCAGGACGCTTTGTTAAGATGGCTTGCACATAAGCCGATATCAGCATTATTAAACCACACTGCTCATTTTTGCGAAAGTACGATTACTTAAATTTGAGTACGTCATCGCTCGCATACGATGCAATTGTACTCAAATAAAAAAACGAATAGGTTCAGGTACTCATTTTTAAGTACATTTTCCTTTACAGTGTAGAAACATCCTGCAACAGCAATATTTTTAAACATATCCATCAGTGGCGGCTCGTCCACCACAGCAAGTACAGCCGGGCTGCACCTAAATTTATTAGTGTATTTTAAGACTAAAATCAGATATTTTACTAATATTCTTAAATGAAGGTTAGAATTGAAAATGAAATTTCTACGGTAGTAAACAAAATCTCCGATAAATAAAAACAAGCCTGTTACCGTAATTCACAATTCAGGAGGGAAAAAAACTCCATTCAATCACAACTGCAGCCCAAAAGCGAAATTCAAAATCGGCTGCATCGTTGCCATGGCAACCTCTACGTAGCACTGGATTTGTGAGAAGGTACAGCCGAAATGAGTTTTCTTGTTTTAGCTGCACTTTAGTTTCGATATGCTGATTGCGTGAAACGCGGAGATGGGTGGGTGAAACGTGAACTTACGAGAATCTCTCCAAACGGAAATGGTTTTCGTGATAAATTTACTGTGTGCTGTTGTTTCAGGACCATTATGGTCCTGCTGTTGTTTCGTTATTTAAGTTAATATTAAAATTGACCGAGTCGCATGTTCAAAAGAAATCAGGATTGCTTTAATTTTCAAAAAATAAGTAAGTGTTTCTATTTTTGTCGCATGTTATCATTTCGTAAAAATTGAAAGGAAACTTTGATTTGAGTAGTAAATAATAAAGAAATACCCGATTAAGTACGGTTTGTGGAAAATAGGGGGGGGGGGGGGTTCACATGATTTCGGCTGCACTAACATTTTCGACCACGGGCCGCCACTGATATCCATAGTAAACATCCAAACAGAAGCTTCCAGAAAATATTCCAAATTCAAATTCGATGAAAGACTTATAAAGCTAATCCCCAATCCTCTTAAATCAGAATCTTTCAACCCCCATGCACTCAATACATAATTCAAATACGGGATCTCGTCTGCTTTAAGTTCAAGTCCCCGCTCTCACGAAATATTTATCACGTACAAATTTCATCTGGCCATTGTATCGTGTCATTGGCTTGGGATTATTAATTTCCACATTCTAATTAGGCTTCATATTGAAACTGAAGCAGCGTGATATTTAATAGTGTGCTCATCTAAGTGAACCGTACACGGGTTTCCTCGTGTAATTAAACCCTTATGTTTGCCGGACATACTGTTATGTGCCCTGGTTACTTTAGTAACTCCCTTATAATCCACGTGTAGAAGGGCTGTTATTTAATATAACGAGATGGCAACACTTGTTAAAATGAGGCAGTGAGTGTTGCAAAGTTTGGATTCACTTTGGTTTCATTAAGCTATCGCTGGAATTAGCTGTTTGCACATTTTCTCAAATTACTGGCTTCAGTGTCTCTTGATTGTGGAAGGGTTATAGTGGTACATACTTAACTATTTATAAAATTAACCTATCCTAACTAGTTTCTCGGTACACTGTTAAAAATACGTACTTGAAAATAAGTAAAATGTACTAATTTCTGATTGCATTTGATGCTTATTATGACTTCGTATATGTGAGTTTCAATTTAAAAAAAGACATATACTCAAAAATGAGTACAATGATATTCGAAGCTTATGATGGCTTCCTATTTATGAGTTTCAATTTAAAATATATATATATATATATATACTCAAAAATGAGTACAATGAATGTATACTGAATTCATAAATTCATACATTGTTAAAAATACGTACTTGAATATAAGTAAAATGTACTAATTTTCGATTGCATTTGATGCTTATTATGGCTTCGTATATGTGAGTTTCAATTTTAAAAAAATGCATATACTTAAAAATGAGTACAATGAGTATATACTGCCTTCATAAATTCATACAGTTAAACATACTTACTTGAAAATAAGTAAATTGTACTAATTTCTGATTACATTTGATGCTTATTATGGCTTCGTGTATATGGGTTTCAATTTAAAAAAGACACATAAACAAGAATGAGTATATAATGATGATGAGTATATAATGCCTTTATAAATTCATACATTGTTAAAAATTCGTAATTGGAAATAAGTAAAATATATTAATTTCGGATTGTATTTGATACTTATTATGGCTTCGTGTATATGAGTTTCGATTTAAAAAAAGACATATACTCAAAAATGAGTAAAATGAGTATATACTGCCTTCATAAATTCATACACTGTTAAAAATACGTACTTGAAAATAAGTAAAATGTACTAATTTTTGATGCATTTGATGCTTATTATGGTTTCGTAGATATGAGTTTCGATTTAAAAAAAGACAAATACTCAATAATGAGTACAATCAGTAAAAACTGCCTTCATAAATTCATTAATCACTTTCAATAAATATCGAGAATTATAACAAAGACTTACAGAGAATGAAACCCAAATCCTCAGCACTGAAGTCCAGCACCTTTTCCGATAAACAACTAAAACGACATCGATAAAATATAAACAGAAGAAATGTCAAAAAGTATGTGCCAAAACGTTGGGAAATAAAATGATTCAGTTGTAATATCTCAGTTTCTATTTAATCCATCGACATTAAATAATGTGGAAAACCATCTTCTGAACAATTATTTTAAGTTGGGAAAGTTTCATTAAGATCGTACGAACAGAAACTGAGATTTGCAATACCAAATCACATTGCTACTTTTTAAGAAAGTACGGTTACTTACCTTTGAGTATGTCATATGCCCTTTTACGATGTAATTATACTTAAAGAAAACGATTAGGTTTAGATACTCATATATGAATACCTTTTCTTACAGTGTACCTTTTATCAGCGGCAATTGAAATAAGCCATTAGTTAACATCACATTAACTTTTTATATCTTTATCACATCACATAGACAGTTTATAACTTTGATCAGCTAAATGGGTACCAAATTTTGGTGCAACGTCGCAATAATTTTTAACGGTGTAATCGCCGTAATAGGACACGTTACCACTTAAACTTTATTTATGACTTTTTGAACTGAAATATTTAATGTCTATTTTTTTTAAATATATGCAAAAAAACAATATTTTACGCAAAAATTTCATAATATTTTGAATTTGTTTTTCAAAATTTAAACTTTTTCAAATTAATTTAAATAAAACGCCAATTCTTTTTAAGTATTTATATATATTCATCAAATTTTTTTTCTCAGATTCTTTGAACTGTAATACATAAGAATTGACTTTACAATTTTGTATTATTTAAGTACTTGATTTTTATATAAATAGTTCAATTTATAATAACACAAATTGTTTTCAATAAAACTTAAATTGTTTGACTTTAGTATTTTTTTAATCTACTACTCATAGAACTGATTCGCATGATAGTTTATAATAAACACATATTTTACAATATGAATAACAAATAATACATTTATCCATTAATAACAAGAACATCTTTAGTTTTTCAAATAACTGAATGAATTTCAAGGAAAATCGAATACTGAAAAAAAAAGATTTAAAATTGTCGTTCCTTCAAAAAACATAACTGTCGATCCAGCATAAAATCTCAACTAACTCATTTAAAAACATAGATACAATTCTAGAAGAATTTTGCAAGCCTATTCTGAAGATTCCAAATTTTAATTTTAGCAAATTGAAAAAAAAAATCGAAATTATTAAAAAAATAGTGCGAACAAAAATATTAAGACATTAAAAAAAATAACGTAAAAAAAAACGTTTTTAATGTTTGTTCCTCAAATATTATAAGAATCTAATATTGTTCTAAAAATTGATCTATATGAACATATTACAATGCTACATGATTTGATCTTTGTTCCCAGACACTAATATTTTTTTACTTTTATTTTTTATTTTAGGTAAGAAACGTATATCCATATTTCAAGAACAATTTTGTAAGTAAGTAAGTGTTATTTTTAAGATATAAGTGTACTTTTATTACTATTTTAAATCCAATTCAAGTGAATTGTTACTAATTAGTTAAAATATTTAAGAAAGTAGTCATTAATCAGTGGTTCCCAAAATTAGGCATGGGGATGACCACTAAGTAAAAAGTTAAACATTTTGCGGATCACTTATTTCTATTAACAGTAAAAAAATATTCAAGACCGAATATACACGTAATTCGGATATTTGTTTCAATAACATTTTTAATAAAAAATTATATTAAGCTGATTTTTTAAAATTAGATTAGATAAGGTAAATTTTGAAATTAATGGATTCATGTATATTTATTTGATTTCAAATAATAACAATGATATTTGAAATTGCATTATTTCACCACTTTCTGTATTCTTCGGTTACGCAGCATACTTTTTAAAAAAATATATATAAAAAAAACACTTTAAAGCTGCAAGTGGAAGGATCACGCTTGCATTTTTCATTTCACAAACTCATAATAATTTTTTAATAAATAATATACTAGCAGATCGATAAAAGCGACATCAGAAAGAAGAATTGACATTTTTTTAAACAAAATACAAACATAATTCATTTCTGGTTAAAGTCCATAGGAATTATGGTAAAGAAGAAATTATAAAAATGGAATACCAATGCATTTTTTTCTATTTTCTAATTTTATTGTTTTGGCACACAAAAAAAAAGAATATATTTTCAAACTAAGTCCTATTTATTTATTCATTCATTCATTCATTCGTTCGTTCATTTTTTTTATTATTATTTTTTTTTATTTATTTATATATTTATGTATTTATTTATTTATTGATTTATTTTGACAAACAGCAACATATTAGTTATTAAAAAGCCCCGCAGACCACACTGGACCCTCTCGCAGACCACCAATGGTCCACGGCCCTCGAGTTGGGAACCACTAATTTGTAGCTATATTAGAATTTATTTCAAATCGGATAGAAATATGCCTGTTTTCATCCCACCATATCTTTCTAATTTAACAAAGAGGATTTAAATTAAAACTAACATTCACAAAATATCGCTACCTCTTTCCTCACATTCTTTTTATTATTAACCCAAATATAAAACCCATTCCCATATCCGAAAACACCCAATAACTCCACACAAAAATCCAGGAGCTAAATTCCTTCTCAACAGTCACAAACATCCAAATGCTCGCTAAATAACCCGTTTTCTGTTCTCAAAAACGTTAAATTTTAAATAAGGCCGGCTGATATTTATAGCTGCAGTGTTTTAGCCAGCGCCATCGCAGTGGCTGTAAATCACAAATGCGATAAATTCCCGATGCCAGTTGTTCGATCGAATGTCCAGAGCATGTATTGGAATGTCGGTTAATGGTTTTTCGGTCGTTTTTCGATGGTGGGCTTTTAGCAGCGGGGTTTTGTTGGATTGTCGTAGTACGTCTACGCTGGTACATCTTTTTTGTTTATTGGTAGAATGAAATGGGTCAAGGTTGCTTTTATATGACAAGGTAATGATATAGAAGCTAAATCAAAAGAATTGACTCGTTGCACTTGACCTATACTATTTGCACGGACGATATAAATCTCTACGGCAAATTAGACGGACGTAAATTTTGTTGAAATATCGAAATTCAAAAGATTATCGTTTAAAGTCAAAAATATTTTTTTTCATGAATTGTACGAAAATTGTTTTTAAATTAACCCTACGCCGTTCATGAACGTGATATCACGTTCATGTACTCCAGTTTTCCATCATTTATTAAACGGTAAATTTTGTTTAAATATTAAAGTTCAAAAGAGTGTCATTTTAGGTTAAAAATATTATCTTTATGAATTATACGAAATTTATATTTAGATTAACCCTATAACATTCATGAACGTGATATCACGTTCAGCGAACTCCAGCTTTCCATCAATGAATAAACAGTAAATTTTGTTTATATATTGAAATTCAAAAGAGTATCATTTAAAGTTGAAAATATTTTTTTACGAATTATACGAGATTTATTATTAGATTTACCCTATAACGCTCATAGACGTGATATAACGTTCAGCGAAGTAAATCTTTCCATCAATTAATACAAATTAAATTTTGTTTAAATATTGAAATTTAAAAGAGTATCATTTTAGGTTGAAAATATTTACGAATTATACGAAATTTATATTTAGATTAACCCTATGACGCTGATGAACGTGATATCACGTTCAGCGAACTCCAGCTTTCTATAAATTAATAAACATTAAATGTTGTTTAAATATTGGAATTCAAAAGAGTATCACTTAAGGTTGAAAATAATTACGAATTATACGAAATTTATATTTAGATTAACGATGTGACGCTCATGAACGTGATATCACGTTCAGCGAACTCCAGCTTTCTATAAATTAATAAACATTAAATTTTGTTTAAATATTGGAATTCAAAAGAGTATCACTTAAGGTTGAAATTATTTACGAATTATACGAAATTTATATTTAGATTAACCCTAAGACGCTCATGGACGTGAAATCACGTTCAGCGAACTCCAGCTTTCTATAAATTAATAAACATTACATTTTGTTTAAATATTGGAATTCAAAAGAGTATCACTTAAGGTTGAAAATATTTACGAATTATACGAAATTTATATTTAGATTAACCCTATGACGCTCATGAACGTGATATCAAGTTCAGCGAACTAAGCTTTCCATCAATACACTCAATTTTTAAATTCATTAAAATTCCCAAGTTTATAATATTTTTTAAACTAGTTATTTCACATATACTGTAAAATCTATCATTTTATAATCAATTAAAAGTTTGCCAAACAAAATAACAGTCCATGCCTAGAACAAATTATTTAAACTTCCAAGCATAGAAAACAACTATACCATCAGCAATATCACGCGTGCTTCAATGGGTTAAGAGTACATTTTCATTATTGAAGTGAAACCACTTTAGGGAGACTAGCCAATCTGAACGACCTTAACACGGAAATTGATCATGAAACTGAATAAAAGTCTAACATGAAACGAAAATCAAACAAGAAACGTGAATTTGTCTAGTAAATTTGCATCAATACACAATAAAATATAACATACAAAACACCTGTTCAGTGGATTTAATCCCCTGTAAGTTTTTATTAGATTTAAAAAATTAAGGAAATTATTGAAATGTAAAGTATTTAACATTGTGCCTGGGCTATCCGAAAAAAGAAAAAGCAGGGATTAATTCCGTTGGTTGTACGGCATATGTCACGTGATCTGGACTATTTCTTCCTTGCATGAAAAAGCGATGTGTATTCTGCTGTTAACAGCTATTATTGGACTCGAATCGAATACCGCTGAGACTGATATGGAATAATGTTACTGAAGCAAATAATGCATATAATATTTGAATTCTTTTAAAATCCCTGACCGTCTAGTATTAAATAAGATTGATCAATAAATTAGTAAAGAAATCGAATAAAAATATATGCAGGACAATTAATATAGCTTATATTTTGTTATATTAATTAATAAAATAATTACACCTTTTCTTAAAAAAACAAATTCATATAAACTTTATTAACAAAAAATAATATAACTGATAATTTGCAGGAATATCCAACGTTACTTAAAAATCAGTTATATTCTATTAAAAATGGAACAAGTAGATCCTTTTCATGAAACTATATTCATTGAAAATTTATCAACAAATAAATACAGCTGTTGACTGAAAATTTCACGGAAATACTTTTTGAAAAGACAAATTCCCAAGAAATTATTAAGCGAATCCTCAAAAATCCATCACCTTATAAAACACTATTCAAACAACTCCTCCTTTAATCGTAATTGTTTACACTCCCTATTTAAATTCGCGAATTAACCTTTCAAGGAATCGGTGTGAAAGCATAAAAAAACATACACAATCCTCGTCTTGAGCCGAAACGATTCGCGGAAAACGACAAGAACTAATCAATTTAAATCAGTATTTCTGTACCTCCTGAGATGGAGTTTGGTCTTACTTGCAATCAATTTCTATTTTTTTCCCCTTTCGTTTCTTCTTTTTCCCGTTTCTCCCTTTTCATTTTCTTCTCCGTAGTAGAAAGAAAGATCTTGGCGCTGGCAGCACACCCGACGGGGATATAAAAGCGCTTCAAGTGATGCTTTTAGTTCGGCCGTCCGCTGCATTATTAAAAACCGGCTATTTATGCTTAGTGATATTGATCTATTTCTGCAATACCGGAGCGCGTCTTTAAATGCTACGGGAGAATAATTTAGTTTAAAAGTAAATCGCAGTAAGGAATAGTAATAGGAATTGGATGGTTTTTTTGGGGGACAGTAGGGGGAATGGGATGTGGAATCTGGTGCGGAAATAGCGCCAAGGAGAATTATTTAAAGATAGTGAAGTTTAGTTGATATAATAAAATAATCTTTTTTTAAAAAAGGGAAATTAACTTTAAGGTATCCGACTGGGTTAAAATCGTCATTTTGGGTGAAAATAACGATATTTTTTTTATCATCTACTTTTGTACTCTGTTTCATTAGCTTTCCGAATCTGTCTCATTTTTGATTCTACGATTAATAGAAAAGAAATTACAATACATTTTAGATGACACGAATCTTCAAGGACTGTCCCAAAGTGTAACCGGAAGTGACATTCCGAAACCGGAAGTAAACGTTTTCATTCGAATTTTTCATATAATTTGCAGTTATTATTTATTAAAATAATTGTAATTAATATTCATAATGTTAATTAGGCTTTAAATAATATTTTTTTTAATAATTTTATTTATTTGTCTGTTGTTAAATTGGCAACGTTTGAATGTTGTCTTGGTTTGTTTACGATTTGATCACTCAATTCTTGCGATTTAATTTGTATTCTTTCAAAAATTATACAAGTTTTTAGTCTGTTTTTTCTTGCATAGCATACTTCTAGTTTACAATTATGCCGAAAATTAGAGCAAAACGTAGCAAGAAACGAGTCTTTCATGGAAATAGATATACTAGTAGCAATGAATCACGTGTTGATGTTTCGACTGCAAGTACTTCCAAACTGAAAGACAATGCAGTTTTATACGAAGATGCTGCAGTTGAAAACAATTCCCAAGAATTTATGGGCAATCGTATTATTGATTTACATACTCTGATATCCATATTTTCGATTTTATGCTGCCCTCTTTGCTTTTCAACTGGATTGCAACTTACAGAAGATTCAAAGTTTGGTATGTGCTCCAACTTCTCCCTGCACTGCAATGGATGTTCGTTTGTGAAAGGTTTTTCTACAACTCCCAAAGTGAAAACCAACAACAGCATAAATACATTCCTTGTCTTTGGATTGAGACTAATTGGTCGTGGATATAATGCTGGAAAAAAACTATGTTCTGCCCTCAGCTTACCTTTCCTGTCTAAATGTTCATTTAGGCAGCAAGAATTAACACTTCTAAACTGCGTTCAAAGATGTGCTCAAGATAACATGACTGTCGCCTCCACAGAAGTTAGAGACTTGAAGAGCGTATCCCATCAAAATATTTCTAAATGCGGTGTTTCGGTAGATGGAACTTGGCAGCGTCGTGGCTATGCTTCATTAAATAGTTGTGCAAGTGTCATTTCCATTGATACCGGGAAAGTGTTAGATGTTGAAATTTTGTCCCAGTATTGTCGACCATGTAAGACTCATACCCGCTATTCTCATTGTGATAAGTTTGGTTGTTACACTCATGCCGGCTCTTCTGGAAGCATGGGAGCTGTGGCTGCAGTGAACATGTTCAGCAGGTCCGAAAGCTTACGACAACTCCAGTACGTTCAGTTTTATGGTGATGGGGACTGCAAAGCATTTAATGACGTAAAAGATGTGTATGGGGACAATTCGGTGGAAAAGTTTGAATGCATAGGACATGTGCAAAAAAGAGTAGGAGGGCGCCTTCGGAAACTAAAGAAAACTAAAAAAGGTCTTAGTGGTCAAGGCAAACTCACAGACAAGTTCATCAATAAGCTCCAGAACTATTATGGAATTGCCATCCGAAGCAACGTTGGGAATTTAGAAAAAATGCAAAGTTCTGTCATCGCTGCCTTTTTCCATTCTTGTTCTGGAAAGAAAAACCATATACATCGACAGTGCCCAAAAGGATCTGATAGTTGGTGTAAATTTCAAAGGGCAAAATTTGCTGGTCTTGAACTTGCCGACATAACTCCAGGTTTACCTCCTACGATAATAAACAGTATAAAAGCAACATACATGGAACTGTGCGATAAAGAATTATTGAAAAAGTGCCTCCATGGACGAACGCAAAATTCCAATGAGAGTTTTAACGGTGTAGTATGGAATGTCATACCGAAAGGGACATTCGTCGAACTTAAAACGCTTCGTTTAGGTGTGTACATTGGTGTAATACTTTTCAATTCTGGATATGCTGGACTTCTACCTGTTTTTAGTAAGCTGGGAATACCTTTGAATAGTGACTTTCTTGAAAGTTTCAAAACAATTGACAATACGAGAATTGCCGACTCCAAACGCCACTCATTGCCCTCAACAAAACTCGCCAGAAAAAAAAGAAGAGCAATGAGGAAAAACAAATCCTTAAGAGATGAGGTCAAGGAAGGCCCAACTTATAAAGCTGGAGAATTTTAAAAATGCATAAAACTTTTAAGAGGTGTTTTTAAACAAGTTTCTACTTTAAAGTCGTTTTCTGAAAAATGCATTTTTCGTAGTAAATAGTTCACGATAACAGCAGTATACTAAAAAGTTTTTATGAGATCATTCTATAATTTTGTGAAATGCTTTTGTATAATATTATTTGTGCTCTGAACTAAACACTAAGGTTTAATTTTGGAAGTTTTATGAGTGTTTACGTATAATTTAATAGTTTGTTTTTTTGAATAAGTTATATTCAAAAACTCGTTTAACTGTATCTCAGTATAAAAGTAGACTATAACAAAAATTTTAGTTCAGAGCACAGATAACCATCCCAGATGTATTTTCCCAAAATGATTTTAAAATATATTGAATAGATTTTTTTTTAGAGCTGTTAACGTAACGTTAAAATATTGTGATATTTTCCCTTAATTGTTCCATTTTTTAAAAAAATATTTTTGCAATATGTTATTTTTGCAACTTTTTCATAGTTTTATACCTTATTCCTACTGAAAAAAAAATAATTAGCAGGATTAATCACATTTTTAAAAAAAAAGTCTCCGCACCCAGTCGGATACCGAAGAATGAGCTAAAAAGTTAAATATATTTTTTAATTTTACGAACGAGTTGAACAAAATTGAATTGTTTAATATCAATTTTATACTTATTAAAAATTTTTGAAAACGACGCCAAAATGCATATATTATTTTTTCAAATTGGCACCAACTAAAAAATGTTTTAATAAGTATAAAATTGATATTAAAAATATTAAAAAATTAAATTATTTTCAATTATTTCGTAAATTAAAAATTATTTTTTTACTTTTTAGCGCATTTTTTCTAAATTCTTTTTTTTTAAAAATATTTTTTTTTTTTTTCCTTTTTTAGTTTTTAAAACCTTTTCCCTTTTAAGTCCAAGAGCACTACAAGTCGGCATATTTTAGCATGAACACTATACGAAATATAGAGGTAGAAATGGAAGTGGGGTTGAGTTTTTTGACTTTCAACTAGCTTCAAACCAACAAACTGCCCTGCCCAATCCAGAAGTTCCAGTTAGAGATCAGTGCGTTGATATTGCTGAGATAAACCTACGATTCGTCAGAGTTTCTGATTTTTTTTTTTTATATACCTCACTTTTTTTAAATTCGTCGACTAGAAGAAATGTAAAATGGGATATATACAGGGAGGTGCAAAATAAACGTTATGGTTTATATGCTTTATAACTTTTTTATTTAATAATGCATTTTTCTTTTGCTTCAGAATTGTGTAAAGAAGGCTTGGGGAATTTGAAATGGAACAGTACACAATAGAAAATCATTGAATTTTATTTTTCAAACGGAAACTCAGTTATTCTGACGCAGCGTGCATATCGTCGATATTTTAATGTGCGGACTGGACCTTCAGTGCCAACAATAAATCACCTGGTTGCAAATTTTCAGCAACATGGTCCAGTATGGAACCTGTTGGGAAAACCTACCTTCTCACAAAGCCTTACCACGAACCTTTCCGGCGAGACGCCGATGTGTTTATTTACGTTTTTGGCTCCACGAGCTCGCGGACTATTATGACGTCATCGGGTTGATGCGTCGTACGCATCGGATGGGTGTTTCCGTATGCGGACCTACTCCGTGCGGGACTTCATCGAGACTTTTATTATTCTTTGTCGGCCCGGTGCCTTATGCTAATTTAGGATTGTTTAGGATAGATATAAGGCGATGTTTCAGCGAGTTATCATTCGGTAGCACTGTAGAAACTCTGTAACTATGTAGTAACTTCCTAATAACTAGCTGCGATAACTAGCTGCCTGACTAGTTCATCTTTTTAAATCTTTTTATTCAACATGTCCTAAATAAAGTGTCAACAAGATCGTTGAAGTGAATCCTGCTATGTTTTCTCCATATCACGTAAGAATGTTCTGTTACTTCTATTCAACATTTGTAAATTTTGTTCTCAAGATTGTACATATCATCTTCATTGTTAATAAAGAAAATTGAAGAAATTACAAGGCTGTTTATTAACTCCTATCTCTCTCCACATAATAAACATTTTCTAGAACTAGGCTACTTCTGTAAATTATAAAAATATATTGGTGGTTAACCCTAAAACCTAATTTAGTAGGACTTAACCCCATTAAGGGTTATGGGCCCAGCCAGCCCAGTTCAAATTAAATTTCAATGTGGAGAGTTGTAAATATTTTTGAGAATTTTCGTTGAATATTTTTCAAGTAGTAAACAAATATTTTTGACAATGGAATTTCAGAACCCGAATTCTATTGAGAGGTTAGGCCGATATAACTACGGGACACGGGTGGAAGATGTGAAAGTTCTTGTAATGGTTAAGAACGCATGGAGGATTACAATTGGTACAGAAGTTAAACCCGAGGGAGATGAAACCGCTAAAATCCGAGATTTCCAATTAAGGTCGGATCGTGCATATAGCACAATTTATCTAAGTATCGAAAAAGAATACAGGCCCTTAATATCGGATACAGAAGACCCTAAAAATGCTTGGGAAACCCTCCAAACCCATTTTCGTCCTGAATCGAGAGCTAGAGCCATGGGACTTACAGATGAATTTTTTAACTGCAGAATAAACGAAGGGGAACCAATTGGTTTATATGCTGCTAGATTACAAAAAAATAACTAGTCAGCTAAGGGATGTTAAATTACCACTGGAGGAATGGTTGAAGAGTTTTCAAATGATTAGATACCTACCAGTAGAATATAACAGTATTGTCCAAACAATATACCGATGGGAGGACGGGGTCTTTATTTTTGATAAAGTAGTCAAAGAATTGCTCGCTGAAGAAGCAAGATTAAAGCAAGCCCACGGTGATCAAGAAATTGTTGCCCTTCAAACTAAAGGTACAACTGATCCCTATGTAAGGAAACCGAGAAGTAACCCAAATATCTCTAAAACTAAAAGAATTAAGTGTTTTAAATGTGGCAAGATTGGTCATAAATCTGCTGAATGCCGAACTAAGATTCCAAAGAATATAAATAAAGAATCGAATTTTGTTATAGAGGCAAATCTTAACGAAAATATTAACCGTAATGCTTGGATCGTGGACACCGCCGCTAGTGCTCATTTTTGTGGAAATAAAGATTTGTTTATTGATCTTAAACCAGTCACAAATACAAACATGTTCGTTGCAGTTGAGGGTGTATCCTGTCCGATTGAAGGAATAGGGACTGTAAAATTACTATTTAAAAATAAGAATAATGAAGAAATTGTTAATCTTAATAATGTTATGTATTCACCAAAACTGAGACGTAATTTGATGGCGGGCCCTTTAATAGATCAAGCAGGTGGAAGTTTCGTGGGACGTAAAGGAAAAATAGAAGTATTTTCAACTGAAGGTAGAAAACTTTTTATTGCTAAGAAAGAAAACGGGTTATATTATTGTCATCCTACTTATCCTAAAAAGTTAGAGGGATTAACAACGACTAAAAAGGAAAGTTTATTTGATTGGCATCAAAAATTTTGTCATGTTAATACCAAATATATATTAAAATCAAAAGAAAGTGTAGTAGGAATGCCAAATTTTGAAGATAAATATGTAAATTGTGAACCTTGTAAATTGGGTAAGTCTAAAAGAAAAACCTTTAAACCGATTGGTAAAATTAGATCCCAAAGACCCTTGGAACTTTTGCACATGGATCTGTGCGGACCTTTTCCAACCCAATCTCATGAAGGTCATAAGTACTTTTTGTCTATAATCGACGACTACTCAAGGAAAGTCACGGTATACCCTTTGCGTGACAAAACTGAAGTTTTTGGTTATTTTACCAGATTCCAAAAGCGTGCTGAGCGATTTACTAACCAGAAAGTTTTAAATGTACGTACAGACAACGGTCTCGAATTTTGCAATGCAGAATTTAATAGTTTTTTTGAAGATCAAGGTATCAAGGCTGAGAGGACGAATACCTATAGTCCTGAACAAAACGGAGTTACCGAAAGATTTAACTACACTGCAGTATATGCTATTAGAACTAATCTTAAAGACAGCGGCCTAGAAGATAAATTTTGGTCAGAAGCTTTACTTTGTTTTACTTACGCGTGGAACAGATTGTGCCACGGCAATCAAAGCAAAACGCCTTTTGAACTTTACGGAGGTCGAAAACCGTCAATCAAGCATCTCAAAACTTTTGGTACACCTGTGTATGTAGGAACACCCAAACAACAAAGAAAGAAGTTTCACATGAGGGCTAAGCATGGTATCATGATGGATTACGCAATGAAAACCAGAGGATACAGGATATGGTTACCCGATCAAAGAAAGATAATCGAAACTATAAATGTAAATTTCGATGAAATGAAACACAGCGTGGATACCCAAAAACCAATAACTTTTATTAACCCTTATTTAGAGGAATCCGAAGAAGAAACCGAAAGTGATGGGGAAAGGGAAGTGGTTAAAACGACTCCTAGTATTTCAATAACCCCTAGTATTTCGGAAACTACAGAAACTCCGAGTATTTCAGAAACCCCTAACTTAAAAGAAGTTATATGGTCAAGGGAGGCGGTACCCAGGAAAGACAAATCCAGAGTGGACATTTACTATCGGATACAAGGAGAAAAGGCAAGGCTTCGATCAAAAAATGATGTGGAAGAGTACTGTAGGGTGCACACTATAAAGTATGATCCCAGTGTTTTTAATTTTTCTGGAAATAATACTTATTCTGGTATTGTAAGCAAAGAACCAGAATGTTCAAGCATTGATGCATGACTAACAGTAGATGTCAAAATTCCACATAATTTTAATTCAGCATTACGAACACCTCAAGCGAATGAGTGGCATAGTGCTATGCAAGAGGAATTTGACGTAATACAGGATCGAAACGTCTGGGACCTTGTAGAAAATCCGGGAAATGTTAAAGTTTTAGGTAATCGCTGGGTTTTCACAACCAAAATAAATGAAAAAAATGAAATAGTTCGTTTTAAAGCTAGACTAGTGGCTCAAGGTTTTGATCAACTAAAAGGGATACATTATGAAGAAGTTTTTAGTCCGGTAGTGAATTTTTCAGTCGTAAGACTATTTTTCTCCCTATTAGTATCATTTTATAAATGGGAACACTGCCAACTGGACATAAAATGTGCGTATTTGTATGCCCCTATATCAGAGTTAATCTATATGAAACAGCCACAAGGTTTTGAAGTTGAAGAAAAATTTAATTACGTGTGTCGTGTCAATAAAGCTTTATACGGATTACATCAAAGTGGACGCGAGTGGTTCCATGAGATTCATAAAACCCTAGAAGATCTTAAATTTAAAAAGTTAGACTGGGTTAATTGCGTTTACGTTTATGAAAATAACATTGTATTATTATTATATGTTGACGATATAATTCTGTTTGGGAAAAAGGAAGAATATATAAAGTCCATGATTTCTAAATTAGAAGAAAAATTCGATTTGAAGATTTTGGGAAGAACCCGAAAATTATTAGGTGTTGAATTTGAAGAAACGAAGACCACTTTATATATTCATCAACGTACTTACATTCAGAAAATCTGTGAAATGTATAAAAAATATAAAATACCGATATCATCTCTTCCAATAGCTCAAGGGACAGTATTGTCAAAATTACAGTGTCCAGACACAGAAGCCGAAAGGAAGGAGATGGAAAGTTTTCCGTACAGAAACGTCTTGGGATGCCTGTCATTCATAGCAAGTCGAACCCGACCGGACATCACCCATGCAGTCAACATACTCTCGCAATTCCAGACCAACCCGGGGATGGCACACTGGAGCGCACTTCTGAAACTTCTGGGATATCTTCAACAAAGCCAAGATTTCAAGTTGAACCTATCTGGGGTTCAAGATCTACAGCTGAAGTGTTTTGCAGACGCCGACTTTGCAGCCAATCGGGACGACCGTGTTTCACTTGGAGGCTACATCCTATACCTTGACCAAGCTCCAATCCTATGGCAGACCCACAAGCAGAAGAGCGTCGCCTTTTCTACGATGGAGGCTGAATTCATGGCTCTGACTGATGCAGCTAAAGAACTCATTTGGATTATTAGAATTTTTAAAGAGTGTTTTGATCATAATGTAATTGTAAATGACTGTATCCCAACCCTATTTTGTGATAATGAGTCGGCAATCAATTTTTCTAAATCTTCTATTGAAAATCATCGAACAAAACACATACATGTTCGCTATCATTTTCTTAGAAATTTAGTTTTAGAAAACCTCTTTGATCTTAAGTATATTAATACGAAAAATAATCCAGCTGATTACTTTACTAAACCTCACAGTAAATTGAATTTAAAAGGTTTTTGTGATAAAATTTTTGTATAATATAATCAATTTGCTAATTTTTGATGGATGTAAATTTTAAAGAATTTTTTGTCAAATTTAAAATTCTGAATTTATAAATTTCTTTGTATTGAAAATATTTACGTTTTGCATTAAATGATTGTAATTTCATTTCAACGAGTTGTTTAGGCAAAGTAAATTTTTATTAGAAATGTTTATAAAAATGTCTTTGTGCTAAGATATTGTGAGAGGCGGGCCAATTGTTGGGAAAACCTACCTTCTCACAAAGTCTTACCACGAACCTTTCCGGCGAGACGCCGATGTGTTTATTTACGTTTTTGGCTCCACGAGCTCGCGGACTATTATGACGTCATCGGGTTGATGCGTCGTACGCATCGGATGGGTGTTTCCGTATGCGGACCTACTCCGTGCGGGACTTCATCGAGACTTTTATTATTCTTTGTCGGCCCGGTGCCTTATGCTAATTTAGGATTGTTTAGGATAGATATAAGGCGATGTTTCAGCGAGTTATCATTCGGTAGCACTGTAGAAACTCTGTAACTATGTAGTAACTTCCTAATAACTAGCTGCGATAACTAGCTGCCTGACTAGTTCATCTTTTTAAATCTTTTTATTCAACATGTCCTAAATAAAGTGTCAACAAGATCGTTGAAGTGAATCCTGCTATGTTTTCTCCATATCACGTAAGAATGTTCTGTTACTTCTATTCAACATTTGTAAATTTTGTTCTCAAGATTGTACATATCATCTTCATTGTTAATAAAGAAAATTGAAGAAATTACAAGGCTGTTTATTAACTCCTATCTCTCTCCACATAATAAACATTTTCTAGAACTAGGCTACTTCTGTAAATTATAAAAATATATTGGTGGTTAACCCTAAAACCTAATTTAGTAGGACTTAACCCCATTAGAACCAATAACTGAAAAACAATATCCGCAATGAAATCCGTGCCATAAACCCTGAAATTTTGCGAAAAGTCATCCAACATGTGTTGGAAAGAGCGCGCGACTTTGTGAAGAGGAAAATGGGCGACCATTCATGTGCTGTATTTTGACAAATAATGTTCACAATTTATTCAAAAATAAAAAAAGTTATAAAGCATTTAAACCATAACATTCATTTTGCACCACCCTGTACTATAGAAATAACACATATGATTGACGTCTTACATCAAGTGACGCGTTTTACTTAGAAATATATATATTAGTACATAAAAATTAGTACATTGAATATAGTATATAGTACATAGTACATTGAAATTAGTGCATAGAATATAGTAAATAGAAATTAGTACATAGAATATAGTACATAGTACATTGAAATTAGTGCATAGAATATAGTAAATAGAAATTAGTACATAGAATATAGTACATAGTACATTGAAATTAGTGCATAGAATATAGTAAATAGAAATTAGTACATAGAATATAGTACATAGAATATAGTACATATAAATCAGTACATAGAATATAGTACAGAATATAGTACATAGAATATAGAATATAGTACATAGAAATTAGTACATAGAATATAGTACATAGAAATTAGTACATAGAATATAGTACATAGAAATTAGTACATAGAATATAGTACATAGAACATAGAAATTAAACAGCAGCCTTTTACTAGCGAAAATTACTAAAAACTTATATTTCTAGACAATTGGCCCATTTACATAATTTTCTACAGAAGCATGACATGTTTTAAACTTCAAAATAGTTCGTTAGGGGAACAATGTGATAAAAATGAAAATAATAATAAAAATAGCATGCTAGAAATACATTTCACTTGATTATAAATTACGTAATTTTCTGTAATAAACGTTCTATTCAAATAACTTTGTTAAAACTAAATATAAAATTATATATAATAATTACAAATTGTAATTCACAAATAGGTACAAATTACACAACTAAAACAAAATACACATGATACTTGATTCTTAATTTATCACATTCAAAATCTAATTCGGCGCTTTTTTTTGCGTTTCACAAAAAATAAAATCGACGAAGAAAAAGTTTCTCAGTTTTTGTTTTTGCCATAAAAGTTTTTATATGCCATTAAGTTACCCATCAACGTGCGTACAGTTTCTCTCATGAGATTAACAAAAAATGTATAAAAACATTTTTTTAAATATGCTGTTTTTATAAGTAATTTACAATCAAAAACACCCTACTGAGTTTTAATTTAAAAAAAAGTCAAACATACTAAAAAAATTATCTTCAGGGTTTTTTACACTATATCGAATATTTTAAATATTCAGTAAAATATATAAATAATTTAGTAACACTAAATTTACGATAAGCCAGCTACGCTATACATGTTTAATATTTTATTTAAATTTATATATTATTTACTTGATGAAATACGTTATTTACGCACGAAATATATATTCTTAGCTATGATACTCTTTATCCCATTTATTATCTACTTGTTAAAAATAATATAATTATTACATTGATGGGAGATTACAATTTTATTTCCAATTTGCAGAAAACCGTAAAAAACGTCTGAAAATTCAAAATTCCAAGTTGTGTGAAGATATATTTTTTGATCAATCTTCTTAATTGTTCCTACATATTATGACGGTATTTTCACTCAAAAAATATATCTTCCAGATGACGAGGCACATGTCGGATTGCTGGAACTACCTGTTCCTTGCAACCAAATAGATGCTCTGTCTACCTCTATGAAAAATATTTCACACAAAAAAATTAGAATTTACTATAATATTATTTTATTTAAAGAAAACTTCAATTGAAATATCGCATATAACTTGGCTTTAAAAACAGAAAAATAGTTTTTTAATCATCACACTCCCCCTCTGTAACGTCCGGCTCATCTGCTGGGTTGTCTGGTTGTAGTCCATCGTAGAACCACATAACGTAAAATAACTAAAAACTCTACTGTTTATAAGTGCTGTATAACCTTCCTGTAAGCAAAGCACGTCAGTCGTTTAGGGAAAAATGGCGGTAGCTCCATGAGCTACCTCTATATTGCCACAAACTAATGAGACGGTATTAATGGAGGTAACTCCAGGAGCTACCTCTATTTTGCAACAAACTAATGAGACGGTATTAATGGAGGTAGCTCCAGGAGCTACCTCTATATTGCAACAAACTAATGAGACGGTATTAATGGAGGTAGCTCCATGAGCTACCTCTATATTGCAACAAACTAATGAGACGGTATTAATGGAGGTAGCTCCATGAGCTACCTCTATATTGCAACAAACTAATGAGACAGACAGCTCCATTTCTTGAGTAACGCGAGAACTAACGATTGGAGCTATATCTTTCTGATACCAAACGAACAAGTTTTTTTTTACCACAAGATAGTACATGTAACTCCAAATTCCCCTAGGTTGAAGCAACATCCTTTTTGCAGCAAACCCTTCAATTATTACATTAACGGGAGATCGCCATTTTTTCCCGTGCGCAGAACGAGTACTTCAGCTAGAAGAACACAAATAGCTTGCTTTTTCTTCTTAATGTATAAATAACAACTCTGCCAAATTTCATCTTCCCGGTTACATATGAATTTTTATACTTAATGATAAGCGAAATTTATTTTAACTCCCGTAAGGAGAACTGGTTTTTTAGTTTAGAAGTTTCGCTAGCAGCTTAGACATAAGGAATAACTCTGTCAAATTTAATTTTCCCATTTAAATGGGAAGTAGAATAACTATTGTGACGAGAGCTTTGGCATTTAGAAATATATTTTTAATTTATTTTGTATTATCATTTTATTTTATTGGTGATAACTAATTAATTTTTATCATTGTTAGTTTAAAAGTGTATTCGTATTTAAATAAATATTTTGTTTAAAAAAAATATTACATTTTAATCATCTACTTTAAATTTAAATGTGTTTTAAAATAAATATAAGTAGTAAAGATTAATATTTACATTAAACACGTATTTTTAATATTATTGAAAATAATTCGAATTTAGAAATAATTTCTATCAGAAACCAATATGTGAAATAAATAATTAAAATTATATTTTAACAGGTGTTTATAAAAAATTTCTTATTCATATAAATAATTGAAAAACACTAATTATCATTTATTTGTAAAAAAATAATAAATGTTTACTTCAAGATTCGTGAACATTCCGCGAAATACACATTCTTTTGTACATAAATATTTGCATTATTTATTTATCAATACACGTAAATATAAAGTGCACAAACATTTTGAGAGATTAACGTTGTTAATTCCATCAAAATCACAGCAACAAAATTAGTAATCAAGTTATTTCAAGAAAAAAATGCAAATGATATATTTCAAGTTATTTTTAGACTGATCTATGTGATATTTTAATTTTAATGAATGGCTGTGAAAGAAATTTTTTTGAGCTGAAGATTTAGTATGATGAATAAATATTGGTAACTTGACATTAAACAATTCGACATTAAACAAAAAATAATATTTATTTAGCTAATTTTTAAAACTGATTCGGATACTTGGGGCTCTGCACATTTGAAGAGACTTGTTTAATGTATTCTAGGTTATCGTTGGATATTATAAATGTTAATTTGGTAAATATAAATAATCGCTTTTTAGATGTTTTAAATAAGATTTGTTTCATGTTTCACCGTGTTTTGGTTCATTGTGTTTAGTTAGTTTATCGGAATTATATTCTATATTTTTGAACTTTGATGCTTTGATTTGTGAGACTGAACTTAAAGAAAGTGTTGCAAATAAAATAATTTTTTAAATGTTTGTTAAATAAAATAATGTTGTTTTTACATAAAATAATTATGGTAGTTAATAATTTAAAATAAAAACATTCATTTTGCCTATTACTCAACCATATTAAAAAAATAACTATTTATCTAAAAATAATTTCATATTGAAAGTACATATTTAGTGACCTTAGAATAATTTTATAAAAAAAAGTCATGGTAGTTTAATGGATAAGGCTGTGAACTGCGGTGCCTGAGGATCTGCATTCAATTATTGGTAAGTATTTGTTTGTAATCGTTGATATTTATTGAAAGTGATTTATTAAAGCAACCTATGTAGGCAAGAAACTGCTATTTTTTATTAATTTTTACTCATTTTTAAGTGCATGTCGTTCTCAAAAATGAAACCTATGTATTCGGAGCTATGATAGGCATGGGATGTAATCAAAAATGAGTACATTTTAATTAGTTTGAGTACTCATTTTAACAGTGCATGTGGCAACCAACTCGCATATATGTCAGAATATATTGCTAAAATATGTTCAAATAAATATATAAATACGATTATTGACGACCAACAACAAGCTCAAGACCAACAAGGTTGGTCCGGCTAGTATCTCCTAACTATCCCTATTGAATATATTACTGCTTCTTAAAATCATTTATTCCTGTACAATTAGCAATATTCACTTGCAAGTTATTCCATTTGTCAATTATTCTATTATAAAAATAGTGTTTTCTCCCTACCCTATTAAAATGTGATTTGTTTAGTTTTAATCCATGATCTCTTTATTCTATCCTCTTATTAAATCCAAGATTTCGACATCCTCCTGTTTCTCCATCGGGTTTAATAAATGTGAACTGTTAAATCAAAACTGCCCTAACCCTTCTCTCTTATATATTCAGATTTAATAATCGATTTACATTATCCAGGCCTGAAATACCTTGGACTATATTGGTTGCCCCGTGTTGAACTTTATGTAACAAATTAATGTATTTTTAATGTATGGTGATTAAAACTGTACAGAATGCTGTAGAAGAAAAATGAGATGCTGTATAGTTTTAATATACAAATATTTCTAGAAGTATAAACTTAATTCATATATATATTAAAAATAGCATTACAAAAAATATCTATAATAGTTTATAAAATATAAATTATAAATAAATCAATGACCGCTGGTTAAAGATTGCTAGTTACAATCAGGATTTTGATACAATTTAAATGTATACAAACTTGTTATGAAATACGTATATAATGATGTGATTATTTTAAGAAAATTAAATAAAAATTGTGTGCAGATAGTTGTAAATAAGGTCACAAATCGGGGTAATTTTTTTTTAATTCTAATGCTCGTGACTCAATCTTGTTCAGTAATTTAAAAAAAATTATTTTAAGCAAATAGGTTCCAAACATAAGCACCTGTGTGGTTCACTATTTTAGACACATGTCATTTTTTATATATTCGAATCAATAATCAAAAACTTTACAACTGTTAAATTTATAGCTGTGGTAAAATTTAATTAAAGCAACAACAAAAATTAATTTTTATTCAAAGTTATATTTTTAGAGATTTAAATAATACTGGCATGTAAATAGTAATATTTGGAGAATAAAAAAAATTAACTTGCAATTTAAAAAACAAAATTGCATATATTTCGCATCTTTCAAATATATGGACCCCCCCCCCCCCCTGAGCTAAGCGGCACAAAGATCAAATAGGCATGTGGCTTAACAATAGGTTTGTTCGTGACGATACTCTTTTCTCTACACGATGGTAGGTCATTCATCCCCATAGTCTGATTCCCCTAAAGTTCAGGGAATTTTACAAATCCCATTTTTTTTTAACTTCGACCCCGTGAGGCTATGTTCTTGTTCTGATTTTAAAGATGTATTTTAATAATATTAAAATATTAAAGCACAATGTATAAATTGCTTTGTATTCTTTATTTTTTTTAAAAATATTCGAAATGCGTCAAAAGCTTTTGGAAAACTTCACCCTTTCATAAAATAAATCAAATCTATAATCACATCACTAGGTTTGCAATCAAGAAATCACCATTACAACTCGTTATTTTAAAGATACGATTCCTAATTAAGATATCTAACCTCCCTCACCATTTGTTACGCCTATAAAAAAAAAACGAATTTAAAAATCACATAGGTAAACATATTCACAAATTCGAACGAAATGAAATTCTAAAGTTAATATTTTTTTGTTGGTTCAATTTAGTTAAAATCCATTTTCCAGAGGATTTCATTTTTCCCCGAGAAAAATAATGACATGAGTTTCCGATTCGAAGAGAATATATTCAAAGGAACAAAAAGTTTGAAGCCGGCGCATTCATCATTTTTGATTCGTTTCTTTTTCCCTCCCCCCCCAGTAATCTAAATTGTTTTCGCTCGAAAGGTTCTTATCGAACGCCGCGTGAGTAGCCATTGAAGCCGTTTTTTGGATGATTTCCAAATTCATAAAGGCTATTAATTCCGAGCGACTACTTCTGAGCATGATAAATGCCAATGACAGAGCTTTGCCGTACCTCGGACAAGCCAATCAGATTTGTTCCTTTTCTCGATACGGGAAATTAATTAGATTGACTTATAAACGGTGCTCGTTTCGCTGATTCCGTTTCTGTTCCCGTAACTATTCCGGGATAATATGCGTGAAATTTTAATGGATTGTACGCTTTGTACGAAGTTTCATATTTGTTTCAAACAATTGGAGCTTAACATGAAAAGAAAGCTATTATTTAAATAATAAATAGACTTGTAGAATGTTAGATGACTACAATGTTAAAAAAATGTACTTAAAATAATTAAAATGTACTTAAAATAAGTAAAATGTACTTAAAATAAGTAAAATGTACTTAAAATAAGTCAAATGTACTTAAAATCTTAAAATAAGTAAAATGTACTTAAAATAAGTCAAATGTACTTAAAATAAGTCAAATGTACTTAAAATAAGTCAAATGTACTTAAAATAAGTCAAATGTACTTACAATAAGTCAAATGTACTTAAAATAAGTCAAATGTACTTAAAATCTTAAAATAAGTAAAATGTACTTAAAATAAGTCAAATGTACTTAAAATCTTAAAATAAGTAAAATGTACTTAAAATAAGTCAAATGTACTTAAAAAAAAGTCAAATGTACTTAAAATAAGCAAAATGTACTTATAAGTAAAATGTACGTAAAATAAGTAAAATATGCGTAAAATAAGTAAAATGTACTTGTAATAAGTAAAATGTACTTGTAATAAGTAAAATGTACTTGTAATCAGTAAAATGTACTTGTAATAAGTAAAATGTACTTAAAATAAGTGGAATGTACTTAAAATAAGTCAAATGTACTTAAAATAAGTAAAATGTACTTAAAATAAGTAAAATGTACTTAAACTAAGTCAAATGTACTTAAACTAAGTCAAATGTACTTAAAATAAGTCAAATGTACTTAAAATAAGTCAAATGTACTTAAAATAAGTTAAATGTACTTAAAATAAGTTAAATGTACTTAAAATAAGTAAAATGCACTCATTTTTTATTGCATTCGATTCTTATCATAGCTCCGAATACATAAGTGTCATTTTTGGAAGACATTTACTCAAAAATGGGTAAAATGAATAACAAGAGCAGTTCCTTGCCTGGATAGGCTGCCTTCATAAATCACTTTCAATAACATTCAACAATTACAACCAGGACTTACCGGGAATTGAACCTAATATGTCTACCTGATGTCGTCCGCACTGCAGTCCAGAGCCATATCCGTTGTACTAAGAGAGCTACGCGAGGGATTTATATAAACATAAGTAATGTTAAAAAGGCATGGCCAATGACTGGGAAGTAAGATAAATGAGTTGTAATAACTCAGTTTCTATTTAAGCAATCGACATCAAATAATGTGGAAAACCATCTTCTGAACAAATAATTTAAGTTTGCCAGGTCGTTTGTTAAGATGGCTTGAACAGAAGCTGATATTAGTAATATTAAATCACACTGCTTATTTTTGAGAAAGTACGATTACTTAAATTTGAGTACATCATCGCTCATCTATGATGCAATTGTAGTACTCAAAGAAAAACGGGTACGTCCAATTACTCATTTTTAAGCACATTTTTTTTGTTTTTTTAAGTTTTTTATTTTACTGCATAGCACATTTAAAATATCTTTATAGTTCATGTTTAAAAATTGAAGTTTTTTTTGCAGGTTTTATGAAGTATATTGAAATAAAAACCTTTAATTTCTAAAATTTTGTCAAGAATTAAGTAAAGAAAACTGCAATTTTTCTGAATAAAACCTTCAATTTCAAAATTTTGAAGAAGTTTTTATGCTGATTGTTTTTGTTGAGTTACTTTTTAATATGCGAGTCGATAAACAGCATACGTTTAAGTTGGCGATAAAAAGGAATTTAAATTTATTTACAATAGAGGGATAATTAAGACAAAATCGTTTGTGTTAAAAAAATATATAAAAGGACAGCAAATATAATGAAATTGTTCTCAACGATATGCTTTATGTTTAATAATTCGGCTATTTTTAATAGAAGACGAATTGGTATACAAATCCTCTATGGTAAATAAATTATTTTGACGTTTATTTTTATTTTGCTATGTACGATAATTTGCAAGTGTGATTCTCACTTTTGAGAAGGAAACAAACAACTAACAATGCAAACTTTTCCCAAAACATTAACTCCGTGATTTACTTATGACGTTAATAACACTAATTAAGAATACAACGCAATTCCTCATTCCGCGAGAATATCCTTGTACTAACTAACAAACGAGCCGCATCAAAACTAATAACTCTCTTTTTCCAAAGATAGATAGCAATCAAACAAGCAAAAATGAAAACTTACGCGATCGGGAAATACTAACCACATGTTCCCGGATGTACTTGATTTACTTCTTCGGATTTATAACAATAGAAACAATGCATTAATTATGTAAATCATTTCCCCCAAGGTTCTCAATCTTCGTCGGCCCTTTAGGCGAGACCCAGCAAGAATAGCAATTTGAGATAAATTAACACTCCTTCCCCCAGAACTTTGCGATGCCTCATACATAATTACCAATGTATCTCAGAATCGAGAAAAGTATGTAAATGTTGGTATATTATTAATATGTATATGAGTTTATTAGTGGAAAGGATGTATGTGTATGGGAAGGGTGTACATTGCTGAATCGCTGAAAAGCTGCCAGAATAAAATAAAAAATATGGTAATATTCTTGTGAATTTTTAATAGTAAAGATTAATGCATTGCTATTGTAAATAATGGATTTTTATGTTAGTTGGAATATTAAAAGTATTCAGGGTGATATTTCCAGGCTAATGCCCTCATAAATTGTGGTGATGCAATTATTGGCACCCCTCTTTCTCTCTAGGGTATCCCCCTACACGGAAAGTACCCCCTATAAGTAAAATATAATCATATTTGAGTACATTTGACTCTTATCATAGTCCCAAAATTATAAGTTTCGTTTTTGAAAAATACGTGTAAGGAAATTTAGTAAAATGAGTAAAGAGAACAGTTGATTGCCAACATAATCTGTTTTCATAAATCACTTTTAATTAATATCAACAATTACAACCAAGACATATCAGGAATCGAACCATATCCAAAGGTACTGCAGTCCAGTGCCTTATCCATCGTACTACTAGGGCGTCGTGAAAAAGTTATAAATATAATACTTGTTTAAAAGGTAGGATAAAAGAATGGAAAGTAAGATAATTGAGTTTCCATTTAAGCAATCGACTTCAAATAATGTGGAAGACCATCTAACGAACAACTATTTTAAGTTTGTCAGGTCGTTTTGTTATTATGGCTTGAACAGTAACTAACAGTAGTAATATCAAATTCAACTGCTCATTTTTGAGGAAGTAAGGTTACTTAAATTTGAGAACGTCATAGCTCATTGACGATGCCAGTGTAATCAAAGAAACAGGAGTAGGCTCAGGTACTCATTTTTAAGTACATTTTTTTAACAGTGTGGTGTCAATGACTAGAGCATCATAAAACCTTGAATGTCTATTTTAACAAAGCGCTAGACTTCAGGGAGACAACAGTTCCCCAAACCTAAGTCATGTGCTCTTAACGTCCAATGAGGGCCAAGCCGTCAACATGGATCGCCCGAATTAACCAATAAGCGTTCAGTTCTGGATCCAAAAGGCGTGCCCAGAATGTACTACGATAAATCTGTGTTACATAACCCCTCAAAAGATTTTCCCAATCACATTTATTCAAAAATTGACTCTTTCGTTTTGAGAGTTTTATCTCCGTCCTCTGACGGAGGGATCGGATGGAGAAAAATGAACATCCCGACAAGTAACTATTAATTGTTAATTTAATTATATTAACTTTAATTCCTCCCTCCTCTTTATCCCAGATGTCTGGCGGATCAGTCTTAACCTTGTCTGCTCTCACATTAATAAATCTTGTTAAATTGATTAATGCCTTGTCTAAGTGTTACTAGTTTGATTAAGTTATATGTATTCAGCATATTACTATAAGGACCCGACATGAGAAATCAACGTTGAAGGGTAATTTACCATTACAGTCACATGTGTAGTTAATATGTACGATACATTCAGATTAATGTTATTCTTAAAAATATTAACTTCGTACTTAATATATAAATGATTGCATTTTTTTAATATAATTTCAAAGACCCGGTATAAAAAAAGAGTATATAATTACTACTTTGAGGAATGCAATTCTAAACATTTTCTTACCCATAATAATATCAACCGGTCAGTACTACTACTACACTGTAAAAAAACGCACTTAAAAATGAGTACCTGACCCTCAAATTTAAGTAATCGTAATTTCTCAAAAATGAGCAGTGTAGTTTAATTTTGCTAATATCAGTTTATGTTCAAGCCATCTTAGAAAGAAACCTGACAAACATAAAATAGTTGTTCAGAAGATGGTTTTCCACATCATTTGATGTCGATTGCTTAAATAGAAACCGAGTTATTACAACTCAATTGTCTTACTTCCCATTATTTTGGTACAAATTGGAAATTTTTGAAATGTCGAGTAGTTAATTCAAAAATGAGTCACTCCTTCCACGGTAACAGACAAACGTCGGTAAGTGAGAAAATTAGGGTTTAAATGAATCGTAAAGTCCCGAACACTCTTCAATGAAACAATTTAATATTTTATCACTCCACCTGTACATTTTCAGGAACATGATTATACAAAACTCATCAATGAGCAGATTGTTCACTTTCGAACATCCACTGTAACTAAACTTATACCCAGTGCAGAACTTGAAACAAATGTCTAAAAATCGGGAGATGTTATTGAAAGGAACCTGTGGGATCTTCCATGCCATACACAATCTGTCGGAAGAGCAGTCAAGTTAGTGACAGGGGCATCACCATCTGTTTGCTGAGCAAAGATCCGCGATGGATTTATACCCACAACACTGACTTCCGGAAAGTCGATGCCCGAATTCGAATATAAGGCAAAATGGAAATAGACCGATTTAATGTATCAATAATATAAAAACTTGACCATTGTGGATTGGGGGTTTTAAATGATCAGATTGGAATTAGACTGTAGTAATCTACTCGTGGTGAATGCTTGTTTTGTGTGCTAAAATTTTGTGAAATAAACAAATTATGTTTTAATATAGCAAACATTTGCACAATACTAATTTCAAAAGCTTGGTGAATGTGTCAAGGTAGGGTGTAGGTACTATAGGATACTAGAATATTTTTCACGATATAAGGGAGTTATTATTGAACCATTTTCAGTGCAGGAAATAAAAAAAATAATCACAAAAAATTACAAAAAATATTTTAAAACTTTAATTTTTTGGAAAAATTTAAGAGTGGGGAGTGGTATAAATATGATGCGATATTAAAATATTTTTTTTAGAAACAAGATATGATTATACAACTGTTTTCAGTATAGGCAAATAAAAATTGGATAATATTTTAAAACAAATGAATATGAAATTTTTTCCGATTTTTTTTTTTAATCTTTAGTAAGCGGGTGTTTAGTTTTAACGTGAGGTTCTGGTTGAAATATCGACCAGCTGTACAGTAAACGTTAAGGACCTGGCGGACACTCTAAATATATTTTGATTAAAATAAATACAAACATTTCACTTCAATACACATTTCACTTCAAACATTTCACTTCAATCCCACCAAAAGCGAGTTCAATTTAAAACATTTACAAAAATCGACCCAACCTAATACTTATTTAATATGTTTTACACACATGCACATATAGTTGCGTCATATATTTCGAGCTATTTCGAATATATAAGCAGATTTTAAATTCATTAGTTTGAAAAGACCATTTTGTGATTAGTTATTAAGCTAATTTGCTATTCGTAATAACTTATTAATTCGTATATTTAGTAATAGTTTCACACAAGTTATAAACTATTTCCAAAAATAATTCAGAAAAGTTTTCAATTCCGTGTCTCTCATTGGTTTAATTTATATCAAGAAGCTCCTCCTACTTGCTTTTGTCATATCGATGTCTAGGCGTAAGAAAGGTAAATTCTACGCCTTCCACGCCAAAGTTGATGATGAAACTTGATTTGGCGGAGTGCATCCCTATTCTTTACTTTTACCGAAGTTTGGAGAGCAAAACACATTCTTGTCATCTTATCCATCTTATTACTTTTTCTTCTGAACTCTAAAATATCACAGACATATATTTTAAGAAATAAAAACTGAACTTTTTTATAAATAGTAGTGTGCTTCATTTCTTAATTAGCTCATATTTAATAACCAATTTTTAAACTTGAAGTAATTATAATATTTACACTAGTTTCAAGTTTCTTCAAAAATAAATAAAATATTAATTGCGTATTTATGTATTTTACTTTAAAAAAAAGCAAACCTTTATCTAAAATGTAGATCAAGTAATTTGTATAATTGAAAACAAAAATAGTTTTCAAGTATGAATATATAGTATTGAAGTACTTACATTAAATAAAGCACTTTATTTACATAATATAATTGAATAATAATTAATGATAATTATAATAACTCATTCAATTTAAATTAATAGCATTGAGTAAAAATAAATGCTAATCGAACAATTAGTGCATACGCGATTTTTATACAGCTCTAACGAAATGAATAAAAGATAAACAGAATTAAATAAAATAATTGTGAAAACTCTCGAAACTGTTTACTTTCTAGTTATAAGGGAATGGCCCTCCATGTATTAAAGATGAATTGTTCAAATATCTAGAAAAAAAAATCCTTCTGAAACCGTCGAATTTAAAGTATTTAAAATTATGATGGTATAAAAATCGAAATACGTTTATATTTAAATATTGTTTTTTATATACAAATTCCTGAATCGACTTTAAAGAAGAGTTTCACGACAATCTCTTCGATACCTCAGATAATTTATAACTATTGATAACTTGATACTATACAAAACAATCCGTTGGTATTTTTCGAATTGTCAAATTTTGTTTATGCTAATATCAGCATCTTGTAAATTAGTACTAATAAAACTTGACAAACATAAAATATCAATCTAAAAAAAATTCTCCATTTAGTTTGCGTCGATTTGTTAAAAACGATATGAGTTTTTTAAGACAAGTATAACTGAGCCGTTTAGTTTGAAAACCAGATATATTTTTTTAAAGATATTGTCAATTATTTTTAGTTTTCCTACAGATATGTCAGTATGCAATTCCCTAACAACAAAACAATTAAAGATGCTATTCATTTTGTTGTGTGAAAGTAAAATGTTGAAAATAGGTACTCAAAAATAAGTAAAATGTACTCAATTTAGAGTACATTCGAAGCTTATCATGGCCCCTTACATAAGTTCAATTATGAAATAGAAATGTACTCAAAAGGAGTAGAAGTTAATAAATATAGAACATGCTTGCCTATATAAACGGACTACATAAATCACTTTCATAAATATAAAAAAAAAATACAAATAAGACTTACCGGGAATCGAACGTAGATCCTCAGGCTTAGCCGTCCAATTAAATTTTTTTTAGAACCATAGATTTATCACTATATTAGTTAGACAAGTTTTGGAATTGCAATCCTCATTTTAGAAAATAGAATACTTTTTGGGGAATTGACAAGTTTAAAGGTAACATATTCAATTTTGCAAATATTGATAGAATAATGCAGCATCGGGATTTTTTTATATACACAGAAACATGCATTTGAATAAAACATTATTTAAAACGATCACTGATCTTTTTAATTTATTTCCAATAGTATACAAAGTACTATTTAACTAAAACTTGATTTTACAGATTCACATTTGTATTGGGATAGTAAATTATGTTTATCTTTAATTTTTATAATTCTAGATAAGACATGTTTTCAAATTGCATTCATACGAATACAGTATAGTTACAAATTCTTGGTTAATTGTCATTTTTTGGCTAAATCACGTTTAGATGTATTGGCATAATAAAACATTATTTTGATCTAACTACTTCGCTTATATTTTTATCAATTCCCTAATATTTAGTAGCAACCTTGTAGCATGAATGGACTGTAGTAGAGCGAATATGACGTCATAATCGTGAAACCAACATCTCAGACCAAATGACCTCAGACACGTGACTTCTTTTCAAAATTATGAATTAAAAAATACTCGCGATTGGCTGATGAATTGGAAAATGTGTAACAGTGAAAATTTATGAATGGAATGACGTAATTAACCATGTGTCTGAGGCCATACGTGTTGGCCTCACTTTGATGTTAGCGAGATTACAAAGATATGTTTTCTCTACTATGAAGGATCCATGTTCGAAGGTAGCAACAAACAAAGTTGTTAAAGTATAGCAAACATAATAATTTATTAGGAGTTGCTAAATATTCAAACAGTGAACATCGTTCATGAATATATGACCACATTTATATATTAATCCAATTTAATTTTTTGGCAAAATTAAAGAAATATATTTTTTACTTCATCGTCAAATTCAATCATCATTTTTTTACGGGAATTTCAAATTTCTTCAAAACATACTATAAAATGGGAAACAGTGAAAATTATGAATTGGGAAATGTGTAACAGTAAAAATTTATGAATGGAATGACGTAATTAACCACGTGTCTGAGGCCAAACATGTTGGCCTCACTTTGATGTTAGCGAGATTACAAAAAAAGATATGTTTTCTCTACTATGAAGGATCCATGCTCGAAGGTAGCAAAAAACAAAGTTGTTAAAGCGTAGCAAATATAATGATTTATTAGGAATTGTTAAATAGTCAAGCAGTGGTCAACGTTCAAGAATGTATGACCAGATTTATATATTAATCCAATTTAATATTTTGAAGAATAAAAATAACGAAATATATTTTTTACTTCATCGTCAAAATCAATCATCATTT
Source organism: Troglohyphantes excavatus (assembly GCA_963932185.1). NCBI lineage: Eukaryota > Metazoa > Arthropoda > Arachnida > Araneae > Linyphiidae > Troglohyphantes > Troglohyphantes excavatus. Next base: position 11,182,722 of record OZ010668.1, read on the forward strand.
TTTTACGGGAATTTCAAATTTCTTCAAAACATACTAAGAAATATTGTTGAGGGGGACTCGAGCCCCAAAATCCGAAAAAATTGTTATTTTTTTTTCTTTCTTCATAAAACGATGCTAAAAGTCCTTAAGAAGGTGTGTACAAAATTTCAAAATAGTAGAAGAAACAGAAAATACGTTTTTTTTAGATGTTTATATACCATTTATCATCTGTCTACACACTTGTCGTCTGCAATAATCGTCATTTACTCAAAATATTTTTTTTTTAATTTTGGTCACGTTGAAAATGCTAAGGTTTTGTTAATAATTAATTTAAAACGAAACTGTTAATAGTTTTTGAAGTCCTAATATTTGTTTTTATAAACGTATGTATAGCTTTATTTTAAATTAAGTTATAAATTAATTTTTTTACAAATTATTGAACTTAAAAAAGTTGAATATTTTTTGGGTTTTGAACTTAAAATAATTTTTTGAAGACAATTAAAACATAAATCTTCAAAAGTATATTCATACGTTTATAGTATGTACTTTGACGTTATTTAATCAATTAAAAAAATTAAAAACACTAAAAATTAAAAGAGGAGTAGTGTTTTTAAAAAAAGTATTTTTAAGCTTAAAAAATACAAAAAAATAACAAAAATATTTTTTTTAAATATCTTTTTGTTTTTGATTATTGTTCAGAAAAAAAAATGCTAATAATATAAAAAAAAAATGGTATTTCTGAATTTATTAACAAACAAATTAGGATTTGGGGTTCGGGTCTCCCTCAATTTATGACTCACCACTTATATATTAATCCAATTTAATTTTTTGATGAATGAAAATTACGAAATATATTTGTTTCTTCATCGTCAAATTCAATCGCCATTTTTTTACGGGAATTTCAAATTTTTTCAAAACATACAAAGAAATAATGTTAATAGATTAACAAAAATATACATTTAATACCAATACAAACTTACGTCAGAATGATGAGTTTTTCTTGTCAAGCTCCAACCAAAAAGCAGCAAGTTCCTAGAGAATGTTTTTATAGAACAAACACCAACACACGCAACTTCCAAAATACATATTCCTTCGAGTACACAACCGGTTGGAAAAGGCACTTATTTTACTTTCTTCTTCTTCTTATGCTTGCAGAAAGACTCTGCAACTCCATATCCAGCAAAGAAGGTAACAAAACCTCCTTGGAAGAAAAGATTTAACCAAATTTTTATCCTGGCCCCAAGACGCATACAAAAAGGACTGCCAAAGCAAAAATTTATAAGTCGCCAATGAAGTGGAAATATTTTCTGAAAGATCTTTCAAATGCAGCAAGTTAAAAAATATATATTGAGAAATTTAATTGTAGATTTTTTTTTTTTAAGTTTAATATTTTAGTTAGTTAAAATACTATAAAAAATATAGTATATATATATATTTTCCTCTTAAAACACAGTTATTTAATATCAAAATCCCTCCATGTTTCGCATATAGTTGTAAATAACTATCCAGTCTTACCAGTAGCACACGTAATTTTAAAATTTATAAAAATATATATGTTGAAAAAAATGTCAAGTCAAAATTTGAGAATACATTTAATTGTCATTACTACTATAATATACTTTTTAAAAAAAGAATCTGTTAGAAATATGAGTTAAACATTTTTGCTGCGAAATTTCACATTACATTTGTAAAATAAGGGATGAAGAGTTAGAAAAATTATATTTTTTGCAAGCTATAGGTTTTAAATTTGTAATAAATTTGCAAACTAAATCACATTATAAACCATTCAAACTCGCTAAATCCCCTCCCCCCCCCCAAAAAAAAAAATCGAAAAATCGCAACATTTTGTTCGTTGAATTAACTTATGTGGGGTCGGATGCTCAAACAGTTGCGAAACGCTTCCAACTCTTCGAAAAAAAAAAGTTTCAAAAATAAGGTATTGCTGCAAAACTCTTAAAGTTCTACTGTCCCGCATATCGATGAGATCTGTTCGAATCAAAAGGCTTCAAAACTCGCCATATCGTCACATATTAGTAGTAACTTAGGCACATGGCTTGGTTGCGGAACTCATTAAATCCTCGTTCTTTTTTCCCCAGTTTCTTTCAGTATTTCCAACGTCCTATAAATATTTTTCACTTATTTTTGTCTAAGACAATGGAACCTCCTTGGAAGAAAAGATTTAACCAAATTTTTATTTTTAAAGTTTCTTCTGACTGACATATTGCTGCAAATTGCTGCAAAATTTAAAATCTAAAAAAAACTTTAAAAAAAAAAAATTTGATGTAGGTGAACGTTACCTGATATTATTTAATCTAAACATTTTGATAAGAATTATTAATATTTTTAAGAAGAAATAAATTTATAATAATGTAAAGCTTATATTTAAAATATAAAATTCATTATGTTTATATGTAGGGTAATTTCTACATGAAAAAATTATTTAAAACGCCAATTCTGCGATTATTTGCCAAATTTGGCAACCCTCCACAACAAATCGTAAAAAATTCACACTTTTCAGATCACTCCATTCTATGAAGGAATTCCTATTTGGAAAGAAGTAGAATCTCTAACAATGTTCACTTGCAACTTCATTCTTTTTTCAACTTATTTGTTCAATGTTTTTATTCGCTGCAAGCTCAGGTCAGGAACTTTAAGAGAGGAACTCTACAAAAAAAAAAATCCCAAAATAAAAAAACAGTTATTGAAACGAAGTTAGAGGCCTGGGTAATGAGAAATTTTCCACGTATCCATCCAAAGGGCAATCTTATACGGAATTTTTTTTGTCTGTGTGTTTCGTTCAAACAAAAAAGGGTTACTTTCTAGTATTCTAAACTTTTTATTTCCAGTTTGCAACTTGTGTGCGTAAAACACTTCGCTGTAGCGAATTCCGGTGAGTTCCTCAGCTATTGGGTTCTAAAATTTTTACTTTTTTCTAAAACCCACGGGATAGCACTGGGATCTGTTGCTTCCTTAACGCTCTTAGCTGAGATCCTGTTATGGAATTTGTTCTAAAATTCTGTTTAGATAATAGAATTGGAAGAATATCGCTTTTTTGGATCTAAAAAGCATTCTTTTTCGCCCGGATTTTTTTTTTCTTGAAAAATTACAAATTTCGGTATTTTTTTAGCGACCTTAGGATTGCAGAAAACTATTTTTATTTTTGGAAAGCAATAGAATCCAATCTTTTTTTAGGAAGTTGAGGGAATTCAATTATAGCTGCTTGTTTCAAAAGAGAAATATTGAAGTGTTAATATAAAATTAGAGTTAGACTTAATTTTCCTGTATTCTTAAAAATGGATAATTGGTTTTATATAACTAGTAGATAAAAAAATAATAAACATAATTAAAATGTTCAACGTTTTTACGCTTTAAACCTACTGTTAAAAATAGGTATTGAAAAATAAATAAAATTTACTCATTTTTGTTTATATTCGATGTTTATCATATCTCCGAATACAAAAGTTTCATTTTTGAGAGAGAAATGTACTCAAAAATGAGTACAATGAATTAAAGTTAAATTGCTTGCCTACATGGCCTGTCTTCATAAATCACTTACAATAAATATCAAAGATCACAACCAAGACCGGGAATCAAACTCATATCCTCACCACAGTCCAGTACCTTATCCGTTGTACTACCAGAGTGACGTGTGAAGAAGTTATAAACAGAAGAAATGTTGAAAAGGTATGCCATTTGAAAGGGAAGTAAAATAATTCAGTTGTAATAACTCAGCTTCCATTTCAACAATCGGCATTAAATAATTTGGAAAACCATCTTATGAACACCTATTTTTAGTTTGCTAGGTCGCTTTGTTAAGATGGCTTGAACAACTTAGATTAGCAATATTAAATCATACTTCTCAATTTTGAGAAAGCACGATTACTTAAATTTGAGTACGTCATCGCTCATTTACGATGAAATTTTACTCAAAGAAAAATAAGCAAGTTCACAGATTGGTAGGTACTCATTTTTAAGTACAAGTTTTTATTACAGTGTAGTAAACAACGGAAAACATATTTTTGAAAATAATGACCCAATTCCTTACACAACACAGTAAAGTCAATAATGATGTGTTATAGTATGCATACAAATCATTCTTTCTCCTCTTGCACAATCATATAACACATAATTTTCATTCTCTTCTTTTCCAAATTCAACAGATAACAATAAGTTAGGCTTAAAAAAATATGGGGCCAAGGATATGGATTCATATTTCTTTACACACTTACATCAGAAACAAGTTTTAGAAAGCGGATTATAATAGAATTCATATAACCTCGAGGCACTGGTTTTCGTTGGATTGCAATCAACACACCATTCTTTAACCTTGAAATTACGGCAACTCTTCTTACATATTCAAACTGAATTTGTAACAAACTCGAGATTTGTCTTCACTAACATATAGTGTGCTTAATTTACCAACCGAGTAACTCTTATGGCTATATTTAGCAGCCGTAGAGAAAGTAGCTTGAAGACGAAATTCAGGTGATTCACTTCAAAATATAGAATTGCTTAAAAACAAGAAGTGATCTTAATACATTAGCTTAGATTGTTTTAACAGTCATTTTGATTGCCGAGTAACGCTATGCTAACATACAGCATTAACAACACTTTTCCCTACCATGTGCTCTACCGTTGCCATGGATACGGACTTCGTTCACTGTTGAAATAGAATCAACAATTTCGATCAGTGAAGAAACGTTGCATGCGCTCAACAGAAACGAATCGCACCATTTGGCGACTTAAAAAATGTTAAGTTTACAGCTGTCTTAACCTTGTTGTTTTGACCGACTATATAATAATAATTATCAATATTTGTTGGTTATAATTAACTCTCTGTGGTCCATTGTTTTTTTAGAGTAGTATTATTAGGAAGTTTAGGCAATTTTAACACTTCGTGGTCCATCAATTTAGTTAGAGTGTTAGTAGAAAGTACTAAAAACCTATATCCGCATAATAATAAAAATCTGTTCTATGGTGCTGAACCTGTTCAGTCGAAATGCGACGTTTCATTTCATTAGATGATTCTGATTTTGATTGAACAGCTTACATGTAAAAGGTTAAAAATAATATACCGTTTCATGATATTATACATCCATCCTGATCAACAACTTTGTACTGACATATAGATATAAAATTATCCTAATGTTAGTATATAGTTACATAATGACGATAAATATATGATCACTTATATTGATCTTTGAGTAATACTTTTAGTACTACATTTTTTTAAATAGATTCATACAAAGTAAAGCAATAAACTACATTAGCGATTTGAGAATTTATTAAACGGTATTTTTTTTCTTTATTTGGAATATGAGTATATATTTAGATCTTAATTTTTATTTAGATATCCTTTATAGATCTTAATTTGTATTAAGATCTTCTTTATATATTATATTTTCATTTAGATCCTAATGTAGACTTATATTTTACCTTTCTGACAGATTTCTGAATTCCAAAGAGAAACATTAATTAATATAATAATATTTCAGACATTCAATTTTATAAATATTATATTATATTATATTATATTATATTATATTATATTAGTTATTCAATAGAGTCAATTTTAGTTTTTTCAATAGAGATTTTAATTCAAAGTAAGCTAATATAACTCAGATATGCAATGACTTCAATAAATGTGTATATTAACCATTAATTGCAAGATGTTTTAATAATAATCTTTATTTCTAAAGAGGGCTTAGACTCTATATGGTGGGGTATAGTATTAGTTAAAAATATTATTGTAATATCTTAAACAAAACGGTCGATGTTGGTTATTTTAATATTAATTACAGCATTATACAATTTTCATGAGTATGTATCTTGCGAAATCCTTTATATCTAGTTGAAACCGAGTCTTGAGTCACTTTCCCAAGTCTTTCAAAAATGAGGTAATATAAAAACATTATTCTGCCTTTTAATTACATTGCAGTTCTTATTCTATGAATATTTTATAAAGCTAAGTGAACACAATTTCTAAAGTCGTTTTTAGTCATGATATTTTAAAGGAATAATAATGTACATTTTGCACGGATTTTAGAGAAATTGGCTCAGTTATACTTTATCTAAAAAACTGCCTTGTTTTAACCGAAACAAAGAACTAAATGAATTTTAAATTAAAATACGATATCGTAAGGAAAATTGTTAATTGCATGTGTATTGCATATAATTAAAATTATTATTCCGTCTATTGTAAAAACAATAAAAAACCGGATACTTTATTATGTGTTTTAAAATAATATATGGTATGTGTATATTTTAGCATAATATTCATTCTCAGTTTTAATAATTAATTTTGTATAATAAAAGATAATTATTAACTTTATTTAATTGTTGCTATTAATGTTTTTATGTTATTAGTTATTTTTTATTCATTTATAATTTTATAACTTTAGACAATACCCGTAAGTTAAAGTTATTCAAAGCGTTAATTTACAAGCAATCTCTAAGAGAAAATTAATTATACTGCTTTATACCTCAAGAACTGGACATTATAAAATATTTATCTTTTTTTCACGTGATAAAGATAGAAAATCAATCTACGAAAAGTAACCCCGGTTTAGTAATATTGGAATACTTTTGATCCCAAAATGTTGTGTTTCCAATAATCAAAAAAATGGTCATCAAAATATTGGAAAAATTCCTTCAGAAAATATAGTGACTATCATTATTCACTTTCTTTCATAATGTACCTCAATTATTTTTACATCCATATCTGAGAGTTATATCAATGCCTCAGATTTTATATAAGTATCAGGTGATACATCTATAACTCAGATGTTATATCTATATGTCAGATGTTACAACCATATCTCGGATATAACATCCATATCTCGGATATAACATCCATATATCAGATGTTACACCAATATCTCAAATGTTTGATATATACTTTTGACGTTATAGAATATTTCTCAGATGTTATATGTCAGACGTTACATCCATGTATCAGATGTTATATGTCAGACGTTACATCCATGTATCAGATACTATATAAAATAATCAGTTGTTACATCCGTATAGCATATAATACTTCAATATATTAGATGTTGCATGAATATCTTAGATGTTACATTCATATATTACGTATTACATTAATATATTACTTGAATATCTCAGATTTCTATCAATACCTCAGATTTTATATTACTATCTCAGATGTCATATGTATACCTCAGACGTTATAGATTTTTCACTTATGTATCAGACGTCACAACCATATGTCATATGTATACCTCAGACGTTATAGATTTTTCACTTATGTATCAGACGTCACAACCATATCTCATATATTACATCGCTATATACAGATAATACACTAATATCCCAAACGTTAGATCTATACATTTGACGTGATAGAAATTTGCTATATCTATATGCCGGATGTTACATCCATGTATCAGATATTACATCAATATATCAGATGTTACATCCATATTTCATATATCATTAATATATCAAATGTTAAATGAATATCTTAAATGTTACATGAATATCTTAAATGTTACATGAATTTCTTAGAAGTTAATTCATATATCATGTATTACATTATTGTATTGGATGTTACTTGGCTATCTCATATTTCTATCAATACCTCAGATTTTATATTGATATCTTAGACGTTATATGTATATCTCATACCCAATAGATTTTTCTCAGATGTTGTATTTATATATTAGATACTACAATCATATCTTAGATATTCCATTCATACCTCCAGATATTATGCCAATATCTCAAATGTTAGATCTATACCTTTGACGTTAAAAATTTTTTCTCAGATGTTACATACATGTTTCATATATTACATCAATATATCAGATGTCACATGAATATATATATATATATATATATATATATATATATATATATATATATATATATATATATATATATATATATATATATATATATATATATATATATATATATATATATATATATATATATATATATATATATATATATATATATATATATATATATATATATATATATATATATATATATATATATATATATATATATATATTAGATGTTATATGTATATCCCAGATGTTATAGATTTTTTCTCGGGTGTTATATCTACATATCACATACTTCATCCTCAGCTTGTTATCATATTACATCAAAAACTAAAAAGTATAGATCAAAATCACAGATATTAAGTCAATATATCAGATGTTATACATCAGATATTAAATCTAAGCCTTAGATATCATATAATTTATCTCAGATGTTAAGATTTCGCAATAAGCATGGACCATGATATACCTATCTAAATACAAACATCAAAACATCGCAAATAACCTCCAACCACTTACACAAACACAAACCCAACATCAAACCAGGGATAAACGCTACCATCACACTTGAAACGAAAGATGTAAAAAGGGTATGCGTTACACAAACTTAACACAACATATATCCCACTTTTACCTCTTTCGGTTCAGTTGCAAAGTATCCCTACCAATGCTTCTACCGATATCCTCACAGGGTCTGCATTTGCTCGCCTGTGTGTGTTTCTGTCCGTCCATTACTCTCGCAGCTGCATGTTTGTCTGTGGACTCTGCAACTACAGCGAACAATGGCAGTGATAAAAGACATCAGAGGATAAACTGTCCCTTTTTATTGTTTGTTTCCTTTCGCTGTCCTGATGGACTTTTTGGGTAGGATAAAAAAGAGTACTTATCTAACATGGGGTGTCTTTGGAGTGAAAGGTGTTTGGTTGTTTTAGGGAGGTGGTACTTACAATGACAGTAGTTTACGGAATGCAGTAAACGAGACAGCATTAAACAGTTTTTTTTTTGCCAAGGATTAGAGGGATTTCATGGTGTAATGGGTTGAAGTTGGCTTTTTTATCCTATGTACGCGTTTTATCTATTTAGATGTTAGATATTTAAGGCGTACTAAAATTTTTTTTGGTGCATTACTCAAGGAATAGTAACATGTAATATAAAATGGGCTTTAAAATTTGAATTAATGTGATTTGTATTCAAGATAATCTGTTTTGAAGGTGAACATTAATTATTCTGTGGTTCAAATGTCCTCCAACCTGAAGAGTAGGGGCTCGGAAGGCTCTGGGTTACCGTCGTCGGTTAGAAATCGGAGGATTGTGAGTTCGAATACGGCTCAGAAAGACTTGGCAAAAATGTTACAATCGAAGGGTTACTAGATTTACTATGAAATAACAAAAAGTTTTCTGATATACCCCACTTCCACTGGAGTGTATACATGACCAGTGCACGTTAAATCTGATTGGGGTCCAATGCCTAGACGCCAATTGAAATTGCGTCGGGTTATGTTCAGGTGTTGTCCTGACCCATCTGACCACGGTTAAAAAATAAAAGGTTGTTTTATCTGGTATTTCCTTCGGAATAGAAGAGGTCCGTAGCCCCGACGTGCCGTCGTTGGCTAGCAACCAGAGGGTTACGAGTTCGATTACGGCTGATACAAGAGCTGACAAAAATTTTAAAGTGCTGTGAACTAGTGGTCGAAGTGTTGCCATATTCGTTGCGAATTAAGAATACGTTGTCCAAACTTACCTCCAATTTCTACGGCGTGTGTACGGGATTGGTGCGTGTTAAATCTGATCGGGTCCCAATGCCTTGACGTCTAATGAGGGGTGCGTCGGGTGCCAGCTCATTTGCTTTTTTCGTCATCTGACCATGGTTAAAAAAATACGAGGCATTCTGCTTGAGTCTTTCATTCGAGATAGGAGACGAACCGTCGCCAATAAACCAATGTGCAGCTCTAGTGCGACGTTAATTAACCAAACCAATCTTCGGAATAGAACTCGAACCGTATTGTATTGCCCATTGTGAAGCCCCAGTAAGTCGCTAATTTAACCAGTTAACCATCCACCACAATTAAATAATGTCGCCAACTGAAAATATGTCATGCAAACTTCTCTTTAGTAATGTCCAAACAAAATCTCACAGAAGCTGTATTTGATTTTTCTCATAGAATTATATTTCCCCATTCCTAAACACACTTATTTTTAAACTTAAATTTATCTACCGTCTGCTAATCGAAAAACGTTATATTTCATATGCTAATTCGCTTCTTTATGTACTTGATGAGCACACAATTTGTGTCAAATATCCAAAAGCATTCCTTAGAGTAAACCCTAAAACTCCACTTTCTTAAAGAAAACATATTTCCATATTCCTTTCACGCCAAAGTGGAACACGTCATAAAATTAATTTAGATAAGTGCTTTTGCGTTTAATAATATCCTAATGCGTTATTTCTTCACAGAAAACCCTCTCTTAAAAGCTTTTCTCACAAACCAAGCTCTGGACTAATACCCCACAGAGCCCAAAAGAGGTAGCAAGAAATTTGGTCGGCAGCGTTTATCTTTAAATAGGGCTCGTTAATCTCGCCAAAATGGATTACTATCGCCAACTGCTTTGACCTTTGCGCCGCGGTGTAATTGGCATGGGTCTTCCGTGATGTTTGGAGTCACGATATTTTGGAGTTACGCGTTGTAGTGCAGGCGATTCAGTGAACGCGAAACGGGGCTTTGATTGAAAAATTGGAGCCGAGATGAATTGCCATGGAATCTGTTCTGAGATGCTGCTGATAATGTTATCAATGTCATCAAATTAATGTTGGCTGCGTGGTGATTTTTTATGCGTGGTTTTGGGGCTTCATCGCCAAACATCGTTAAACAATTACATCAATAAATGAAAAAAGGAAACCACTTTGAACTAATTTGTTTTCTGCATATTGTATTTAAAAATATGTATTTATTTACTGATAATTTTAACTAACAAGTTCTTTTGAAATAGCCAATAAAAGTCCGGGAAAGTTGTCTAAAACTAATTATAACCACATCCACTTTTTTGCAAATCATGTTGAGTATATTAGAAAGAAGTAACACTAGATATAATATGTATACTAAGTATAGAGTATGTACACACACTCAGTGGCGGTGATTGCGTACCAAAAGTGCGGGGGCAAGATCAAGAGGACACAAGAAGTGTGTGTGAGGGGTGGGGGCGAGAACAGTTTCAACCATTGACCGTCTGCAGAAGTGGGTTGTTGGGATTATGTTTATTTTTAAACAGTGCAATATTATAAAAGTGAGGGGGCAACATTCTAAAAAAGTGCGGGGGCAACCCCACTAGTGTGGGGTGATTACAATTTAGTTGCAATATAATTTAAATATATTACTGAAAAACAATATGATGAATAATATGGGGAAAATAATATTTTTGTGTTGTTTAAATCACTTGGATGTAGTATTAAAAATATTTTTGGTGACCCGGCTTAACAGTGCTTCTACAACCATAGAATTTACAGCTACTTGCTTATCTTCAGCTAGTCTTGGAATTTCCAGGTTTTTTTTTATCAATACACTCAATTTTAAATTCATGAAAATATTTCATTTTGCAATATTTTTTTAATCTACTTTTGTAGGTATACTTTGAAAGCTATCTCATTACAATTAGTTAAAATTTTGGTAAAAAAATATTTTTTCCGGCCCTGCATTTAACATGAAAGCTGATCACGAAGCAAATAGTTTAAATATAAAAAACAAAAAATTAATCGCTAAAATATAATGTTTGGAATTAAAAAGTATTAGTACCCCACTCTTTTCTTTTATTTTCAATTAGTAACATTTTGTGTTTACTTGTCAGAACGTCAATGCCTTTTATATTTTAAGCATTGTGCTTCTGCGAGCATCAACAAGCAATTATACTTTCTTCTAAATACTCTAAAAGAACATTGAAAGAACAAATAACAATTTATACAAATAACAAAGTAAAACCATTAATCAAATGGAATAATTTATCCCCAATATTTCCCCTAATCCACAAAGAACAAAACCAACTAAAAAACACCACCCACCTATTGTATCCATCCAATCGCTCTATGTTACATCCCATTGTTCACCGTTCCACAATCCATGTAACATCGACACTTTGACAAAATGACACTTGCAATCCTGCACCGAACCATGTATAGGAAACAGGGTCTTTGTTTCCATGGACGACATTGCAATTTTTCTATTGAGCGAAAACTCTCCTGATCACTCATGTCATTTTTTTTTATCCTTATCACCATTGACGAAGTGTGGACACGCATTTGATGGAAGCCGTTATTCTTTTTTTACGGCTTAATCCATTATGGCGCTGTAAAAATGTCAGCCGCAGCCGCTGCTGGGCCTTATCGTTTCGAGTAGCTTTTTGTCAAAACGCGAAACAGAAGTTAGGTTGGCACGGAATGTTTTGATCTTTGCGAAAGGGAACGTTTGATTAGATGGGAATTGAGAATCCTTATTTAGTTCTTAACATTGTTCGTTTTGGTAATTATTGTATCCCTAGATATTGTAACACTCTTTTTAAATCGCGTCATAAATAAACATTGTAAAAAAAATTTACTTAAAAATGAGTACATGAATTATTTATTTTTCTTTGAGTACTATTACATCGTAAATGAGCCATGACATACTCAAACTTAAGTTACCGTACACTCTCAAAATCAAAATAAGCATCAATAAGCATACGATTTAATATTGCTAAAATGAGCTTCTGTTCAAGCCATCTTAATAAAGAAACCTGACAAACTTAAAATAGGTGTTCAGAAGATGGTCTTCCACATTATTTGATGTCAATTGCTCATATGGAAACTGAATTATTACAACTCAATTATATTACTTCCCACACTTTTGGCACACATCTTTAATATTTCTTATGTTTCTATCTTCTTCACTTCGCCATCGTAGTACAACGTATAAGGTATTGGACTGCGATTCCTCAGGATTTGCGTTTGATTCCCGAAAAGTCTTGATTGCAATTGTCGATATTTATTGAAGGTGATTTATGAAGGCAGCCTATGCACGCTAGCATTTGCTTTTTTATTAATTGCGCTTATATTTGAGTGCATGTCTTTTTTCAAAATTGAAACTTATGTATTAGAAAGCATGATAAGCATCGAATATAATTACAAATGAGTACATTTAATTATTTTGAATACCTATTTTAACAGTGAATAACTAATAACAACTAAGTTTATAATTCAGACGCGTCAAAAAGTTTGAAAAATGCTTGAGAGGTACACAATTTTAAGTATGGGAAGTATTTGTGAGTATATATACAAAAAAAAATTAGAAATACATATAATCTACTTTATGACACTTGACGATAAAACTTAGGACCATTTGCAATTTTTAAAATTTTTTATTGATAAAAAAATTAAAAATACGATTTTTTACATTAAATTATAAAAAATTGCCTTGTTTTAATCGCCAAATGGCGTAAATCCGAAAATTAACTAATATCATGTTTTATTACTAGGCGACTACGTTTTACATTTAGAAAATAAATTTTGGTTCTTGTTCAATAGGTATGTCAGAAATGCTCTGAATGTATTTCCACTTAACATTATAGACAATACGAGGTACGTAATTTAAATGCTTTTATATCGAAAATCAGTTTTTGGAATTACACCATTTGGCTGCCAGCCAATTTATAAAACATATCTTGGACTTTTGTATACATTAATTTAAAAAATCCCATTTTTAATTTAACAACCCTCAATAATTTAAGCATCCGCTTAAATTTTACGCCTTTTGACGATAAGATTTTGGAAAAACTAAAACTATTAAAAAAAATTAAACATGGCTACCTTTTTTTCCCTAGATTTTTTCCCTTTCTGATTTTGAATCGAGTGCAAAAAAATAATAATAAAAACTTAAGCAACGGAAGTTATTAGAAATCACCCTACCAGAATATTTTGTAAAATACAATTAAAGTAAGCCTCTTTTTTATAACAATACCCTGATTGCCCATTAACTTATTATGTTTCAGTCTCTAGCCCCGATGGTTTCTGGCATCAAATCTTAATCAATCAATCAATCGCTTGGTCGAGCAAAATGAATAATAATTACACCACTCATAATAATAATAATATTAATCACTCAACTTCCGAAATCCAACAATTACCCCTATTCACAATTACCCGCCTTTCTCCTGAGAATTCCATGGTTCACGCACCCCAAAACCAGAGCAATTTAAAACCAGTTCCACCATCTTTCTCATTATAATTGACCACCCAACTTCGAATGAGGGGTGGAAAAAATGAGCGAAATAAACAAAGACGGCGAGCAGGAGAATGAAAAATATTCGAACCAGAAATATCGATCCCATGTTCTCTTTAACAACACCATCAAAAACAACAAAAAAACCATTTAAAGATCAGCCCCTTAACATCTCTTAATTACACCCAGGATCAGCTTAAACAACGCTTTCGCTTGTGAAGGGAGAACATGGTATCTAATCGCTGTTGTGTGCCTGGAACAAACAGTTTTTTTTCACCGGTTATTTTCGCTGCTGATCCCCTTCACATATAAATTAAGCATCCAAACCAAACAAAAAACGGCGGTAATTGTCTGATTAAATCAATCTTCAGATTCCTCGGTTGGGTAATTAGGCCTAACTCTTTTCTTCGCCAAGTTTTGATTCGACGCTGCCAAAACTGATGATGGCCTGGGCCTTTTCATGAATTATTCATAACAGGTGTCTTATCATCCTAGCACGCAAAGTGAACTCTCAATTTGCTGTGAAATAATTTATCACCCACCTTTTTGCTTCTTCTCTAATGTATCTCTTTTAGTTTTCGAGATATTATTATTTTTTTGTTCCATCGGTAGCTATTTCGGAGGGGTTAAAGTGGTAGTTCAAATATCACACGAGAGGGGGCGTGGTGTGTTGAAGTTTAGATAGATTAGTATGGCAATCTTATTGTTTTAGATCTCATGCAAGGTGAAGAGGTAATGATTGGATCGTGCCAAAAAATTTGGTGCTTGATTATATCTTGTAACTGGCTTTAAGGATTTTTTTTTATGCTGGTGTTTTTAATATTAAATAATCGCAAATGGATTTTCTAGGTGTAATCATTTCGGGGTGGTAGAACACCATTTTCGGTTTCGCTAAAAGGATTTTATTTCTGAGTTTCCATTTTTATTGTCCTTCCCCTACATTGAATTATAAGTAATTGCGTTGGTTAATAGTAGTGTTTTGAATATAAATTCGGGGAATTTGCAATTATTGAAAATGCATATATCAAAAAGGTATACGATTTGTGTCAATTAAAAATTAAAATACCTATTAAATATCTCAATTAAAAAAAATACGCTTCGGTTCGATTTACTTTATTTATGACTATAACCCTTTTATTTGCAATTAATACATTTATTGTGTTATACACTGAGTGGCCAACAAAATATGCCAACCTGACGTTTTTAAGTAATGACGTCATACTTACTAACGTCACACTAATGAGCTATGACGTCACACTTACCGCCAGTGGGAGAAAGCGGTATGGAAAACGAAAGGTATATTTTTAGAACGTTAGTAGACGCGATTTTTTCAAACAGGTATGGTTGGGAAACGGGATTTGACGGACTTTGAACGTGGGATGGTTGGGGAGAGATCATCAGGGAGCGATCATCAACAAAACCGCTGTATTTGTGAAATGTTCAAGAGTTGATGTTGTAAAAGAATTAAAGACTTGACTGCTTTTTAAAAAACTGGGTATCAGAGTGCCTTATGTGGTCGACAGAAGCCATTGAATGTCCAAGTCGAAAGAAGAGTATCCAGATTTGTAATTAGCAATTGAAGGGAAATAGTGTAACAAATTGCAGCAGACTTTTATCAAGGGTTTTCATAAAAGATCTCTGAAAGGACTATTCACCGGGGGTTATATATTTGAGCTACACTGTTCAAAAAAGGTATTCAAAAATAAGTAAAATGTACTCGTTTTTGAATACATCCGATGCTTCATGGCTCCGGATACATAAGTTTCAATTTAGAAAACAAAAACATGTACTTAAAACTGTGTACAATGGTTAAAAATGAATAAAAATAGCAGGTTCATAAATCACTAGGCTACCTTCATCCCTACATATTCATACATAGGCTGCCTTCATAACTCTATTTCAATAAATATCGACACTTACACCCAAGACTTACTGGGAATAGAACCCATATCTGCAGGTACCACAGTCCAGAGTGTTATCCGTTAAGTTACCAGGGCGACATGAAGAACCTATCAACAGAAGTAACCTTAAAATGGTGTACCAAAATAATGGGGAGTGATATAACTGAGTTGTAATAACTCCGTTTCCATTTAAGCAATCGACATCAAATAATGTGGAAAACCATCTTCTGAACAACTATTCTAAATTTCTCAGGTTGCTTTGTTAAGATGACTTGCACAGAAGCTGAGATTAGCAATATTATATCACCCAGCTCATTTTTGTGAAAGTACGATTACTTAAATTTGAGTACGTCATCGTTCATTTACGATGCAATTGTTCTAAAAAAACAAGTACGTGTAGGTAGTCATTTTTAATTTTAAGTACCTTTTTTTACAGTGTATGGCCATTGTTTAGACATATCACATTTAGCTGTGTTAGCATGCTTCTTGGCAGGACATGGTAGGGCATTCAACAAAGAGGACCAAAGATTAAGTCTTGTAGCACTATAGATGATTTAAAAGGGTTCACTAGCAACGCGGGGCCAAACAGCCAGTCTACAATAATAATAATAAAGAATATATCTGAAGGGTTTATCCATGAAGTTATACTCGGTTATTGTAGTTACTGCTATCCTTTCCCAACAGGCAATCTAAAAAGGCTCTTAATCCAATTCAAGTATACGCAAAGAAATCAACTCCTCAGGTGTATCTAATTTAAGATTTAATTAACTTTAAGAGGTTACATATTATATTTACAATTCAAGGAAAGTGCGCCTAGGAGATTGGCACCTTCTGTTTGTGGTATAGTTTTTAAGTCTCTGCCAAGATGTCGACGCTCCAGCGTCATCATCACTTTGCTGCGCAGCATTCTCCGGACATTTTATTTGACGCTTCACGTAAATGGAAGTTTTGCCCACGTGATTTTCCAACAATATCTGTGGATCGCAAAACACTTACTTCTTCTGCGTTTAAAATGATCAACATTTATATATAAGTGCTGCTACTCATCCTCAAAATCTACTGTTGAAACTCGGATTTATAAAATTCCGTTAAGATTTTAAAAGATTTTTTTAAAAAAATCGGAAAATATTGCATAAAGAAACACTTCCTAAAAAGTATTTCCAAGATCAAGAATGAGCCTTCGTAGTTTAGTCGGTTGAACGCAGGGCTTTGGAACAATAGGCCGCGAGCCACTCAACTTTGTTTCGAATGTGTATGTCTTAAGAGGTTCCTCAGCAACGATGTCCCAAACAGCTAATCCAATAAAACAGACTTACTGTAAAAATAAACAAAACTATTTTACGAATATTTCTCACTTAAATATTTCAGTAAAACAATTAAATATATATTTTTACAACAAAACATTATACAACTCAAACTTAAACCCACGTTCACTTATCCCTTTGCCTTAAAGCACATTAGGTATAATTATATACCTTGCCTTTATTATTTCAATATGTTATCCATTCACTTTCTATCACTAACATTTGTTCGTGAAATAGAGCTTTATGTGGCCCTGAAGCAGTCTTCTACAACTGACGAAACGTTCAATACGTACCTTCAATTATACAAACTCGACTAAATTCACCAACCTCGCTGTCAGGAAGGGAAATTTGGTATCGATGGAGAATAGATGCCCATTGCATTTATTGGACACGTAATGCATTGATTTGAGTGAGAGGTACCATTTCAAACTTGTTTGAGATACATTGAAATCTAGTATTTCAATGCGTATTATATATGTAACTTAAAACTCAATTACTGGATGTATATGAGTTTGTGTATTGTGAACATGAAATATTGCGGTGGATACAGGGGAGTGATTAAAGTTGCATTTCATCGATGTTTATGAATTTGATAATAAGAAATGGTGGAGGTGATTTGAAGTGTTTAAAGTGGTTATAAAAGTTGACCATTGTAGTCTTTTTTTAAATAGATGAAATGATGTTAGATTTTATTTGAAATTGTTTTAACTACAAATAGATCATTAAATGTGACTTAAATATATTGATATTGATAACAACTGTTATCAAAACACATCGGCTTTTTCAATCGAGGAAGAAATAAACATTTTAAATCACAAGGTTTTCATCCCTTCATTTTCTTTAAAGAGAGCACAAGCAGAATGTTAAATATTTACAGATAAATTATTAACTAATTGTCGAATTATTACAAAATTCATTAACTAATTGTCGAATTATTACAGAATTCATTTAACTAATTGTCGAATTATTTCAAAATTCATTAACTAATTGTCGAATTATTGCAAAATTCATTAACTAATTGTCGAATTATTACAAAATGCATTAACTAATTGTCGAATTATTACAAAATGCATTAACTAATTGTCGAATTATTACAAAATTCAATAACTAATTGTCGAATTATTACAAAATTCATTAACTAATTGTAGAATTATTACAAAATGCATTAACTAATTGTCGAATTATTACAAAATGCATTAACTAATTGTCGAATTATTACAAAATTCAATAACTAATTGTCGAATTATTACAAAATTCATTAACTAATTGTAGAATTATTAGAAAATTCATTAACTAATTGTCGCTGTATTACAAAATGCATTAACTAATTGTCGAATTATTACAAAATTCATTAACTAATTGTCGAATTATTAATAAATTCACTAACTAATTGTCGAATTATTACAAAATTCATTAACTAATTGTCAAATTATAACAAAATTAAATAACTAATTGTCGAATTATTACAAAATTCTTTAACAGTTGTTGAATTATTACAAAATGTATTAACTAATTGTCGAATTATTAAAAAATACAATAACTAATTATCGAATTATTACAAAATTCATTAACTTATTGTCGAATTATTAAAACAATTCATTAATTGTGGAATTATTACAAAATGCATTTGTTGAAATAAAATTAAACTTACATGAGATTAAAGCTTCTGTATGCTCTTTCTGGTCTTCTTTCTGGATGGTATAGGTCTTGTTACGTATTGATGAAAAGTTACCAAGTATACTAACGTTTCCTGTTTGATTTTCGTGTCATATTTCCGTTTCATTTTTGATTTCCGCGTCAAGGTCATTCATATTCACTAGCCTCGCTAAAGAAATTTCTTTTCAGAAACCCAAACAAATATTTCCCAAAATTTATTCCAAAGCGTCTGCGAACTTTCCAAAACTAAATTGAAATCATCCAAAGTGAGATATCTCTCATTTCCTTCAAAACCACCTTCAGTGCCCCTATTCTTATCGAAAATCCGTTCCCCCACCCTCTAACCCTAAAAGTTCTTCTGGAAACATACCAACCAAAAGGAAAGGAAGTTCGATTCCCCCAGCAATCCCCCATCCCCTTCGAGTTCATTCATATTCAAAGGAATCCTTAGGGACACTTTCATATTCTTCCTGTACCCGTTTATTGATCTGTGCATTTTAAAAGTTCTAGTTGGCGAAGAAAGCCCGAATGGTTCCGCAGAACTTAAAAGGTTTTGGCGCGTCCCATTCACGCCCTGCCAAAACTTGTATTCTGGAACAACAGCATCCGCGATTGAAGGGAAGTTGGCGATTGTATTTCAATAGGAATGTGCTAACGCGTATATTTGTCCGTTTTCGGAATTTTTGGCGGGATTTCAGACTCTCTGGAGACAATGGACATCGGAATTTGTACAGCAAGTAGATTTGCGTAAGTCGCCGTAGAGATGAAGGCAGAGTCCGGTTGTTTTGGAAGTTCTGGTAATTGTTTAAGTAAAGAGTGTGTGGAGTATCAGCGAGTACCGCAGGGACGGGATACAGTGAGATTCTGGCTGAATGCAGACGCGACGCCATATTAATTACATGAATAATAGATATAGTAAGTCTGAAGAAATATATTGTGGGAGATTTTTACACAGCATAAGCGCTCACTGGCCATTAGGCCTTTCCAAAGTACCAAGCAAATTTATTTTGAAAAACATATCAATGCAGTTGCGGTTCAACTGGTCATCATGTTATTCATAATTCTGTTATCATGTTATGTTAACATCATATTATTTTAAAATGCTAGAAACATGAAAAAATAAGTACAAAATACCTCGGTGAAATTAAGGAGATATAAATGAAAAAGATATTCAGAGACAATCAAAATATCGAGGGAATCAAACAAATAATGAAGAATCATCGACAAGAGGAGTTTTTTTATGTAATATGTTGAATTGTATTGTATTTTGCATGTATTAATTATATTGCCGTATGCCGTAATAGGCGGGCTGTCCCATATGCAATAGCATTATTACCAGGTATAGATATACCGGACATAAGCAATAGTATTAATTACAGAGTATCTATACATTGTAACATGACATAAGGACTCATATGAATTACAGGGTACAGATATGCCGGACATAAGTAATAGTACTAATTACAGAGTATCTGCACCTTGTAACAACATAAGGAATAGCATTAATTACAGGGTGTAGATATGCCGGACATGAGTATTAGTATTAAGGGAGACCCGAGCCATTTTCACCCAACTTCATTTAATGGAAAATAATACATTTTATAAAATATAATAGAAAATGAATAACTAATTTATCAAAAATGCTTGCAACAAATGTGACATGTTTTGTGATAACGCAAAATCATTGAATACATTTTAAACACAGAGTATGTAATTAATTTTACTTTGATTGGAATATTTGGGGATGGGTTGAATCTTCTACCAATTCAATATGTCAAAAATCTTTTATTTTACTCAGCTTTTGTGTATCCTTACATACTTTAAATGTATTAGTGTTAATTAACACCTAAAAAACAAAACTATGAGAATATCCCTGTGATATTGACTATTGTACGTAACTTTGTTATTATGTTTTATCAATGATAGTTTAACACAATTTAATATAATAAAACATATTTCAAATAACGATTTCTATTAATTCTATTAAATTATATATTTATAATAATATTAATACATTTTATTTCTTTTCAGGTAAGAAACTATATGAAAAGAAAAATTATACAGACATGAGTAAAGTATATTTACAAAGTTTACTTTCGTTAATTTATATATATATATATATATATATATATATATATATATATATATATATATATATATATATATATATATATATATATATATATATATATATATATATATATCTCCAAGATCACAAAGGATATATTAATTTATCACAGAAAACTCAAACCCCAAAATTATCATTTTATCAACAAATTTCAAGTAATGGTAATCTAAAAATCATCAATATCTCCAAACCCCAGCTAGGTATTTTTTTCAAAAAAAATTTCAGAATCTGTAGTAATTTCTTACAAAAGAATAATTTTTGCAAAATTCCTTTTTACAGAAAATTTTCAGATTTGTTCTTCTTCAAATATCTGTAAATCTTTTTTTACTCCACTTTACTTTGCTTTTACTTTACTACGAGGTTACTTTCGAACGTTTTAATTTACTTTCATGCAGATTTCTACAGAAAATGGACAGATTGTTTTCTTAAAATTATCTCCAGAAAATTGTCCGGAATAACTACATATATCCTAAAGATTTGTTTTTGAAGAGTGTTTGAAAAAAAAATTTATCTGAGAGAAGTCGGAAAGCTTTTTGACTAATAATAATCACTTTCTCCTATTTGTTCGATAGTGATAAAATCACACGTGTATATCTGCCTTCATTCTTAACCATTTTCCCAAATTTAATTTAAAAAAACGCTTTAGGTGCAATTCTTAACAATTTCCAACCACCATTCGAAAACTGCAAACCATTCACCTAAACTTCTAAAGCAACTCTCATATAGTGAAGAAAACCAGAATTTTCTACTAAAGGGATTCCCACGTATCTAGAAACTAAGAAGAGTACAGATTGATCCCAAAAATGAGAACGGGAAAACAGGGGAATCTATTCCCGTACAGAGCCTGGGACTATGATAAAAGAAACCTGATGGTGAAGAATCGGATCTTGTTCTCAGGATCCATTAGTAAATTGCCTTTCCCCAGAAAACTTGATCCCCTTTTGACCTTATCATATAGCAATGGCGGCCATGGCTTCAGGCAACGTATTCCGTCAATGGGATTCTGCTAAAAATTTAACAACCGATACCTTCATAAGACATATCTTGGACTTTTATGTTTGTTTTCTAATGCCACATATATATTCGATATGAAAAATATTTTACATTTTATATTACCCAGCGTGCTTCAAATAACGTATTCGTTTAATGGGGTTCTGCCAAATTTTAGAACAGATACCTTCATTAAATATATCTTGGACTTTTATGTTTATTTTCTAATGCCAATGGGATTCTGCTAAATTCTGTTTGTTTTCTAATGCCACAAATCTATTCGATATGAAATGTATTTTACATTTTAAATTACCCAGCGTGCTTCAAGTAACGTATTCCTTTAATGGGGTTCTGCCAAATTTAAGAACCGATACCTTCATATGACGTTTCTTGAACTTTTATGTCTGTTTTCTAATGCCACATGTCTCTTTGATATTAAATTTGTTTTATATTTTAAATTACGCAGTTTGCAACAACACAATTTTTTTTTTTAATATTAATAAAATTCAACTCTCCCAATAAAGTTTGCCGGTTTCATTATCAGTTGCTTGGTTATATTGACGTTTCACTAGAGCTGCGCAGTCAGCTATTGGTCTATCCCAAAGAAAAGACCCTGGAACGTTGCGTTGTAACTCGTGAATCTTTGCTCAGATAATTATTACATAACATGATCTGGCAACCAGACAAACGAGTGAGAACATTGAATCACGACGGATTTAACGTGCAGCAAAGCCCCTCTACACGGCTGGTTATTTTTGGAGGTGTAACAAATGAATCGGATACTGCTGATTGTCAGATCGCTACGCACCTGTTGCATTCGAATCAGCACCACTCTTGAGGCTTCATCTCTCCCCCCCCCCCCCCGTCCCTCAAACCCCTCCCAACCCATGGAAATTTCTTAATTTTCTATCCCTGTTCGAAGTGGACGAGAAAGCAAGTTTTTGAATTAATTCAAAAATGTCGTTCTTCCGTTAGCTTGATCTCTGTACAATATCAATTTTAATTAAAAGTTTCCAAATACATAGGAATTATTAAAGTAACATAAGTACATGTTCTGCAAACATATCGTGAATATCAAAGTTAAGCGCAAATAAATAATAATATTTATTTAAAAGAAAATCGCATTACATAAACTTAAAATATGTTACCAAACTTATTGTCGTACATGTTTATCAATCTCATAGAAATAAATGTAATATAAAACTCGTAATTCATAAAAATTGTCTATATTCAAATTCCCCGTTTGTTTAATTATATTGGATTTTCTTATTCCTAAATATCATAAATAATATTGATGAAATACAATGCATATGTTTAAACTATTTATTTTTACAACAAGAGAAATCGATAGTTGGCACAAATAACTATCATTAGAACCATTCTTTTAACGGATATTTACTGATACCAAGTTTGATTAATGATTCACATTATTTTTGCAGTTAAGATGTTATTTCCTTCTTGAGCGGATATTGAAATCGCGACTCATTATCTGTTTGACCGACTCATTATTCGACTGTTACCCTATTTGATTTTTAAATATAAAAATAATTTTTCATTGTATCCATAAATTGAGGGGTTTGCTGTAAAAAGGAGGCAGCTCCAATTATTCAAGTTTGCAGAAAACCGTAAAAAACTTTTGAAAATTCAAAATTCCAAGTTGTGTGAATATATTCTTTTTGATCAATCTTCTTAATTGTTCCTACATATTATGACAGTATTTTCACTCAAAAATATATCTTCCAGATGACGTGGCACATGTTGGATTGTTGGAGCTACCTCTTTCTTGCAACCAAATATATGCTTTGTCTACCTCTATAAAAAAATATTTCACAAAAAAATACAATTTACTATAATATTATTTTATTTAAAAAAAACTTCAATTGAAAAATTTAACATATAACTTGGCTTTAAAAACAGGATATTACATTTTTAATCATCACACTCCCCTTCTATAACGTCCGGCTCATCTGCTGCATAGTCTGATTGTAGTCCATCATAGAACCACATAACGTAAAATAATCAAAAATTCTACTGTTTATAAGTGCTGTATAAGCAAAGCACGTCAGTCGTTTGGGGGAAAATGGCGGTGGCTCCAGGAGCTATCGCTATATTGCAACAAACTAATGAGACAGACAGCTCCATTTCTTGAGTAACCCGAGAACTAACGATTGGAGCTATATCTTTTTTACCAAACGAACAAGTTTTTGTTTACCATTAGATAGCATATGTAACTCCAAATTCCCCTAGGTTGAAGCTACATCCTTTTTTCAGCAAACCCTTCAATTCTTATTTAAAAATACCTTTCGCTTTTTGTAAATGATTGCAATTAAATGTTTTTAAATGAAAATGCTTGAAATTTGATCAATTTAACATTTAATGAATCATTTATTGATTATTTAAATTTATGAATCATTATTTATAATTTAACTTTATAATTGTTATCTGTAATGTGTAATATCCTTACAATTAACAAGAAGTTTAAATTAGGTTAAATGATTTTCCATATCTTATGTAGTTTTATTTGTATAAAATTAAACAATATTCGCTTATTATAACATTTTTAGCATAAAATAATTTAAACTCCCCCCCTTTTTTTAATTTAAAAATGCTTACAAGTATTGCGTTTTCATGAACTTTTAAATTATATGTAGCTGAAGAAATGTGTTATAAGCAAATTATTTTTACATGTTTGTAACTCTTCGATGGTTCGTACGACAACGAGGTTCGATGGTGCAACCCTCTGACTGTGAGTTCTTGTCAGAACCGATGTGGCCATAACTGGCCCTTTGCCTTGCATATACGAGTTTACCATTAACCGACCAGCAAAATGCTAAACTGCATAAGGATTGAAACTAAGAGATACTACATTGTTAAAAATGGATGTTCAAATTTACTTAAAAAATCGTTAAATATGATGCGGTCAAATGTGTCGTCAAAAATAAAGGAATTAATTAAAATCCCAAAATATTTCGTCATTTTGTATCTCTTCAAAAAAGTGGCGAAATTCTTCGTTATTTTTGACCAAAATTACAATTGGAGGCAGGGCCGTAGACAGGGGGGGGACCGACGGGACAAAACCCCCCCCGAAATTGTGTGATACTTTTTTTCAACACTCCTCTTTTCCTTCATGTCCTTTTTTTTCTTTCATGAATACAAAAAACTATTTACTTATAGTGCCTAATACCACCGATGGTGTAGAACTATAAAAATTAACTATGACGTCACATCCAATCAAATTCTATTTTTCTACATCGGCTGGGAGTGTTCGGAACAGAAGTTAGGTGAATTCTCGATGTTTAATATCTTTCGGCACTGAACTGTAAATTGAACTTTCTGTGGTCGCGGTTGAAACCATACTGTAAGCAGTGGCGGCGATTCAGAAGGGGGAAGGGAGAGGGGGGGGGGTGCCCCCGCACTTTTTTCGGATGTTGCCCCGCACTTTTTCAATATTGCACTTTTTAAAAATAAACAAAAACCCCAACCCATTCCACCCCTCTAACGTTTTGTACCACGTAAGGACAAGGAGGAGTTGTCGGCAACTGCAGTATACGATTCCGCCCCCATAAATCTCCGTGGAATCATTTTATGAGGATAAATAGCATACCATCATGGAGAGGACGGTGGGCCGCGTCAACCAGACCTATTATAAACCCATTACGCCCTCTGACTTTCGTGAGTAGAAAGTCGGTCTTAACTGAAGATTACGATTACACCTTCATAACTCCACGGGTTTAATGGCAGATCAATATATGGAAATCTACAATCGCGCAGAGGATACTGAGATGCATCGACTAGGCCGTTATTAACTCATTCCCCTATTGGAGTTTTGCACCGTCTGTAGAGGGTTGTTGCCTTTGACTGCAGTATGCGATTTCTTCCCTCCCCCCAATAACTCACAGAAATTCAGCCTTTGTGGATAAGAAAAACCTACCATCGTGTAGAAGAAGGCGAGCCACGTCAACCAGGTTGGCCATTAATCCACTCCCTCCTTTGACCTTTATAGGGTGGCCCAAAAGTATTCACGAATAATATTTTAAGACAATGATTATTATAATTTTTATTTCAACGTTAAAAGGGATGGTCAAAATATTTACTCCCCTCCCCCGCCCCCCCTCCTCTTGATCTTGCCTCCGCACTTTTAGCACCCAAACGCCGCCACTGACTGTAAGCAGCCATACTGTAGCCCAACTAATTTTTAAAAGGGATTTTGCGGATATTTTCTTCTCAAGTCGTTATAGAAATGTTAAATATGTTCAAACATTTTATATTTCTACATATAAAATCAATTGCGTATCGTCAAAAATAGTTTTTTTTTTGCTACTTATTCACTTATTATTGGTTAAAATGGATTTCAAAGAATAGGCATTTAAAATGCGTTTTAAGGTAAAATTTAAAAAAAAATAGCCAAAACTCTATTATTCGGCATATTTTAGCATGAACGGTATATGAAATATAGAGGTAAAAACGGCATCAAATAGTTTAGAAAAGTGTTTAGATACGGTGCGAAAATTATCAAGGAAAAGTTTGTCTTCGTGTTGTCGTAACAACGGAATTTAAATTTTCAACCATAACCCCCCCCCCCCCCCCCCGAAAAAAAATCCTGGCTACGGCCTTGATTGGAGGGGTCGAAGATATAATTTTATTATTTTAAACCATTAAATTTTGTGAATAATGTTTCAACAAGGACATTAAATTTTTGTGAATTTTTCTTGAAAAACGAGTTTGTAGTTAAAACACGAAGTATGCAATATTTAAATGCCATTATTTAAATTGTAAAAATAATAAGTTAAAGCTTAATTTTGTTAAAGTTTGGATAATAAAATAATTTTTTATTTTTATTTTTAGACATATTAAAAATAAAGCATAACATTCAAATGTCTATCTATCAATTAAACAGTCGTTAATATTGAGTTTTTTTTACATTTTGATTTAAAAAAATATATTTGTGATTTAGTTATATATTTCCAATTTTTTTTTGTTTCGCATGATGATTCACTTTTAAATAATATAAAATTGTTTAATATATTTTAGATCATGTAAAATTTTTCAAATTGTGGAGATTTGTTGATTATTCCTAAAATTGCCACAAATGTTTTTTACATTGAAACAGAATGGTTTATATGTTTTGATCAGGGAACTAAAAGTATCAATATATAATACTTGTTGTTCAAATTCTTAGAAATAGCACTACTTTAATACTTAGTATGGCGATGATAGAATATCAATTGTCAAAAAAATGTTATGTAATTTTTTAAATAATGCGACTAAACTTGTAAATAATCAAGTTAGAAATATATATATATATATATATATATATATATATATATATATATATATATATATATATATATATATATATATATATATATATATATATATATATATATATATATATATATATATATATATATATATATATATATATATATATATATATATATATATATATATATATATATATAAATATGAACTAAAAAATAAGTAAAATTTACAAATTTTTTAGTACATTCGATGCTTCCCATGGCTTGCACAAAAAACGAGTATAATGAGTAAAAATGAATTAAAAGAGCATATGCTAGCCTACATAGGCTGCCTTCATAAATTACCTTCCATAAATATCGGCAATTACTACCAAGACTTACCGGGACTTAAACACGCATCCTCAGGCACAGCAGTCGAGAGCCTTTTCCTTTAAACTGCCAGGGTGACTTGAAAAAGTTATAAACAGGAATAATCTTAAAAAGTGTGCCAAAAGAACGGGAAGTAAGAAAGTTAGAGTTGTACATAACTTGGTTTCCATTTGAGCACTCGACATCAAATAATGTAGAAAACCAGCTTCTGAACAACTATTTTAAGATTGTCAGGTCGCTTTGTTAATATGTCTTGAATAGAAGCTGATATTAGAAATATTAAGTTACATTGCTCATTTTTGAGAAAATACGGTTACTTAAATTATAATACGTAATCGCTTATTTACGATGCAATTGTACTAAAATAACAACAAGTATTCATGTACTAATTTTTAAGCACCTTTTTTTTTTCAATAGTGGAGATATATTAATAGTCAAAATGATATGTAATTTTGAAAATAATCTGAATAAACTTTTAATTAATCAAGTTAAGAAGAAAAAAAATTTAAAAAAACATTCCCTCTCTGTAGAGGTTTTAGTTTTGATGGTTATAGCAAAATTTGAGAAAGGTGCCAAAATCAAACACTCTAATCTTTCTAAAAAGTTTCCTGAACCGCCACTTATTACATCCCAATTCACGAAAATTGTATTTTAAAACCCCTAAATCTTCCTGAAGAAAATCTCAAAGACAATTAGAAACAAAAGCACCAAGACAAACTCAACACCCGAACTTTTAAAAGCTCCATGATGAACGACTAAAACCGATTGCTTTAGGGAAGGGCGTCCAGACAGAAAGAAGAACAAAATGGCGATAAATGAGATTTTTGCGAAGGGAAAGACCATCTTTAAACCGAACAGGCGGGGTTCATGGTCATTAACTCGCGACTCGCCAATTACAGAGACATTCATGAGGTCGTGTGTCTGGATGACATGACTTCTATAGCAGAAAACGTGTTTACCAGATCCTCACTCAAACATCCTTCGTAGTTCGACAAGAAAAATACAAACGGATCGGGGATGGAAGGTAGTTAACGCCGTGAGGAAGGCAAACAAATTCTTCGAAGGTTTTGTTTTTTGTTTGGGATGGAAGTAGTTAACGTATTGTGTGACTTTGATGTTGTTTGTTGTGTTTAAGTGGCAAGGGTTGAAATTGTTGCGTCAAGTTATTTGTTTTGTGTTGGTAATTATGTGTTGCAAACGTATCGTATTACTGAATAGTTATAAATAATGAATTATAAATAGTTTAAAATAATAGTGAGTGATAATGGTAGCATCATATAATTTATAATGTTGGTAGATGTGTATTGCGAACAGACCAAAACATTTTTACCAAAACATGTTATGTAAATAATGTTTGATATTAGTAGATAAAAGTTAGGCTAATTTGGCACCTAGCTTTTTTTTAATTTGCAAAATGCTCTGCTTACGGGTATTTTAAAATAATTCAAACCGCTTAATTACAGCGGCTAATTGTAACAATGTTTTTGTAATCGTTGATCTTGAAATCCTTCTTTTGTAAAATATTTTAAACATGTTTCCATTTGCAGTGGCGGCCCGTGGTCAAAAATGTTAGTGCAGCCGAAAACATGTAACTCCCCCCCCCCCCCTCACCTCGCCTTTTTCACAACCATACACGAACGGACATTCTTTAAAATGTATTACTCAAACCAACGTTTCCTTTCAACTTTTATGAAAGATAACATGTAAAAATAATAGAAAACACTTACTTATTTTTTGAAAATAAAATCAATCCTCCTATCAAACTTGCGAATCGGTCAATTTTAATATTAATTTAAGTAAAGAAACAACAACACACGTGCAAACTTATCGAAAACTATTTCCGTTTGGAGAGATTCTTCGAAATTCGTTTTCCTCCACCCCGCCGATTCAGAAATGAACCAATCATTTATTCGAAATCCGTAGTACAGCTAATTTGAAAAAATCCTTTTGCGCTACGTTTGTGTTGTCACATCCTCCATTTTAGCGTGCTGGGGAAGTCATACTACGTAAGGTTGCCATGGCAACGATGCAGCCGATTTCGAACTTCGCTTTTTAGCTGCAATTTTTATTGAATGGAGTTTTTGTTTTTTCTTCTCCTGAATTTGTGCATTACGGAAACACGCTTGCTATTTATCGGAGATTTTTTTTTACTTAGAGTTGAAATTTAATCTCCAATTCTAATCTTCATTTAAGGAAATTAGTAAAATATATAATTTTAGTTTTAAAATATAATAAAATTAGGTGCAGCCCGGCTGTACTTGCTGTAGTGGGCGAGCCGCCACTGTCCATTTGTAGTCTAGAATTATTGCCACCGTCTTACTGACAAAATTACCAAAAGGACTAAAAGCAATACTTGAAAATAATTGTAACCAACACAATACGCAGCGAAAATAATGTATCGGAAGCGATGACATTTCCAAAAATCAAAACACTCTTGAAACGAAAATTCATCATCCATTTGTTTACAACTGAAACAAGCATCTTGTATGGGGGGAGCTCTTTTCTAACTTATCAAAAAATTCACTAGCAACTAATCCAATCGAACAATTTCATGTATTCCAAACCGCTCTTCTGAAATAGACATTCCTTCCGCCACTTTTAGCGAAATATCGACTATTTGGCGATATTTAACAATACAAATTTCATGATAATATACACAGTAAAAAAGAAGGTACTTAAAAATGAGTATCTGAACATACTTGATTTTCTTTGAGTACAATTGCATCGTAAATGCGCGATGATGTACTGAAATATTAACGTACTCAAACTTAAGTAACCTTACTTTCTCAAAAAGGAGCAGTGTGATTTAATATTGCTAATACCAGCTTCTGTTCAAGCCATCTTAACAAAGCGACTTGACAAACTTAAAATAGTTCTTCAGAAGATGGTTTTCAACGTTATTTGATGTCGATTGCTTAAATGAAAAATGAGTTATTACAACTCAATATCCTTATTTCTCATTTTTTTGGCACACCTTTTTAACATTTCGTATGTTTATAAGTTGTTTACGTCTTGATTGTAATTGTTGATATTTATTGAAAGTGTTTAATGAATGTATGAAGTCATCCTATGTAGGCTAGTATCTGTTTTATTTTATTCATTGTACTCATTTTTGAGTATATGTCTTTTTAAAAAATGAAACATATATACTCGGAGCTAAGATAAGCATTGAATGTAATCAAAAATGACTAAATGTTACTTATTTTTGAGTACCTCTTTTGTACAGTAAAGCATTGAAATTTTATGGTATATCATGTTGGTTACTCAAAATTTTAAAGAGCTAAAAAACGAACACACACAGTAATTGCACAGTTTTTCCTTGGCATACATCTTTAACGGCTCGTCGCCCAAAATTCCATTTGTTTTATTTAAATGGGACGTTTTTTTATAAAAAATACATCAACAAAAATAGCTGAATTCATGCAATCCAAAGCTCCTAAAAGCATTAAAAAAGAACTTGAATCATTTTCGAATTTATAAAACTGAAAATCGGATTATCGCAATTTTCGCATGCGATTTGTCGATAATCTTTGTATCGTTTCACATGTATGAGTTTCTAAATGCCAGGCAAAAAAATTTTTAAAGATAATTTTAAACACTTCCATGTCCTCAGACTCTCTGATTATGTTTGCATTCAGATTATTTTAAACAATTTGTTTTGCGTTCTAAAATTTGGCGACGCATTCAATTTGGCGATTTTAAATTCTCTAAATGAGCAACCCTAGAGGTGACAGAACAGCATTTACGCGTAGCTCAGCACCCAAGCCTTTTCCTCCAATCCCCTTCGCGCCTTTGCTCGGGAAGAAAAAGCACCGACGAATCTGAGGGATTATGCAAAAGTATTAGAAGGGAAAAAATGAATGAGAGCGGGGAATAAATTCTTTTGTCTTCGTCTTTTGTCATTCGACCATTCTTTCGGTGTTAACAAAGGGGAAATCGGGTGGGGGAGAAGGGAAAACACTATGGAGTGGAACTTCTAATAGGAATGGCAGGGTTGACATCTACCGTTGATGTCGTGCCGTTTCTTCGGGTTTGTGGGATATAAGGGGTTGGTAAAATATTGCTTTAGATTGTCTTTCAAAATTACAAGATGCACTCAGGGACCGATATTAAGGAATTTAGGATGTGCGACGCCCAGCGCCATTACACAAAAAAATATTTTGGGGTAGTTGAAACAAGAAATTTCCCAACTTATCGATTCGAAATTTTCAACTCAACTATTCAAATTCCCAGTTCCAACTTATCGACATTTTTAATCTTTTTTTTATATATTTTAGGTGGTAATATTAAATTATTATCTCAAAAGCCTTTATTTGTTGCACCCATATTCCAATGCAGTGTCCGTTCTTAGGTCTAATTTAAACGTAATCTTACAAGTTGGGCGATTTCTAATCTTCCCTAACTTTCATTTGTCAATAATATTAATTTTCATCAGGCAAAAATTTTCCCAACTCGAGGTTTTTAGAAATTGAAATTCTCAACCCAACTTTCATTGTTTCCAGATTATTGGATTTACCCCTCCGCCCTGATTCAGATTCATTTTGACTGGCTAAAGAAGTTTTACTTCTATAAAATAATCACTTTTTAAAAAACAAGAAAACCGACCCACGGAAAATGCGCTAAAAAGTAAAAAATAAATTTTAATTTTATGAACGAGTTGAAAAAATTGAATTATTTCATATCAATTTTATACATATTAAAAAATTATGAAATCTGCGCCAAAATTTATGTAAGATATTTGTAAATTATCACCAACTTCAAAAAGTTGTAATAAGTATAAAATTTTTATTAAATAATTCAATTTTTTCAACTCATTCGTAAAATTAAAAAGATATTTTTTTTTTCTTTTGAGTCGGTCCTTAAGTCGGTTTTCCTTTTTTTTTAAAAGGTTTTTTTTATTTTTCCCTCTTTAGTTTTTAATTTAGCAGCGTGCTTTTCCCCCTACTGTTATTCACAAAAAAATTTAAGTAAGAACTTGTGCTCACATTTAGTCTCAACATTGTATATCGTAAAACAATCCCTATCCATGGCAATAAATGCTGGGTAAACAAAATGTCATTGTTGAACAACTTCTGTTAAACAATAAAAACATTTTGAAATCGGATAAATTGTTTTTAAAAACTCCGGTTAATAGACATTCCCGGGTATATAACAGCCGGATAACCAATTGTTTGTTCCAGTTTTTGCCTAAGTAAATATTTCTTTATCCAACAAAAAAAAAATCGAAATCGAACAATATTTTTTAAAAAACGAGCCCGGCTATTGGAAAATTCCGGATAGTTAAATGCCTGATAATCGGATATTTTTTTCAATAGGTGCCCAAGTGAAACATCCCCTATAAAACAACAACAAAACCTGTACAAATATCTGAATTAGAACCGAAATCTTGCACGAACATACAATAAAAAAAATACATATAACAATCGAATTGATATCCTCTCTCCTTGGCGCGCGATTTGGCGGTTCTAATTTAAAGTTTCTGGCGGTTTTATTTTAAAGTTTTAGTGGGTGCGCTGTACAGTCGGTTAAAAATATGGTGTGAATTATGCAAAATATAAAAATCTTTAATTTATGATGCATATATAATATTTGTTAAATTACGATTTTTAATTACTGGTTTATACCGGTCTTTTATATATACGAAATATATCGTTTCATAATCATTTGAGCTTGACTCTTTACTTTTCCAGGAAGCTTCGAATATGATAAAATGATGATAACAATGATTGTTTCCACACTTATATTTCTAGTAAAATTGCAATTATCAAAATCATTTCATAGAAGAAAAATATTTTAATTTGATTTCCGTTAAATCAGTCAAATTATATTTAAAGATAAACATCGTGCATTAAATAAAGAGAACTGTTCTTTTCCTTTAAAAAAATATCCGAATCATTCAGTTTCGCTCGCCTATTATCAACTGACAATATTTGTTTGCCGATCTATTTTCGCTCGTCTCTATAGACATACATTTTGTTTACTAAACAGTTTCCTTTTCTTAAGATAAATTATTCATTGCAAATAAAAAGGGTCGTTTATTTGCTCGTCCAAAACATTTGTGAAGCGTGTGAGAATGTTAAATATTGAAATATTGCAATGTATTTTTTAATCCTCTTTGTTTGAACAATAACCTTGTTTATTTTTCGCAGTTTTATGGATGTATATAAATGGGCGCATATTTGTTTATGCATATTTCATTGTTTAATGTTAATTGACTAAAACTCTCTTTCATGTAAATAGGTGTATTTTTTATTTCCATATTTAACTTTTAACAAATATATTTTTAATTCATCCTGTAAGGAAACTGTGCAGAGGTACGCACTTTAATTAGCAAGTCTTGTTATGGCGTACGTTTTGGCCGTGAGGGATTACCCTTTTTGTTACAAGCCACTTGACCAGGTTCAAATAAAGCAATGTAATAGACAACTGCATATTAATAATATCAGAAAACGCAGCTACTTTTCTGGGTTCTGGGGGGTTAGGACCCCTCCAATTGGTCAGTAGAAAAAATTTATTACCATATATTTGTAATAATACGTTTTTATAAGAAAATTATGCTGAAGACTTCTGTGATAAAGTTAAGGATCCTTATTATTAGTTTTCAAAATGGTTTATTCTGTGTCTGTTAGGGGTCTGCTGCGTCTGTCTGTTCGGCTAAAAAGCCGAATACACAGACACATGTCCTTCATAAATGCTTGTTAGGTATATCAATGCTATGAACTCGCAGGACTGCCTAAAAGCGGTTGCCAGCGCGAGAGAAAATTTCGGTTTTCATGGATTATAATGACCATATATGGATGTGAAACAAGGGAAACAAGGGTTTTGAATGCATAACTTGGAAGAACGGAATGTACAAATGCGTGGGAATGATGCGCAGTTCGAAACTTAATACTAAATTATAAGATCGTTATTGGAAAAAATAAGTGATGTAGGAATATATATATATATATATATATATATATATATATATATATATATATATATATATATATATATATATATATATATATATATATATATATATATATTTTCCTTCACTGCTACGAGTTTAGAATAAAGTTTTTCAGTAAATTGTTCTGCTTTTGATTCCTATTATTTTTGGACCATTTTTGACGGCGCACATCAAAGACTTGGATAATATTCCAATCAAATAAAAAAAAATACTATTATTTTAATATTGGTTGAAATATTATACATTCGATATTATTGTTTTTTCTTTACACTATAATTAGTGTAAATTCACGATTAATGTTTATTAAATTATAATGTGTTCCAAATCAATACACTATAATTAGTGTAAATTCACGATTAATGTTTATTAAATTATAATGTGTTCCAAATCAACCACTGGGAAAACCATGTAAGCATGGGAGTTGAAAGCTTACAGTCCAAGTTAAAATATCTTCAAACAAAAATAGAATCAAACAATTTGCGATAAACTGTGAAATGTAGGTTCTTCGAAGCACCCAAAATGCTATATGAACGGAAATTGAAAACTAAAAGAAATCTGTTTTTATGTAGGAAAATAGCTAAAAAGTTATAAAAAATGAAGATATTTATATAAAAAAATGCAGTTTTCAGCAAAAATGCTTTAGAGGTTTTTACTGAGTCTTAATAGCTTTAAGGACGACTGAACAATACCAGATTTTAAATTGTAGTGAATACAACAGAAAATCATGTGCACCACATAAGCGCACAGTTATATTGAAACTTCTTAGTCTTCATTAACACATTATTTTAACAAATAAAGCGTACAAAAGCACGCGAAATACAACAGCTTAAGCATTGACTTAAACTTGTATAAACTCAGGGGACAACCTAAGTTAGACCTGAAGCGGAAGCTATTACATGTATACAAATTCAATTGCTTTAGACTCAACTTAGGTTGTCCCCGAGTATAGCTGCGTCGAGGTTATTCTGTTTCACTAACCTCATTAAAGGATTTTCACTTTAAAAAAAACAACAATCTTGTAATTTCTCTACAACCCCTTAAACCTCAATGACTTTTTCTCAATGAGATCTGCCGAATATGACAAATCTGCTCACCATTAAACGACTTTGAGAACATGAATATGAAAAGGAAGATATCACATTTACACGCACGCATTCTTCTTCAAACCCGCTCCCCAAAAATCCAGTATTTTCGAGGGGGGGCAGGGGGGTTCTTCTCCCCCCCTCTCTCATATACATAAATACACACAATGAACCATCCCCATGTATAGGAACGGGGTCCGCCACTCATTGTGATTCGTCCAAACACCATCTGTTAGCGCAGTCCTCGAACAAGGCACCAAGAAGTACCCTTAGTTTCCTTTATTTGGCAGCTTTGCCATTGTTCTGGTGGGTACTCCAGCTGAATTGAAAATCTTGTCGTCACTCCTCCCCCTGTTCGATTTTTTTATTCTTCTCCCCCCACCTCGTAGATCAAATTGTGGCTTAGATGTGTAAGTCAATTGAGTAACCGAGTCAATATTGGAGGTTATTGTTTGCTAGAAACTTGAAGTTCTTGCCACGTTTCTTTTTTTTGGCTTTTTTTGAGTTCTGTACCGCGGAGGAAGTGTGGTAGAGGGGTTTTCGATGATGAATACATGCATGTATTTATGTATTTAAATTGCGGTGGTGGGTTTGGTGGTTGCGGATGTGAAGGATTTTGAAGGATAAAATTGATGTTAATACAAAATGTGTTCTTTTTTTATGTATTAAATTACTTGAAATACCAGAACATTTCAATGCTTCAATTTTAAAAAAAGATGCTCAAAAATAAGTAAAATTTATTCATTTTTGATTACATACGATGCTTATCATAGCTTTCATTTTTGAAAAAATACATAGATATACTTAAAAAATAGTACAATGAATAAAAAGAGCAGATACTGGCCAGCATAGGATGACTTCATAAATCGCTTTCAATAAATATCAACAATTACAACCAAGACTTACCGGAAATCGAACCCATATTCTCGAACCCCTATTCTCCAGTACATTTTCAGTTAGAATACCAGGGCGACTTTAAGAAGTTATAAACAGAAGATATGTTAAAAAATGTGTGTCAAAAGAATGGGAAGTAAGATAATTGAGTTGTAATTACTCAATTTCCATTTAAGCAATGGACATCAAATAATGTTAAAAACCATATTCTGAACACCTATTTTAAGTTTACCTGGTCGCTTTGTTAAGATGGCTTGAACAGAAACTGCGATTAGCAATATTAAATCACACTGCTCATTTTTGAGAAATTACGATTTTTTACATTTGAGTACTCATCGCTCATGTACGATGCAATTGAACTCAAAGAAAACGAGTATGTTCAGGTACTCATTTTTAAGTACATTTTCTACTACAGTGCAGCTTGAAATACCAGAACATTTTAATTTTACAATATTTAAAAACTGTTCTATGATTTTTTTTTTTGTGGGATTAATTTCAAAACAAATTAGATTTTTAAAATGTTTAATTTTGGAATACATTTGCAACGTTTTTAATAAATCGCAATAATAGCTTGGATTACTTTAGCATACACTCCATTATTATGGAGTATGCATACCTATACAGGGACGTCAAAATGAAAAGTTTTCCATTTAGAAGAGATTTGTGCTGGTCATAGTGACATGAAATTTTGACTTCAGAAATGTCTGGTTATGCGGCATCAAAGACACTAGAGATTTTGTCAAATTTGTATAAAAAGCCACAAGTACACTATGCACTGCTTCTAGAAATATTTCTCTTTATTATGGTGAATTATAATAAAACGTACATGCCAAAGTCCTGCCAGAAGGCACTTCCGGAAGCACTGGCGCAGTGAAGCCCTGGCGTTTCGCCATTCACTGCGCCCAGGTCAGTTTTATATTAATTGTGAACTTTATTTGCGTTAGGTAGCAGACTTCTGAATTTTCAAGCAGTCGTAGATTTTTGTTTCTTGGCCAACCACTGCGTATATTTCGTTATTTGATATTTTCTTTATTTCTAAGACAATTGTATAGCTGATTTTGGTTAAATACATATCTAACTTTTTTCATTTCATATTTAAGAAATTTTAAAAGTCTAATACAGTGTTTTAAAAAGCTAGTATTAATGGTATGAGGTACACCGTTGTCCCTAAGGACGAAGCGTACCGCTTGCAGGACTCGCCTTTACGATCGTATGGCGGTTTCTCCTTCCTTTGCAGGACGGCTGGTATTACCAAAGAGTATAAATATAATAGAGAGCGCTCTCCATGTCAGGCTCTGGCAAGACCGCGTTCTCAACACACATAAGAACCGATGCCCATCACGTGGTTTTAGCGCTGCCACACCCTACATGCAGAAGTTCCGAAATTGGCGCAGTTTCTTCTTTTCGGCGATAGAGTGTTCCGTCGGTATTGAACTTCTAAACATAAGTTATGTAGGTATTTACTTATTTTCAAACAATGTGCATTAAATATTTTCCTTGCATTAACGAAACGAAAATATCCTTTTGTTTGTGTTCAATGCTCTAAGAAACGAATCTCTTTAGATTTCTAAGGTTTTATTGTTCATATTTTCTTATTGAAATATACAAAATAACAATTAAAAGAACTACGCTTATTGTGCATCTACATAAAAACAGACAAATATACAAGTAAAATACATAATTATATTTAAATTATAAATAACAAAAAAAACATGTTAAATTGCAACTATTTATTGAAGAATTTAAGGTAAGAAATGTAATCCCACCTCCCCCGCACACACAAATTTTTTTAAAAAAAAAACTACGTTTTTTTTTATTGTACAATTAGGATTAAATTGTTTTTTGTCCGAAAATAAGTAGTATCAATTCGTAGTATTCTATATAAAGTCGTCCTTCCAAAAGACGCTTTTCAATAGCGCATTTTGCCTGATCATAGTGCTCATAACCCGGGTTAACGTTGCACTATTTAAATACAATCTTCTACTTAATATATATAAGTTTTATATTTGACTAAATATCGTATTATCATCAGTATTACGTAAGTATGTAAAGTTTCAAGGCTATACGTCATTTAAAGAGGAAGCATTCGAACTTATAATTGACTTTTCAATAACTATATGTAATTAAGGTTAATTGAATACATTTGAATTATAAATTTAATGTAGTAAATTTTATACTGATAACATTGCAGAAACTAATTTGAAAATATATGTACATATTTATATGACATCCCTAATTAGAAAATAACAAAGACAAACGCAACATTCGAAAATGGAAAAAATAACTATTTAAT
This sequence comes from Troglohyphantes excavatus, assembly GCA_963932185.1. Taxonomy (NCBI): domain Eukaryota; kingdom Metazoa; phylum Arthropoda; class Arachnida; order Araneae; family Linyphiidae; genus Troglohyphantes; species Troglohyphantes excavatus. Next base: position 11,221,583 of record OZ010668.1, read on the forward strand.
TCTAATTAAAATAAATAACAAAATATAAATGAAAGCTATTACAGAATTTTGTTGTACAACTGCTATATGCTATTTTTAGTAAATTTCGAAATGGCCTCTTTAATTTATATGTTAAATTCCTTTAAAGTATCATTCTTTAAGAAGCGATATTTAAATAGAAAATTAAACACAAAACCATATAACAATACTTTTGATTTCATTTAGTTTGGAAAGTCGCCAAAGCATGCCAAGGCACGCCAAGTAACATCGGCGCTCCATAACTAGTTCATAAAGTATTAGAAACCTTAAAAAAACAAAATTTAATATTTACGAAACATTGAATTTGCTACCCAAGGGAAATACGAGAGTGTAGTCTAATTTCCTATAAATATTTACTCAATTGAAACAGATTATATTCATAAAAATTAAGAAAAGAATTCGTAAACCTCATGTTAAACAAAGTAATTTTGATTATTTTACATGATTTTAAAATTTGGTTTGAAATAAAATTTTCAGGAAAACTTACCAATGGAAGGTATATGGACCTCCTTTGCGAAATTTTTCTTTGTATCCATAAGCGGCACAGCTATGAACCATTTTCTGTTATGTTTTGTTTCGGATCGCCGTGAATCGTCGCTGTTCCTATTGGAACTCTATTAGGAGGAAGAAACTTTTTCGCGTGGGCGAGGAAATCTGTCCTCCGATCACGTGATTCGATGATGGATATGCGTAAATCGGCATTTTTCTCCCTCTATTTCTATCATTACTCTATGGGTATTACCACTAGAAAATCAGAAAAATCTTATTTAGTACAGATGTATAAAATTTCCAACTGTGAAATCTTTTAGTTTGTTACTTAACACAAGTAAACTGAGCTTGTAAAATCTACCTCATGTGCGTCAGCACTGGTGTTTTTAAAAACTTCGCTTTTTAATTCATGAATCTATGTTTAGAATGAATACAAAACAGTCATCCTGCCGGCAGCACGCAAGGGAGTGGTGGGAAGCCATCTACAAAAGGGCCAACAGAATGTCTTTCTGGCAAGACTACGGCCTATACATTATATCACTAAACATTACAAAATACATATATATGACCAGGTAGCCTAATTGCGCCTTCAAAGGTCTACCTTGTGGAAATTAATACACCAAAAATATGCAGAATTGTGCTGAAAATAATCATTAATCCGTCCCTATAACCTAAATTATAATAAATAACTATTGTGATGGAACTTTGTGCGCTGTAAATCATAAACATAATCAAAACTAATGTTGAACCATGACGTATACTGTAATCATCACCACCTCCATGAAATACACAACATTCTCCCCCCCCCCCCTAACCCCTCTAATAGCCGTGAAACCCCATTACGACCCCCTCTTCTGTCTTCCATACATATTCCCAACCTCATTTCAATGTGAAAGCGAACGAACAAAATTGAAAAGTTGGAAACCCCGGCATCGCGTAAGGCGACAAGTTCAACACCGCGGCATGTCCGCAATTACAGGCAATTTTCGCACCCCACATTTTCCTCTTCGAGGTCCCCTAATCAGGGGTCAGGGGGGTCGCAGGAAGGGGGCGGGAACCCCCCTTCGTGCTAATCGAAAAGCCCCCAGAAATCGCGCCTCCGCGGCTTTCTATTAGCCCCTTTGACGGCCTAGCGGCCCCGAATTACGTTGAGGCACTGTCATTGAATTTCAACTTACAAGGAGGACATTGTGTGTTTTGGACGAGGGACTGAATAGGCGATGTGTAAACGTTGCTCTTGGGTGGTAATTTTTTATTGGTATGTTCTTTGTGGCTTTTGGTGTATTTTTTTGTATGTGGTGTTCTGTTTGAGAACGTGTATGTGTCGTTAGATTTTGCATTTCTAGGGATAATGTCGAGGGAAACCAAGCATAGTGGGGCTTTTATTATAGAGTTACAATGCAGAAGCTTGAACTACTTTCAATTTAATAGTCCATGTTTATACGGTGGGTTTATTGTTGAATGTAGTAGCATATAAATAATATAATTATTATACTTATTGTATTTGGGGTTTTTAGAGTATTTAATGTAATTCATGCCCTAGAAACAAAATATACTCAATTGGGGTTGAATTAAATTGGCTTTGTTAAAGAAAATAAATAATAAAGTTAATCCTATGTAGTAGTTGCTTCTAATGAGATATTTTTAACCTTTTGTGGGGATTTTTTTTGTATAATTTGTTCATTTCAATTAGTAATGAAATTTATTGCTAAACAGTACACGTTGATATAATTAAGGTTAAATATATCCATGAAGATTTGACTTTGTTAAAGAAAATAAATTTATGTTTAATTTACGATCGTGATTTACAGGTGAAATTAAGGATTTAGTCGTACATAATTCCATTAATTTTAAGGTTATTTTATTTGTGTGTAACGTATGAATAAAAAATTACAATATTTTACAAATTGTTTGCATTTTTTTAATAAAAATAAATATTTTTTTCTATCATACATGTGTAATTTTTAAATGATTAAACATTTTTTTTTTACTCTGGCGCAATTAGAAGTGAAAGAATCTGATAAGTTTAATATACCCATCGTAAAGTAAGTCAAAAAATATCCAACCCTAATTTTCTTGCAGTTTACTACCTTAATTAGCAACTAGTTTTTGTAATTTCAGGCTCTTAATTAAACATAATTACTCATAGTAAAATTACTTAACCACAAACCTACAGACTGGTTTTTTTTTTACGATGCGGAGTTATAAAAGACACAGTAAAAAGCGTAATTACTTTATTATACTGTGTAAAAACTACACAGATTCCAATGTGGTTTACTAACAGAATAAATCATATGTGCTAGTTATCTTAATGATGATTTTCAACTTGTTTTCTGTATTTTTTTTAAATGAAATTTGTGTAATTAAATTTGTTGCATAATGTATTGTCAAAAAGTGTAGAAGAATATGTACGCTTTTGGAAATATTCATAAATAATATGTTTTTAAACGTGTGTAATTATTATCCTGAATCATGCTGCTTTAAAAAATGGTCCTACTCTTATCTTTGATATCTGTGTAACAATATTCTTTCAATTACGGATAATTAACTTATATAACGCAAAAGGTTAAATTTAAACTAGTAAAAGAACTATACGATAAATGAATGTGTGAACATTTTAATTTAAATTAATATGGTTTTGAATGTAGCAGCTAAATGTATTAGTCATTTTAAAGAGTGTGTATGTTTTCATTAAATATTTTTTTTTCTTGGTGATGTGTTTTTTGCTGTTTGTGCTAAGTGTTTCTGTTTTTACTGAATGTTTTAAAAGTATGAGAGTGACTGACTGTTAAGTTTAATAGGGAGGATATACATTGAGTTATGATTATTTATTTTACCCAATGTTGTTTCATTTTAATATTTTCTTTAAAAATTTAACGAGTTTCAAGTCCTAAATTTCGTATGTCGAAACAACAACAAAAAATCCTATTCACATGCTCAATCTCGATTTTAGTGGTCCATTTGCAAAACCAGATATATCCAAAAGATCGATAAATAAAATTTTGGTATTAATATGTACTTTATAACTCCGGTTCCATTTTTGAAATTTAACAAAGAAGCAAAATCCGTTATTTAATCATAAAATAAAAAATAAGCAAATTCCGTTGTTTAATAATATTCATTCAAAAAAGAAGTCACTCAGAAGTAAAAGTAGCTATCTCCACTCTATACACCCACCCTTTATACAGATGCGACAAGTTATGTCCAGCATACATTATTTATAATTGGTTGGAATGTGGATCTAACGAGTTTTGGTTCTAAGAAAAAACAAGATAGTTGCGCTTACATTTGCAAAACCAGTTAAATCCGTATTCCAGTTTAATAAAAAAAAATAAGTACCTGATTTAGATTATAAATTATTCAGTAATTTCGGAATTTACACATTTTTGTGAAAAGTTTTTGTATTTTTTATTTTTGTAAAAAAAATATGGTTATTAAAAATAGTTAAACGTTGACAGTTTTCCGCGATTTAATCAAACGTTTGGTTCATATAGCTGCTTTTTTCATCTAGATTACTCATATAGATTTCAGTAGTCAATAATTTCTGCACCGCTCTATCAGTTCCACCGAACACAAAATTCCAAAACTACTCCTCAAAACTCTCAAAAACTCACTTCAACAACACAGAATCCCTTTTCCCTGATAAAAATCTCCCACAAACCATCCTAACCCATAAAAAATCACACACATAAAAAAACCCAACAAAGTCAACTACTCCCATAAAACTCACACACAGCACCCCCCACCTTTCCCCTCAAACCAAACAAAACCAACACCAAATAATTATCATCCCAACACCTGGATCCAAAAAACCACACACCTCTGGAAGAAAAAGCCCACACTCAACTTCAAAAACCGCGATAAACATACACGGGGAACTCCAAAACTCCAACAACCGGTGAAAAACTGAACACACATAACATGCAGTCACACACTGGCCGGAGAAATAATAATAATCATGTCCCCCCACCCCTATACTTGATGCATCCATAACCGTTCATGAATTATTTACCAAGGCGTCTCGAAGCTGTCTTCGCTGCCACTGAGAGTTATAGAAGCGGCGAGTCGAGTGTGTAATTTCGACGCGACGGTAATGGCAGTTGACTTAGAGAGAAGGGAAATTGTTGCTTTCGTAAGTTTTATTGCTGACAAGACGAGTGTGTAGTTTTGTAGGGGTGGTTGATCGTGAGCTGAGTTTTCATTCGAATAAATTAGTGGTAATAGTGAGGCATCAAATGTGAGATTGTGAACTGGCTACAACCACCCTAAGCAGAGCCGCCCTTAGCAGTTGTGGGGCCATGTGCGGACTTAGTAGCGTGTGGCCTCTTTTAATCCTACGTACAAACTTATAAATAAGTTTGAATGAAGCATAAATTATGTAACTTGTGAATAAATGTAATCAGATTTTTGTAAAGGTTTTCCAGATTGTTGAAAAATCATCGGGATTTTTTTTATCACCTACACTGTAAAAATAAAGATACAATTGCTTCGTAAATGAGCGATGACGTACTCATATGTAAGTAACCGTACTTTCTCAAAATCAAGCAGTGTGATTTAATATTGCTTATCTCAACTTCTGCCCAAGCCATCTTAATAAGGTGACATGCAAACTTAAAATAGTTGTTCAGAAGATGGTTTTCCACATTATTTGGCTTTCTAGACTATATATTAGACATTTTTATATTAGACAAAGTTTTTTTTTTTAAAGTAGAAGCATTTCCTTAATTTATTATTTGCATGATTTGTTTTTGTTCCAACATATATAATAGTTTGTATGTATTTTTAAATAATATAACGAGGTAGCAGCATAATTGTAGCCTTAATCAAACCTTCATAAAATGTAAGGATTATTTCATGGATGATTTTACAACAGGTTTTTCTGACACTAAGTTACTGCATGTAAAGAAATCAAAAAATGTTATATACTTATTAAATATCCCAAGTATTGGAACTTTTTAAATTTGAATACACATGTTTGGGTTTCAACTTGTGTGCAGATAAATAAAATTTAAAGATCACATCCTATCCTTCTTTTTTTTCAATTTGTGTAAAATAATGCAAATCGATAAAACATAATCGCTATTTTCTATAGCTTGAAGCTATACTTGAATGTTTTTAGACTCTTTCCCAACCTTTCAAATGAGGCACATGATATTATTGGCCAAATTCTAAACTTTCAATTACTGGCTTCGATCATGTTGCTCAAACCAATATGCGTGCCAAATAAAAAAAATTAAGTTTCACATTTACTATTGTTGGTTGATATTTACAAAACTTTACATTATAACTGTTCCTACATCTCCTATTTCATCAACTCTTTGCAATAAACGCATTTCCAGCCCTGTCAAAAAAAAAAACAGAAATAAAACACTTTATAAATCTCTATTTTCTGTTGGAGATATCCATCTACGCTGACACTTCCCCACCTCCCCCTCAGCAGAGCCGTCCATTTGAATTAGAACCGCATTTAAAGATTCACATCACAATCCATTCTGAAAATTCCCTCAACGTATCAAGTGTCCTCCCCTTTTATTCCCGCTACCCTTAATTCTCGCGCAGGTAATAAAATATGAAATTCCCAGCAGGGAGCCCCCGACCCCCCTCCAGTACTAATCGTTGCGAGTGTCGAATTCGATTTTTTATACTCGCCTGTCCCTTTTTTCAGCCCCTTGGCGATCTCGGCGAGATTACCGCTACATTGAACAAAATATCGCGGTTTAGGCGAGATTATTTTAAATATGAAACATTTGTTTGTCGGTCGTTTGTAGCGTGGTTCTCACTTTTTTTTCTTTCACGTTCCCCCTTGAAACTATTTTTCATTTCTACTCTTTCTTCTTTATTACCTCTTTCTCTCATTGTCCTTTTCACTCGTTCATCTACGTTTTGGTTTTGTTTGGTTAATCAACGTCGCGCTAGAGCTGCACTGTGGGCTATTGGCGACGGTTCTGGGTCTATCTCGAAGGAAAGACCCGGGAACACATACACATTCACACACACATTCATTTCTGCACCTCGTTATTTTAGAACCATGGTCAGATGACGAGGAAACACCTGAACTGGCACCCAACGCCTTAAATAGATGTCGGGACTTTGGACCCCGATCAGATTTATCGTGCACCAGTCCCGTATACACGCCGTTAATTTTTGCGGATGTACTGGACGACTTTTCTAGTATTTTTGTAGCGAAGCTGGCAACCCTCCGATCACAAGATCACTACTTTTTTACTTTTCTTTTGTCAAGTCCATCGCGCGGATTCGAACCACCAATCCTCGGATTAGTAGCTGAACGCCTTAACCGCTCGGCCACAGAGGCCTCCCCTTCGAAAATGAATGAATTGTAGTAGAGCGAATATGATGTCATAATCGTGAAACTAACATCTCAGACCGAATGGCCTCAGACACGTGACATCTTTTCAAAATTATGAATTATAAAATACTCGCGATTGGCTGATGAATTGAGAAATGTGTAACAGTGAAAATTTATGAATGGAATGACGTAATTAACCACGTGTCTGAGGCCATAGATGTTGGCCTCACTTTGATGTTAGCGAGATATAACTTTATGTTTTCTCTACTATGAAGGATCCATGCTCGAAGGAAAGACCCGGGAACGATGCCTCGTATTTTTGAACCATGGTCAGATGACGTAGACATCACCTGAGCTGGCACCCAACGCCTTCAATAGACGTCGGGACTTTGGACCACGATCAGATTTATCGTGCACCAGTCACCTTTTCACTTATCCATCTACGCAAAAAAATAGTTTGTTTTTCGTAGGCAGTATTGTCCTTAGGTTAGTTGGCAAAGTAATGAAATATCTCAAATTGGTGACAGTTGGACCTTTTCTACAAAAACGGGAAAAACGCGCGGGAGCTTCTCGGTGATTCGAGAATTCATACCACGTGGTGTCAATTATCGAATCACCGAGAAACTCCCTCGCGTTTTTCCCGTTCGTGTAGAAGGAACCTTAATGGCTTTTATTTATGATTTTACTTATTACATTTATTATTTGTATTTGAAGTGTTTTTCGCCAATACTAATATTTTTTTATTACCCCCCAACTGGGCCGCAACGTACCCCCAGGGGTACGTGTACCACGGGTTTAGTACCACTGGCCTAGGTGATACATTAATGTTGTGGCCACCTTCCTTTTTTACGTAAATACGTTTTTCAAATCGGTACTGGTACATAGCAGTACGTTGTCGCAATCTAAAATATGACAGTTATATAAACACAGTTATATAAGTTATATAAACTCTATGGGGAATCAGCCTATGAAGATTAATGACCTTCCGTTGTGTAGAGGAAACTGGGGCGTATCGATCAGGTTAGCAATTAATCCACTCATACTTTTCACCTGTGTACCTCATGGGTTCGATGAGTGAAATTTCAGTCAAAAGAGCAGCAGGCCGAGCAGAGGTATGCACAAAATTCACGAAATGTACTAGTGGGGACTATGCCTGTCAGTTTAAAAAAAACAATCCCATGAATGTAGAGGCTTTTAAATGGGACCATACTTTTTTTTCTTTCTTTTTGAAATATATTGTTAAAAGTTGTGTTGTATTTAAACCGATTATTATGAGAAAAATATATATTATTATTTTTATTTTATTGTATTCTTATAATAGAAATCAAAGTAATTGAAAACAGGAATAAAAATGCTATTGAATAGAAAATATTTTTTTTTTATAATTTAAAATATTTTGAATTATAAAACGAATTGATCTCAAAGTATATATAATTTTTAAACTAAATTTTGTGCATTGTTAATCTATCCTTTTGAGTTATAGTACATTAAGATATTTTTTAACCTGAAGGCTTTCACCGTTAAGCCCAAGTTTTAAAATTATTGTTTGATTTGAAAATGAATTTTAACTTAAATAGAAGCATTTTTTATATATATAAAAAAAAATTCAAATTGATATACGATAATTTCCGACACATTATTTGTTTTGTACATTCTAACTATTAACATTGGTATTATTGTATTAGACTAATTAGTAATCATTCAATTTTATATTTGCTATAAGTCATTAAAATCAAGAGTAGAAAAAAAAATTAATAAATGAGACCTCAAAAGTGAAAGCCTAAACTGATACATTATATGTTAGTTAAAAATTATTCTAATTAATTTTTTTTATTTAATAAGTCATTTTAATTAACCCTATCTGTACAACAAAGTGTATTTTTGTTAGTGAATAGTATACAATTTTGCTAGTGAAAATTATACAATTTTAAATCATTTACAGGATTGTTTCCGGAATTTGGCGATTTTTGCTTATGTTTGGCGAATTCCAGAATACTTCATTCGGCAGCCATAGCCGAAATCGGAATATAATTGTCGGAAAAGTCATTCCCGAAATTACGTGTCCGCCTGGATAATTGTCGGATTATTGTTTAGGGATTCCCCCGATGCCGAAGTGGTGTTTGGGGGGTGGGGGTGACGCAAGGTGCTTTAATTTGAATTGTGCTGTGGAAGCTGATGACAATCATTAACTTTTTTTCTGTGTTTTTTTTAAAGTTAAATGAGTTTTAAAGTGTGCTGGGGTGTGTGTAATTGTGATTTTCAGAAGTGTATGTGAGGGTGTTGGAAAGTGATTGGGCTGAAATATTAGTATCTGAGCATTAAGAAGATTGTAAGTGGTATCGATTTTTTTCAAATGGTTTACAATTGCGAGGTATCTAATGAGTGTTAAATTAAATATTTAGGGGGGAGGAATAGGATTCGCCCTTTATTCCGTTTTTGATTTAAAATGTTTTTAATGTGTTCTTTGTTTGATTTTACTTACATTTATATAAAACATGGTTACGTTACTATTACGTTACGTTTTGAGGCAGTGCAAAACATCAACAATGCTGCTGAACAGTGTAAATCAGAGAAAAAAAATCAGCAAAAAACCTTCATCAAATACCTGCATAAGACTGTTATGAAACCTTCATGAATCCTGCATGTTGTTCCAAATACTTTTATGAAACCTACAGATTGTTCCTAATCCTGATAAAAAACGCATTTTGTTCCAAATAACTTTATAAAACCTGCTTTTTTTAAAAAATACCTTTATAAAATTTGAATGTTGTTCCGAATGGCTTTATAAAACCTTCATCAAATTCCTGCATAAGACTGTTATGAAACCTTCATGAATCCTGCATGTTGTTCCAAATACCTTTATGAAACCTTAAGATTGTTCCAAATCTTTATAAAAAATCCATTTGGTTTTAATACCTTTATAAAATTTGCTTTGTTTTTAAATACCTTTATAAAACTTGCATGTTGTTCCAAATGTCTTTATAAAACCTCCATGTTGTTACAAATACCTTTATGAAATCTGCATGTTGTTCCACATACCTTTATGAAATCTGCATGTTGTTCCACATACTTTTATGAAACCTGGATGTTGTTCCAAACACCTTTATAAAATATTAATTTGTTCCAAATACCTTTATAAAACTGCATGTTTTTCAAATACCTTTATGAAACTTGCATGATGTTCCAAATCTTTATAAAAAACGCATTTTGTTCCAAATTCCTTTATAAAACCGGCAAATTTTTTTCAAATACATTTTTAAAACCTGCATGTCGTTCCAAATGTCTTTATAAAATATGTATGTTGTTCCAAATACCTTTACAAAAACTGCATATTATTCCACATACCTTTATGAAACCTGCATGTTATTCCAAATACCTTTACAAAAACTGCAAATTATTCCACATACCTTTATGAAACCTGCATGTTATTCCCCATACCTTTAAAAACCTACATGTCGTTCAAAATATCTTTATAAAACCTGCATATTTTAGAGTTTTAAATTTGCGTCTATAAAATCTAAAAAAACTGCATTTCCACTTCAATTGTTTGATTACTGAATTTTTCAACATTAAACTTGCATAAAAATTGCAATTTTCATGAGTTTTTTTTTTGCTGATGTTTTTTAGCTGGAATTCATAAAATTAAAAATTCATAATTATTCAATCGTTGGACGGCAACGTACTGTGATTAAAATGTATGGGCAAATTGAATAACCATTTGAAGTCTTATTAATTCATATTTTCTAATACTTTACATTTAAAATTCCCGACCACTTGGTTCTTTTAATGATATTTTTTAATGACAATAGCAAGGATGAAGTTCAAGCAAGGAATATGAGAAAAAATCAGTAATATTTTACTTAATATATTGAAATAATTTGCTAATAATCTCTAGAAATGTCGGATGGGATTCAGACTTCAACACCCTATTATCTCGATCCATCGAATTTACAAATAAAAATGTATGTGCACACCCATAAATGAATTTTAATCAAGGGTTGGCTTAAATACAGTATTAGAACGTTATAAATACAACTAAACACAGACTACATATTGCGAATTAGCAGTCCGATCCGAATCATTCATAATCACAACATTTGTATCGAAATTACTTATATTCTAATTTAACAAATTAGCATCAAATACAACCAAGCTAGCTTTTCCAAAACCGTCGTCTAAAGCTGTATGCTTCTTTTGTTTTAACTACATTATTGGTCTTGGTATGAAAATGGCGCAATTTGTATACGTTGCACAAAGCTTAACTTATTTTTAGAACAATTCTTTCATAGTTTACTGCCTTTTGACATAAAAATAATCCTGTTTAATGTTCCACAGCTTTGTCATTTGTGATTGGGATTAAATGCATACTCACATAATCCGTAATTTGTAATTGTTTTGCTTCGAATTCTAATTGCATTATTTTCCACGATTGCCATTCATAGACAAAAAACCGTTACCTAAGCTACAGAAAAGAAACTCATTAAACTAGGTAATTTGGCGGGAGTTAAAAAGCGACCCATGACCTTTTACGACCTTGGGCACGTAAATAAAAAAAAACACTTTTGAATACATGACGTCAATATGCCAATTTCTAAAGTTTTAATTACAATCAGTTGCATCTATCCTGACAGTCATGACAAATCTAATTGCCATAGCTCCATTGTGGCATCTTTTTCCAATAATTTTCTCGGATTTGGCGAAATGAGTTGGCGCTTTAATTGGCTGTCCGTTGCTGAAAAGAGAAATCATGACAGGTGACGTCAATAAATTGAGCTTAAACTGTTTTTCTTTTGTGTCATTGGCGAACAGATTCTGAATAATACGTCCACTCGAATAACGATGTTTGTTTTGTGGGGTTTTTTCTCATCCTAATTTCTAAAACTAATCTGTGTCCCTCACTTGCGCCTGAAAGAATTTGTGTGTGTAGATGAAATGAATTTTGGAAGTAAAAGATTTGTTTTCGAAAAAGAAGGAACATGTTTATGAATGTCGTTTTGTGCTCCCAACAACGTTAGATAGGGCTTTGTTTGCGTAAATAGTTGACTTTTTCATTCTTTTGTTGGGCGTTTGTGAAAGTTTCCAAATAAAGTTTTGTTTGAAAGTTAACTGTTTATGCATCATACATAATGCATACAACTTTTCTCTAAAAGAATTTAAGTTTCACTTAGTGCACATGCATATGGACTTGTTAATTAAATTATAATTTATTCATATATAAGAAGATTTTAAATATAAATCTTTCAAATAATTAAATATTTAATATTATAATTATAACGAACAGCGTTTGAAGAATTTTGCATCCATATACTTTCAAGTATATAAATTGTGTCAACAAAAAAGGCTTTAAAGAAAATCGTTTGCCTTCGCAAATGAGTATTATATTTCGAATGATGCATTTTAAAGTTAACCCCCACACAGTTTCAAATTATTAAAAACCACTTATTCGGACACATGCCATCCAAAAACTGGCAATAAAATAATGAAACCTGTACCCAAATTTGTTCTTAAAAATTGAGTGAAGCTATGCCGAAGAACGGCCAAAAGAGGTTTAGGAGATCCGCTATACACACTGATAGTAGAAATATAAATAGGTCACCAGCAAATACCTCACCATATGAAGTTTCGCGGAGTCACATTGTTAAAAAAAACCACGTGGATTCAGTCTATAGATATAAATAAAATACCATCGTGTAGAAGGCGATGCATTTCGAACAGTCCCACTTTTAATCCATTCCGCCCTGTCTCTGATCTTCGTACTATATTAGGCGAGAGTTTCGACCAATTGAAGTATACAATTCCGCCCATAATTCCACGTGGAATGATCCTATGGGGATAAATGCCACACAATCGTGTAGATTAAGGTGTGCCCCTTCAACCAGGCTGACCATTTATCCACTCTCTCCAGAACGTATTCACCGACGAAGCAATACAGTACAGTGTTGCATGCATTTACCTGATTTTTTAGGGAATAATTTTACAGCACATTGTTTTGAAGTGAAAATTAGTTTAGCAACATCCATACGAGCCTTGCAAGTTCCGGTGCCACTGCATTTTGTCAATTTCCTTTTATTTTTAATTCCCACCCATACCATCAAACTATTTATTTGAACACCTCTCCAGCCACCCATTAATATACAAAGGGACCTTTCTCATACCCAGAGGTCCCTCTCCAATTACAGGGGCAAAGTTCCACCACTTTTCCGGAACAACCCTTCGTCAAACCCAAGGGGGGGGGGGGGGGTAAGAGTGGGGGAGGGGGGGGGGATAGGTAGAACAATTTCCTCTCTTTTCAACCAAGACTCGTCTGTCATCTACCCAGCGAAAACCACCGTCGGACCGCAGGGTTGCTTAAACTCGGAAATTTCGGAATCGCCAAATTATGAAAAAAGCCGCCAAATATAAAATCAGACAGTCCTCGTCAGAAACTCCCTTAGCTGAAGTGGGACCTATTAGTTCGGAGTGTTAAAATGAATCAAATTATTTATTTTAAAATATTATTAAATAAATAAATAAAATTCGAGTTGACCTTAATTTTACAGTGGTGTATTAGAATGTGTAAAGCATTTTTCCCGCAGGATCTTCGAGAAACAGCTTCACAGCACAAATGATCAGTAAACATGTATTTCCTAGATATATGAACACACGTAAATTTATAGTTGAGTTTTAAAAATTAAAAATTCCTTAACCTCTAAGATACTTTAATTGTGTTTTTTCAACTGGGCACGCACCCTTGTGCGGTAGCATGCGTCGCACAACCTTAGAACGGCCCTGTTTCCTGTATGCCATATTTTGACAATTGATACTCTATGTCTGAAGATTAAACATTTTTTAATCCAATTATTACTTTAATTACTACAAAATTAATTAATTACTATTTTTATTATATTTTAATTAACTTGGAAAACGATTTAAATTTAAACAATCAAATTAAAATTGATTTAAATATAATTTATTTTATAAAACGCAATGCATCTAAACGCGTGCATTATTTTTGCAATGCATCTTCAAAACGTAATACTGATTGCCATCTTTGCCGACTGGAATCACAATATACTTATATACTGTATTTTCTTAAATATATATGCCCTGCGTGGAATGCCTATATATTTCAAGGTATTCTTAACTTAATAATTATTTATTTTATAATATCAATAATATAACACACAGTGTCAAATTGTCACTGTCGCACCAATATGTGAATATAAAATTACCCGAAACGTTATTCCATTGAGCCAGAAAGAATCCAATTGTACAAAACTTTATAAGAGAGATTATTAAAAAAAAAACTCCCAAAACAGCGATTTTTTGCCAAATATGGCATCAGCACAACCACCCTCACAAGAGTCCCACGTTCCACAACCGTGGAACTTTAATGGGACGTCGTAAATTCGAGGCAACTTTTAGGGTTATGACGCGGGGGGGAGGCAGTCAAGAAGTAAAATATGATATTGCACCTGTCATGAGCTCGCTTGTTCGCTGCCTGCTGCTGCCCGCGTTTATTTTATTTTGTGGCTCCCAAGATAGGGGGCGTGTGTGTATTGGCTCTATTATTTTTAATCTGGGGAATGTGTAATGGAAAAGGCAAGGAATGGGGGGACCCGAACCGATTTCTGGAAGATAATTATTTAATGGGTGTTATACATGGAGATAACGGAGTGAAATTCCTGCTTTGGAATATAAGGGCAAATTTGTAGGGAAGTTACTGGAAATGAGTATGTCATTGGTTGATTGATAAGGGAGGAGCATTATTCCAGTAACTATCACAGATAACGAAAAGTCTCATCGAAGGGAAAATATCCTTGTTAGGTCATAGACAGTAAGGAAATTAATGGCGATAATGAATAATAAGCATACATTTTAAAAGTATTAATGATATACCTAGATCAGTGGTTCGCAACCTTTAGGTGACCGACGACTTCCGAGTTGAAAGTTAGTCATGACGCGGACTACCGAGTTGAAAGTTAGTCATGGCGCGGACTACCGAGTTGGAAGTTAGTCATGGAGCGGACTACCGAGTTGGAAGTTAGTCATGGATTGGACAATCGAGTTCAAAGTCAGTCATGACGCGGATTACCGAGTTGAAAGTTAGTCATGGAGCAGACACTCGAGTTGAAAGTTAGTCATGGCGTGGACTTCCAAGTTGAAAGATAGTCATGGAGCGGAGTTCCGAGTTGAAAGTTATCATGGCGTGGACTACCTAGTTGAATGTTAGTCATTGAGCGGACTATCGACTTAAAAGTTAGTCATGGCGCGGACTGCCAAGTTGGGAGATAGTCATGGAACGGACTACCGAGTTGAAAGTTAGTCATCGCGCGTACTACCGAGTTGAAAGTTAGTCATGGAGCGGACAATCGAATTGAAAGTTAGTCATGGCGTGGACTACCGAGTAAAAAGTTAGTTCAAAGTTTTCGTTCAAATTACGTGCCTTTCTTAGCTTTTCCTTTTGTTTAATGCTCAAGGCTATTTTTAAATACAAATACAAATACAAATACAAATATTGACGACCAACAACAGGCTCAAGGCCCAACAAGGTTGGTCCATCTAGTACCTGTTAACTATCCCCCAATGCATATCTAACTTCTTCTTAAAATCCGTTACTCCTTTACAATTAACAATATTCACTGGCAAGTTGTTCCATTTGTCTATTACCCTATTATAGAAATAGTGTTTTCTCCCTTCCCGATTAAAATAGGATTTGTTTAACTTAAACCCATGACCTCTCGTTCTATCACTCATATTAAAATCTAAACCCTCCACATCTCCTTGTTTGATAAATTTGAATTGTTGAATCAAATCTCCCCTAACCCTTCTTTCTTCCAGAGTATACATATTCAAATTTCTTAATCTATCTTCATAATTCATTCCTGAGAACCCTTGAACCATTTTAGTAGCCCTGTGCTGAATTTTCTCTAACAATGCAATTTCTTTTTTAAGATATGGTGACCAGAACTGTACAGCATACTCAAGATGTGGCCTTACTAAACCTCTGTACAATGGCAAGATAATATCCTTAGATTTTGATGAAACACTTTTCCTGATGTACCCCAACATTCTATTAGCTTTTTTGCTAGCCACTGTACATTGATGACTCATTTTAAAATCCTCATTTACCAACACACCCAGATCGCTTACAATCTCACTATTTTTGATTTCTGCACCCTGTAAAACATATGCAGCCTTACTATTTTTGATACCCATGTGCAACACTTGACATTTACTGATATTAAAAGACATACCCCATTTAACAGCCCATTCTGATATTTTTGTTAAATCACCTTGTAATTGCTCTATTTGTTCCCCAGAATGTCACTTTTGCAATTGACTTATCAAAAGTTTCTTTTCAGATGTCTTTTTGAGCGAAATACTATAATTTTAAACTTAACACGATTCTAATGAATGGGAATTACAAGATGTATACCATCTTTTGTTTCTATTTTGTAAAATAATTACTAGCCACTTCGAGGAATTTATTAAGTCCGATGAACATTATTTTACTGGTCATTTGTTTCTTTTTTACAATGCTGTGTATTTAAGAGGACTTTCTCTTGAGCTGAAAACATTATACATTGTAACCAAACAAAAATCAACAGTGCATTAAATAAAATGGAATATTTACAAAAATAATATTACTTAATTGGTTGTTGATAAAAATGTTTGCTTAGTAGAGCATACAACTTCCGCATTGTATAGTAGCAATAAAAAATTCTGGAATAAAGAAGAAAAAAAATTAATCACAAACGATTATTTAAATTCAATTACGCACCGATTATTTTAAAACAGTAATACTTTTAAATTCTAGTATGCAGTTATCTTATTTATATTCTATTTATGTCGATGATGGTTTTTTTTTGTATTTTAAGAAGTGTGTATTTATTGAAAAATAATTTTAACACTTAATATTAATTTGAAGATAACCCACTAATATATATCGTTTAAATAACGTTACACTTATAGTGACGGTTAATACTGTGAGGGTCACTTTATATTGGTCACTTCCAATTGGTATCACTTCATCCTGACTGGTAAAGTATCGGCGTACCATGCAGAAGGTCCTCGGTTCGATTCCGAGGGAAAGCCAAAAAGTGCATAGTGCTACAGTTATATTCCAAATTACAGAAGCAGGAAAAATGAGTGTATTTTGATTTCGAATAATATAATTATCAGGTGACGAGAATCGCACTTAAGATGGTACTCCAAACTTCTAAACGTCCAACGTGAGGACACCTGATCACGACAGATTTAACGTGTACCATTCCTCTGTATACAGTAAGTTTTTAGTTACATTAGTCATTATATCATCCCTCTGATCACTCGTTTCATGCTCTACACTGTCAAAAAAAAAAACTTTAAAATGAGTACCTTAACATACTCATTTTTCTTTGAGTATAATTTCATCGTAAGTGAGTGATGACGTACACAAATTAAAGTAAGCGTATTTTCTCAAATATGAGCAGTGTGATTTAACATTGCTATACGCAGTTTCTGTCCAAGCCATTTTAACACAGACATGACTAACTTAAAATTGTTGTTCAGAAGATTGTTTTCCACATTATTCGATGTCGATTGCTTCTATGGAAACTAAGTTATTACAACTCAATTATCTTACTTCCCATTCTTTTGACATTTCTTCCGGTTAAAACTTCTTCACGTCGCTCTGGTAGTACAACGGATAAGGCCCTTGACTGGTACCTGAGAATATGGTTTCGATTCCTGCTAAGGTTGTAATTGTCGATATTTATTGAAAGTTATTTATGAAGGCAGGCTACGTAGGCAAGCACCTGCTCTTTTTTTTTATTAATTTTTACTAATTTTTGAGTACATGTCTTTTTTAAAAATGGAACTTATTTATTCGGAGCCGTGATAAGCATCGAATATATTCAGAAACGAGTACATTTTACTTATTTTTCAATACCTGTTTTTAACTGTTTGATCACGACAAACTTAACGTGTGCCATTCCTCTCTATACGATGAATTTTTATTCATATTATCACTACCTCATCCCTTTGTTTACGAGCTTGTTGATCTACCGACCAGGCAATCACGAGCCCACTTAATCTCTTAAACAACTACTTATTCCACTATGTGGTAAATCCATTCAAACTAACCAGTCCAATATATTTGAGGGCAATTTGCAAGACGAGCCTCGACGTAGAATTAGCTACCACCCAACACTCACATGAGCGGGAAAGATAGAAAAAACAGCTGCAAATGGCCGCTGTAATTACTAAATAAAAGTCTGTGACGTGTGAACTGGTAATTTGTGACGTTAACCCCGAGTAATCAGGCGTTCGGCAATTACTTTCGTAATTACCATCTGCAATGGACAAGGCCCGTCACGATTTTGTCGTTAACATTTCTTGAAGACTGCTGAAGGTTTGTTTTTGAAAGGAAATGGTATTACTGTGCGAGGGTTAAGCATACATTGTGTATACAATTATAAGGTTTGTTTTGGTTTGGTTAAATAATGCCGCTCTAGAGCTGCACAGTGGGCTATTGGCGACGGTTCGGGGCCTATCTCGAAGGATTGGTTTGGTTTGGTTTTGTTAATTAACGTCGCACTAGAGCTGCACAGTGGGCAATTGGCGACGGTTCGGGGTCAATCTCGAAGGAAAGACCCAGGAACACATTCACACACACATTCATACACACACCTCGTTATTTTAGAACCATGGTCAGATGACGAGGAAACACCTGAACTGGCACCCAACGCCTTCAATAGACGTCGGGACTTTGGACCCGGATTAGATTTATCGTTCACCAGTCCCGTATACACGTCAGTATAATTTGTTGAATATTATGAACGACTTTCTAGTATTTTTGTAGAGAAGCTGGCAACCCTCCGATCGCAAGATCACTAGTTTTTTACTTTTCTATGTCAAGTCCATTTCCCGGATTCGAACCACCAATCCTCTGATTAGTAGCTGAACGCCTTACCAACTGAGCCCTATCTCGAAGGATAGGCCCGGAACGATGCCTCGTATTTTTGAACCATGGTCAGATGACAAGGACAACACCTGAGCTGGCACCCAACGCCTTCAATAGACGTCGGGACTTTGGACCCCGATCAGATTTATCCTTCACCAGTCCGGTATACACGCCGTTAATTTTTTGTGGGTGTTCTGGACGACAGTTAATTTTTTGTGGATGTTCTGGTTGGTTTGTTTAATTAACGTCGCACTAGAGCTGCACAGCGGGCTATTGGCGACGGTTCGGGGCCTATCTCGAAGGAAAGACCCGAGAACGATACCTCGTATTTTTGAACCATGGTCTGATGACGAGGACAACACCTGAGCTGGCACCCAACGCCTTCAATAGACGTCGGGACTTTGCTCCCCGAGCAGATTTATCATGCACCAGTCCGGTATACACGCCAGTATAAATTGTTGAATGTTCTGGACGAGTATTTTTGTAGCGTAGCTGGAAACCCTCCGATCGCAATATCACTACTTTTTACTATTCTTTGTCAATTCCATCGCACGGATTCGAACCACCAATCCTCTGATTAGTAGCTGAACTCCTTATCCACTGAGCAACTGCGGCTCGTGGATGTTCTAGTCGACATTCTAGTATTTTGGTAGCGAAGTTGGCAACTTTTCAATAGCAGTATCACTACTTTTTACTATTATTTAGTCTAGTCCATCGCAAGGTTTGAACCGGGGACCCTTGGATTCCCAGCTGACGCCTTTATCCACTCCGCCACGGAGGCCAAAAAATTATAAGGAGATATGGGGATGATTATGTTTTGATAACATAAGGGAGACTTGAGCCCTAAATTCTAATATTTTTATGAAGGAATTGAGACATATAATTTTTTTAGCATTATTAGAACATCTATTTCTGAACAATAATCAAAGAAAAAAAATTATATTAAAAAAAAAATGAATTTTGTAAGCTTGAATATGTTTTTTTTTATAAAAACACAAAGCCTTCAATATTTAATAATAAAAAAAAATGGTTGAAAAACGTTAAAGTGTATAGTACATACGTATGAAGAGAGGTTTTTTTTTAATTTGTGTTTTAATTGTTTTTTCATAAACTCTTTTTAAGTTTAATACCTAAACAATAATCACTTTTTTATGTTCAGTAATTCGTAAAAAAATAATTTATAGCTTAATTTAAAGAGCTCTTTATACGTTTATAAAACAAATATTAAAGTTTAAAAAACTATTGACAGTATAGTTTTTAATATTTTTTTTACAAAGCCTCAGCATTTTAAAAAAATATTTTGAGTAAATGTTGCAGACGAAAATTAGGTAGACAGATGATTAATGGTATATAAACATGTAAAAAGAACATCTTTACAGTCTTCTACTGCAGTGAAATTTTGTATACGCCTTCTTAAATATGTATAGCATCGTTTTGTATAACAATAAAATTAGGAAATTTTCGGATTTGGGAGCTCGGATCTCCGGTAATGCATGATTGTACTGTATAAAAACTATATATTGGTGTTATACTTATACTATATATTTAACTATATATTTAAAAGTTATTGTTCGTAAGAATCTATAAATTAAACAAAATCTTGCATTAAGATTTAAATGCAAATACTTAACAAAATATATAATAATATGTATAATAATGTTGAATAATTATATTAATAATAATAATGTAAGATACTATTATGGAATATATTTAGAATATTTAAGAATAATTGTTGTTTTGTAGAGAAACGTCGCATTAGCGCTACGCAGTAGGGTATTGGCGACGGTTTGGGGTCTATCCCGAAAAAAAAAAATTAATTCGTAGAGGCAAAATATTTTCATTGTTGAATAAAAATTTTACAACAGTAACATTTCCTTCATATATCATTTATTGGCATGGCTAAGGATTGTTTTACAATACACGAATTATCACTTTCAGTTACTTTTTGAAGTTGGTTTCTAATTCGCAAAAATAATACCTAAATTTTGATGACGATTTCAAAAAGTTTTAATAAGTATAAAATTGATATTAACAATTACATTTTTTCAACGCGTTCGTAAAATTAAAAATTATATTTTGCTTTTTAGCGCATTTTCATAAAAATCTGTTTTCCTTTAAAAAAAAAATATTACTTTATAACATACGATTTATTCAAATATAGGAAATTAAAATTTCCAATGCTCACAAAAAAATCTAAGATATTTTTTTTTCATAATACATATACCATAATCAATACTTATATATAAGAATGGAGTGTCTGTCAGTGGAATCGAACAAAACCCCTCATTTTGAGTTTTCTCCACGAATTAGGATACACTGATTCCGAAAATCACATTAAAAATTTTGTCTGTCTGTCTGTTTGTCCGGATTTAACTCAAAAACTACTGCACGGATTTTTATGAAACTTGCACCATGTGAACAAACTTTTCTTAGTTTAAAATAAGCACTTTGTTTCATGTGGATATCTGCAACCATTCAAAAGTTATGGAACTTTTTCCATTTTCTCTAACATTACGCCTATATGAAATTTACATCTCGATCTTCCCCTCATAACATTATTGTTAAAAATCACCTTGGCGACCAAAAATATTTTTCGACAATACTGGGATAAACGATTTATTTTGATTGGCTAATGAGTAAATGTCGCCAAATGAATTAAAGATGTCGCCAAACGAATTAAAAATGTCGCCAAACGAATTAAATGTCGCCAAGTATTGCCAAATGAATTAAAAATGTCACCAAATGAATTTAAAAATGTCGCCAAATATTGCCAAATGAATTAAAAATGTCGCCAAATGTTGCAAAATAATTTTTTTAATGTCGCTAAATGAATAGTAAATGTCGCAAAATTAATTTAAAATGTCGCCAAACGGATTTAAAATGTCGCCAAATATTACCAAATGAATTAAAAAAAATTCCAAATCAATAAAAATTTTACCAAATGAGCTAAAATAGAGGTCCTATATTTAAAAATATCATCACAATGGCGAAATTAGTGTCCAAATAACAAAATTAACGTCGTTAACAAAATCCTCGCCAACCGAAGGAGGAAGATAAACCAGCTCTTTTGACTGACGCCATGTGTATTCATGTTCTGAACAACTTAAATTTTATGACAATAGTGCTTTTTGTTACGGAGTGGAATATTTCTATGGTGTTGAAATGGCCACCCTAAAAGTTTAATTTAAGATTTTCTATATTTATACCTCCATGTAGCTTATTTTTAAATTTTTACCTCAAAAATATATTATTGGAATTCAAAAATGAATATTTGATAATTAATTTTTATAAGAAATATTGTCCGTAAATATTGACCCTTATGAAATTATGTTGAGAGACGGATATATAGACTCCGGTCACCAATTAGCACAAAAAAAAAAAAAAAAAAAAAAAAAAAAAAAACACCAAATACGATACATTATTTCGATTTGGAACAATGCAATATTTGTTCTTTGATATATTATTGCGTCGCCAATATTAAAACTAATGAATGTGAAATTTTTCTACAAGGGTTTATTTTTTGTATAAAAATTTTTTTTGTATAAAAATTAACCCTTTAGTAACTAAAGGGTTAATTTTTATACAAAAAATATGCAATTTAAAAAAATTTTAGGAATTTTTATTTAAAAAAAATAAACATTTTACAAAAACATCAGTTTAAACAGTAGTCGCAATAGCATGTAAAGTCGTGAACATAAAAATAGATTTAGGTATCTCAAATACTCAAAGTAATACTGGGTAATATTCAAAGTAAATCGGGATTTTGATATAGTTTATTTTTCACAGTGCACAAAAAGTGATATGCGATGGCTACGCTGACAAGACAAAAACGCGCAGCTCTAACTGTGCAAAGTGACCACGAGCAACGCCGGGCCATATTGCTAGTTAATAATAAATACAATATTTAATAACATGTAATATTTAATAACATGCAATATTTAATAACATATACAATATAATAATTCGTTTTATTAATTGGTACAACTCCGAAACGTAAAACTTTATAGTTGTAGTGCTTAATAATCTAAAATGATTAATATCGGAATATGATACGTATAACCTTTAAGGCGCAATATAAAACTAATTCTTATAAAATATAAATAGTTTTTGACTATGGGTAAATAAGAAAATTAGGAAAAAAATATTAAAAAATAAATTATGATATATTAAATTGTCATTAAATATTTAATGAAACATTCCTATTTCTATTATATTTTTAATAGGGCATTAAATATAATTTCTTTTATAGTTAATTAAGCTCAAACTTTTATTTTATTCTTCGGAAAATTCCTTAGAATATTCAATATTTTCGTGGTTACACAGTTTGACAAATATATGCTGGACATTTTAATCTCACATTGGCGGTGAGCTCTTACCCGGATTTTCTAATCTGCTTTTCTGCGAACTTAAATCATTGAATTACGGCTTCATCAATGGGAACGGCAATACCTTTATGCTTCTTAATCGGCTTAGATTTAAAGCCACATGTACTTAGGAATTTAACATTAGGAATTCGTAACCCTTCAAACATGCTGCTGTGGGCTACAAATATATATTTGGCGATATTTTCTAATAACCACAATAATAGTTATTTGGTTCCATTAATGTTGCGTTAGTGCTGCGCAATGAGCTATTGATATCCATCCCGAAAGAAAGACGCGTAAACATTTCTTTTGAATTGTGAACCATTGTCAGAAGATGAGGACGACACCTAAACTAGCACTTCAATCACAACGTAGGCGTAAGGCGTTTAGACCGTTGCAGATTTAACGTACACCGACCCACTATACCTGGTGGATTGTGGTCAACGAAGAACAAAACTGACAATCTCAAGTTCACTGCACTCTCAAAGTGGGGACAAGAACCCACAGCATCCCGATTATTATTTTTTTTCACTAAATCACCCGATGTCCAATTCACAGTCATAAGTTTTAAGTTTTAAACAAACAAGTTTTTAGAGAATTGCTGTGTGAGATATGGAATATTTCATGGAATATTTTTAAATGAGTTTTAAACAAACAAGTTTTTAGAGAATTGCTGTGTGAGATATGGAATATTTCATGGAATATTTTTAAATGAGTTTTAAACAAACAAGTTTTTAGAGAATTGCTGTGTGAAATATGGAATATTTTATGGAATGCTTTTAATGAGTTTTAAGTTTTAAACAAACAAGTTTTTAGAGAAACGCTGTGTGAGATTTGGAATATTTCATGGAATATTTTTAAATGAGTTTTAAACAAACAAGTTTTTAGAGAATTGCTGTGTGAAATATGGAATATTTTATGGAATGTTTTTAATGAGTTTTAAGTTTTAAACAAACAAGTTTTTAGGGAAACGCTGTGTGAGATTTGGAATATTTTATGGAATGTTTTTAATGAGTTTTAAGTTTTAAACAAACAAGTTTTTAGGGAAACGCTGTGTGAGATTTGGAATATTTTATGGAATGCTTTTAATGAGTTTTAAGTTTTAAACAAACAAGTTTTTAGGGAAACGCTGTGTGAGATTTGGATTATTTTATGGAATGCTTTTAATGAGTTTTAAGTTAGAAAACAAACAAGTTTTTAGAGAATTGCTGTGTAAAATAGGAATATTTTATGGAATATTTTTAAATGAGTTTTAAACAAACAAGTTTTTAGAGAATTGCTGTGTGAAATATGGAATATTTTATGTAATGTTTTTAATGAGTTTTAAGTTTTAAACAAACAAGTTTTTGGGAAACGCTGTGTGAGATTTGGAATATTTTATGGAATGCTTTTAATGAGTTTTAAGTTTAAAACAAACAAGTTTTTAGAGAATTGCTGTGTGAAATAGGAATATTTTATGGAATGCTTTTAATGAGTTTTAAGTTTAAAACAAACAAGATTAAAAAAAAAACGCTTTGTGAGATATTGAATATTTTTCAGGAATTTTAAGTTTAAATAAAACAAGTGTTTAGAAAAACGCTGTGTGAGATATGGAATTTTTTGTTCACAATTATCTTTTCAAAAATATATTGTGATAAAACCGAAGTGATAAGATATGGTGATATTTAGGACATTAGATTGCAATTTGGATATCCGTAGTCACAAACTGCGACTGTAAGATATTGAGTACTGCACAGAAAATTATGGCATATTTCATAAGTAACTGTTGCAAAACGAATGTCAAAACATGCAATGTCAAAACATGAACTTATATTTTAATTGCGCCTATTTCAAAAGCGGAATATCATTTAAAATCTTTATATAATTAGAAGCACTTTAATACGAAAATACTACTTCAACTCAGAAATTAAGGTCTTATGAAAATACAGTATTTATTTTAAGGAAATTTTTTTATGTAAATTAAGTTAATTATTAGATATTTATTCCTAATTAATTCTCAAAATGGCTGACAATGGAACCGGTTGTTCTGCATATATCTTATTACATAGGGGCAAACTATTTCACTAATTAATTCGAAATAATGTTGTTTGTACAACATTTTTTTCTGATAACTATTATATTTAATAAGATAAAAATATATTATCAGACTCTAAAACTATCTATACCCAACCATTTTCTAAGAAGTCAGACATATTTAACATATTATATTGTTATGAAGTAAGACATGCATAACTGCCATTGAGTTAACGTTACACTTATGAAGTCTTTGAAATAAGCGATTACATTATAGATTGAAATTAATTAAAATTGCATTACACTTTTTTATTAAAACATCCTTTACTGTATTTTCCATTAAACAAGGCATACTTGTTTTAAAAATAATATTTTAAGTATAAAATTGCAGGTCTATTATTAACATCTATGACTTATTTTATATTTTATAAACTTGAATATATTAAAAGTAAGGAAATTGAATTGTACGATCTTATTTAATTAGGATATATTTTAGTAAACAGATAAATTAAAATCTAGTATATTAATTAGTATTCCTTAATTTTACGTTTTGCATCAATTGCTATAATTAAATGTTATTATAATTAAATGCTAGTATAATTAATTAGTATTTAACTTACTAATAAATAATTCTATAAATTACTATAACATTTAATTTATAAATTTTCATAAGTATGAATTTTTTAGATATTTTAATCATATTGCATAATTTTTAAAAAATTTAAATTTAAAATAAATTTTGAGTTTTGTAGCAAACATTCTTAAAGTATGTTTTGAGTTATTTAATATTAAAATATTAATATAAATCCACTTTCTTACAAAAAAATCTTAATTTTTTAAAATTATACTTCAAATATAATATATATACAGCTTGTTTTTATTATACATTAATATGTTTTTTACTACGAGACAATATATACCTTTAACCTTTTGTCGATCCTGTATGCGATGTCAATACAAGGAATATCCAGATTTTTTAAATGTACATCTAATTTTTAAATTAATAAAATACTCCCTTTTCCCATATTTTATTTTTAATTTAAAGGTACAAGGTACAGCTTACAAATTACTTCTTTCGAATTATTTAAATATATATATATATATATATATATATATATATATATATATATATATATATATATATATATATATATATATATATATATATATATATATATATAAAAGTGCATACACAGGAAAAAAAATTATTTCACGTACAAGCAGTAAAAACAAATTTACAATTTCAAACATCACTCGAAAATCAGTGGGTTAAAAACTGGAATAAAATCTTTAAAATTTTAAATATTTAAACATTTTTAGTTAATCGATCAATTATTTTAATATATATTATTTTAAAAATAATCAACACTAAGAACAGTAACTTAAGAACATCATCGTATCAGCCGTAAATCAAGTTGGATAAACCCATCAATTCATCCAATCAATTAGAAAAACCGGAAGAGTCAACCTAGATATCTAATGAAGCAGGATATATATTTTTACGGCGCCTTATTAGCTACGGTTCCCAGTCGCACTAAATCATACCATCTAATATCTTCAATAAACCAATAAATCGTGCTAGTTAGAGAGGAAGTAACCCACAAACTCAGTGGACTGATGGCATGACTACATGAACCGATGACTTCTAACTATGAGAAGAAGGATGTTGTACGTAGACGCCTAATATAAACAAAAGGAAATCTTCAAAACTTTAACGATATTTCATATTTGATTATTTTTTTTATATTTACTTCACAATAGATAAAGTACCCTTCGTTGGCCGCGAAAAATTTGGATGACATTTTTACATATATGATAATTTTTTTTATTCAAAGGGCGAAACATTTATTCATTTGGCGAATTTTCTTATTCACTTGGCGTCATTTTTTATTGAAACGGCGATATTTTTCATCATTTGGCGACAATTTATTAATTTGGCGACATTTTTGATCAATTGGCGACATTTTGACAGGTAAATTGGCGATATTTACTCATTAGTCAATCAGGATACATCGTTTATCTATCCTCATAGTTAACTGTGATAAGATGTGTTACATTGTTGAAATATTGCAATGTTACAGTATTGCATTATTACAATTAGGTTTTAGTAAGAAGCCAAAGGGGTTAAGTGGGTTAATATATGAGAAAATTGGCTGTTTTTTTTCTCGAAATTTCATGTATACAGTGACCTTTCCCTTGCTTTGAAGGTCAAGTGTGCAAAATTTTATTATGACCGGAATAAAACTGTAGATTTGAATTTGTATAAAATACAAATAAGCATACAAACATACACTCTTCTTTATATAAATAGTATTATATTGTTTTTATATATTGTTTTTGCAAGTTATATGACTAATGAAATCATATATATATATATATATATATATATATATATATATATATATATATATATATATATATATATATATATATATATATATATATCCCTTTTACGGCCCTTGTATTCAATAACTCTCAACACATCATGAGGCTTAAATAAAAATAATTTTCAGGAGTAGTGGCGAATTGTACGTTCATCTCATGAATATCAACTGTTTAAAAGCATTAATTTTAATGCGTTTAAAATAAATCATTTAAACGTATGTTTTTAAACAATCCGTTGATAATGCTGCCATCTATGGAGTGTGTGTGGAGGGGGGGGGGGATGTCATGTGATACTAATTATCGCACGGAAATGCTAGTCAATTTAAATTCGCATGTTAAATGAAAGCGGAAGAAGTTTCACTTCAACCTTGAGTTTATGTGGGTGAGACACATGAATTTATGGTTTTACCGTACCTTCTCTCACCTGGATTTTAACTAAATGTTTGACCTTTTCTTTTCCATTATTTGATTTTTTTTGTTTGAACACAGTGGCGTTCTTAACCTTTAGTGTATTTACGTAATAATACGTTTATTCTGGATGTTCACTGTTCATTTGATGTTCAGTAAATATCGACATTTTGTTGAATTGGAGGAAAACCTCAAGAGAATACCAAAATAACGACATTTCTACTCATAAATTATGATTTATTTTATCAATTGTCAAACACAATTGATAAAAACAATTTGACATTTTGAAACGTCCCACATATTATACCTTTTCTCTTCCAGGACATAAAATGTTCGTAGCTATAATCTCGAACAAATCACAAAATTTTCTTGTAATCAAAACAAACACCTCACCAGGGTATTACATCCAATATTTCGATGCAAAATGAATAACTACAAAAAGAAACCGGTACAAAATTAAACTTAAAAAGCCATCGATGTTAATAAATTCTTTAGATTTACATTTTCTGAGATACTCAAGACAGCAACAGGAAATATTCCCCGAAAAAATCCCTTCTTTCCCTATGGTTTAAATATTCGATTCATTTTCTAGTAACAAGACGTCAAGTATTTTTATTTTGATGCTTTTCTTAAACCTATCAAACGCCGTCATTCTTTCATTTTAAAAGCATTGTCTTGGGTGATGCATGTATTTTTTTTTTCATATTTTAAGTCTTTTTTTTTTTTAGTGTCGGTGATATGTATTTATAAAACAGTGTAAGTTATTCGAATTTATTTATAATTTTTCTTTCCCCGTGGACTTATTTTAGTTTATTTTTTGGAAAAACCTGACACATTTCACTCTCTTTTTTTGGATGCTGATATTTCAAAGTGTTAATGTTGAAAGAGAAAAACTTTTATAATGTGACACAATAAAGCGATCAGTCATTTTGTACTTTAATATTTTTATCACATACAAAAATTATTTTTACACAGCAGAAAACTTTATGCAGGGTGGTCATAAAATAAGTTTCTCTGTTTAGAGGGATTTGTAGCTAAAACTAATGAAAGGATTTACACCAAATCTTATATTAAGGGTATGAAGGCATGGGGAAAAAATTTCCCTAAAAAAAATTTTAGTCATAAAAATCAACGATAGGGATAATTTCGGTGATGTCCCAAGATAAAAAGGGTATTATATATGCAAAAAAGCTGTGATAGACACAATATCAATTTAGTTATTAAGGTGAGTCGGAACCTCCTATACCGCCAATGTTAAATTACCATTGTTCGATGTACCTTTTCTCAGAATATGCTATAGATAAAGGGTTGAAATGTTTCTGTGTAAACTATAGACACTTCTTAATTCACTAAAACTAGCTTTTAAAAAAAATCTTATAAATGTTTTTAAATATTTTTTTAAGGAAAGTCACTTCAATTGCGTAAAAATATCAATTTTTTCAAAGGAATTTTTTTTAAATAATAATCTTTAAAAGCTCATTTCATTGTAATCTTGGGTATAAGTATAGCTTACATAAAAAAATGCATATATACAATGGAAAGTTTCTGTAAAAGGTTCATTGAACACACAAAAAAATCACAATTTGAGAAAAATGGGTATGAAGAAAACAAATGTTACCTGTTAACATGAGAAAAAAAAAATATTTTATTACATTTTTGTACTTTCTAATTAGACTAAAAACAAAATTAATATATCATTTACAAGGTAATTAGAAGAATAAAAATATGTAAAAATAAATATGTAAAAACGGTAAACCATCCGAAGTGCGTCCTGATTCTAGCGAATAAAGAATGAATTATTTCCAGTTTAATTACAGAAGTTAATTTATGTGACAATAGCAACTTATTTTTATATATTTATATTTATTTTTTATATATTTATATTTATTTTTTGTATATTTATATTTATTTTTTATATATTTATATTTATTTTTTGTATATTTATATTTATTTGTATCAATTTTATATTGTTTATATACTTATATATTTTTTATATATTTATATATATTTATATTTATTTGTATCAATTTTATATTTTTTATATATTTCTATTTTTTATATATTTCTATTTTTTATATATTTATATTTATTTTCTATATATTTATATTGGTTTTTTATATATTTATATTTATTTTTTTATATTTATTTGTATCAATTTTATAAATTTTATATATTTTATATATTTATATTTATTTTTTTTATATTTATTTGTATCAATTTTATAAATTTTATATATTTTATATATTTATATATTTTTTATATATTTATATATTTTTTATATATTTATATATTTTATATATTTATATATTTTTTATATATTTATATATTTTTTATATATTTATATATTTTTTTATATATTTATATATTTTTTTATATATTTATATTTATTTGTATCAATTTTTTATATTTATATTTATTTTTTATATATTTATATTTATTTTTTATATATTATATTTATTTTTATATATTTATATTTATTTTTTAAATATTTATATTAATTTTTTATATATTTATATTTATTTTTTAAATATTTATATTTATTTTTTGTATATTTATATTTATTTTTTATAGATTTATGTTTACTTTTTATATATTTATATTTATTTTTTATATATTTATATTTATTTTTTATAGATTTATATTTATTTTTTATATATTTATATTTATTTTTTATATATTTATATTTATTTTTATATATTTATATTTATTTTTATACATTTATATTTATTTTTATATATTTATATTTATTTTTATATTTATATATATATATATATATATATATATATATATATATATATATATATATATATATATATATATATATATATATATATATATATATATATATATATATATATATATATATATATATATATATATATTTATATATTTATTTTTATAGATTTATATTTATTTTTATATATTTATATTTATTTTTATATATTTATATTTATTTTTATATATATATTTTTATATATTTATTTTTATATATTTATTTTTATATATATATTTTTATATATTTATTTTTATATATTTATTTATATATATATATTTTTATATATTTATTTTTATATATTTATTTTTATAAATTTTATATATTTATATTTATTGTTATATATTTTAAATATTTATATTTATAAATTTTATATATTTATATTTATTGTTATATATTTTAAATATTTATATTTATAAATTTTATATATTTATATTTATTGTTATATATTTTAAATATTTATATTTATTTTTATATATTTTATATATTTACATTTATTTTATATATTTACATTTATTTTATATATTTTATAAGTTTATAATAATTTAATATATTTATTTTTTTATATATTTATATTTATTTTTTTATATATTTATATTTATTTTTTTATATATTTATATTTATTTTTTATATATTTTATATTATTTTATATATATATATTTATATTTATTTTTTATATATTTATATTTATTTTCTACATATTTATATTTATTTTTATATATTTTATATATTTACATTTATTTTATATATTTTATAAGTTTATAATAATTTAATATATTTTTTTTTATATATTTATATTTATTTTTATATATTTTATATATTTACATTTATTTTATATATTTTATAAGTTTATATTAATTTAATATATTTTTTTTATATATTTATATTTATTTTTTATATATTTTATATATATATATTTATATTTATTTTTTATATATTTATATTTATTTTCTACATATTTATATTTATTTCTTTTATATTTTTTTTATATTAGATATATTTTTTGGCCTTAGGACTTTTTTAGTACAACTACAGCATAATTGAGGCACTGGCATGGGAAACGTAATAAGTCATAGAGGTAAGGTAGTAAGACTTAATGTATTTCAGATGTCAGTTCCTCAATTTAATATAATTAGAGATAATCGCAACTTTTTTTAACAACAATCTCGTACTATAAAAGACAAAAAAAAAATTCCAAAATATTAGTTATATAAAAAAAACTTTCAAAATTGTCCAAAGGAAAGTATTTAAACAGTCAAAACATCGACCCTCTAGCTGTCAAAGGTCCTTGAACACTATAATAACTTTCCCCACCGATTCACGGCACGTCAAACCCAACCCGCCAACCCTATTGATGAGTGGTCAAATGGGCTATAGGTAAACCATACACACTTCAGCGAATCCGGACGGTCAACAAAACCATTAGCGAGTACAATTAATCAACAGAAAATGGGGTATGATAGATTCCTCAACTCATCTTTCACTCGGGCCCGTTTGCCCCAATATGCCACGGATTTAACGACAGAAGGACAAAGGAAATCGCTATGGCCATATTTCTTGTGAGTCTGTTAAGGGATAAGGAGAGTCGATTTTTTTCTTTCTTTCTCTCTCTAAAGACTGAGTTGTCCGTTGGAGTCTTCCACGATGACCGTGTGAAGGAGCCGTGATGAATGGGGTTTTAATGACGTATCCGTATTGTTCAACGCGATTGTAAATGGATACAGCGGAGAAAGTTGTTAACGGAAACAGAAGTTGGTAAAAGTATTTGATGGTTTAGTAGTTGATGTTGTTTTTGAAGTGAAACTTCTTTCAAATCAGCTACATGAGAAATCAAGATAGGAAAACCTATTGATTTTCTTTTAGGGTTATATCCATTCCTGAACTATAAGTCCGTAACAAATAGCACGATTGACCAGGATCTGATTTAGAAAATAAATTCAATACTATAGGCGCAATCGAACATATGTGGGCCCCCTCTAGTATAAGGATATTATAACTGTCCACCAAATGTGAAATAAAAATAATAACTAATTTTTTTTAAAAAGTCAATCAAAACATGTAATGTAACCTTTATTCATGTAACCTTCACAATGGATATGCGATACGCATACACTCCGCATACAAGAGTTGATATGTGAGCCGCATTCATGTGGTATATACCAGGTAATATGCAAGGCGCATATATGTCGCATATCACCTCCGTATGCCAGGGTAACATGAAATATTCTCTCAGGACATACGAAGGCATATTTTTGGCATATTAGTTGTATACTCATGGCACACATATGCCACATGTATGCGGCATATTCATGGCAAACAAGAGGCATACTCCTTTATTTTGTCTCGGAAAGCATCGAGAAACGTAAAACATCGCATGTGAAGTTAATTGCTCATTTAGTAAACATGAAATTATAAAATATAACAAAGTATAGATAACTGTTTCACAACTTATAAATAATTAAAAAAAAGTTGGGGTCCCAAATGACGGGAGGGGAGGGACGAAAGTCCGGAACTAACGACTGCCGACTGGTAAATTAATCCTTGAAATTGGTATTAATTTGTCTCACTTGATTGGAGATTGGACACCGATGCTTGTATAATCTGAATAGAAAAGCAGGTACCGGGCGTGCATGGGACCTACCACGGAAAAGCTTGTTTATCTATCTTTCGTTGATGATGTATTTGTTGAGGACTAATTCCTAATTATATAATCTGCTGAAATTATGTTTACGTGAAACCTTTCTAGACTTGCTCCGACACAGTCGCTTTCAATTTTTTGCCTTGTTGCATTGGAAAAATCCTAAAAATTAAATGGACTTGATTTGACTAGGAGTGCGATATCATAATTAAATGATTCAGGGGAAAGTTGATAGCTGTTCGGGCGGAGCGATAATACAAGAGACAAAACACAAATTTTACGAAACATTTACTTACACAGTGTATTTTAACGTTTTTACGGCAATTAATCAAAGTTCTATCTCTTCATAATATTGTACAATTACAATACAAGACTTTATCCAACATAAGGGGTTACAGTTTTCATATCGTGGGACGATATCAACAGAAGTTGGTTTTCTACATTACTTGATGCCGATTGCTTAAATGGAAACTGAGTTATTACAACTCAATTATCTTTCTTCCCATTATTTGGCACACCTTTATTAATATTTATTCTGTTTCTAACTTCTTTACGTCACCTTGGTAGTTTAACGTATAATGCACTGGACTGCGGTGCCTGAGGATCTGGGTTCGATTCACGGTATGTCAATGGTAAATGTTGATATGTATTGAAAGTGATGTATGAAGGCAGCCAATGTAGGCAAGCAAATGCTCTTTTTATTCACTGTAATCATTTTTGAGTCCAGGTTTTTTTTTTCAAAAATGAAACTTATGTATTTGGAGACATGATGCGCATCGAATGTACTAAAAAATGGGTACATATTACTAATTTTTTAGTACCTATTTTTAACAGTGCTATCCCTTATACGCTGGCATTATAACATCTTTAGAATTAGACGAAACAATCATTTTAATGAATCCCGTAAAATAACCTTCACACAGTATATTTCAATAGTTCTTATATCTAAAACTTAAATATCGTCATTACGATTTAAAATAGGCATTTCTAGAAATGAACGTTTCCTTGATTCCACGGAAAATCTGCCCTAACACAGAAACACTATTACTATAAACTTTTCACCAGGCACAATGTGCTGACATTCCCAGTCCAAATTAGACAGAAAAATGTCCCAACTCTTAAATGGAGCGAACTATGCAGATCGCTATCTCATTATTTCCGGCCATGCGGTGGCTGTGGCGTTTGATGTTGCCGGCAACTGTCGCTTGACATCAAAAGGATTTTCAGTTGAATTCACATTTAAAAAGGGGGGGGGGGGGGTGCACGTTTTCCTCGTCAATGCGCGCCCTCTTATATTTATGTAGAGTGTTGAAAGTTGGAGTATGCGGTCATTTTATCTTCCTGAAAGATCGGCGATTTAGATGGGACAGATTACGTGATTTGGTAACGTTACT
This sequence comes from Troglohyphantes excavatus, assembly GCA_963932185.1. Lineage (NCBI taxonomy): Eukaryota > Metazoa > Arthropoda > Arachnida > Araneae > Linyphiidae > Troglohyphantes > Troglohyphantes excavatus. Next base: position 11,256,298 of record OZ010668.1, read on the forward strand.
GAACAGGTGAGAATGTGTTTAAGCGATGTTATTGATGCTGTTTTGCGAAGATTATGAATAAAGATAAGGAATTTGGTAATAGAGTAGCGCACTGGCAACTATCGGGCATTCAACTTAACTGTTTAGTTGCACGCAATTAGGACACCACAATAGTGTTAGCTCACTGCGAAACTTTTTAGTTGGACGAAATATTATTTCGCTCGCAGCTTTAGAAAATAATCAACGATTAGGCGATATTATATGGATCGCAGTAATCGTGTTTTGGTGATTTTTGTTTCACTTTCTCTCTATGGTGATTTGTCGAAATCAATGACCTTGCAGTCTTGACTTGGATGCAAATAATCAACCAGATTTGGAGTATAATTTTTTTAATGCTCAGTTCATTAAAAGGACCATTCAATTGTTTCTACAGAACGTAAAGCTAAGTGCTAGATTTTGGTGTTTGTAGGTTTGACAAATGTGATATTTAGGAATTTTATAGGCAATATTTATAAACTGTCAGCATTTATATATCCAAAATAAGCTGATTCATTTAAATTCGAGTAGGATTTAATAATAGAAATATCCCTTCTTGGCAAGATGTTGGGGCCAATTAAAGTAAAGTTCTGTAGAAATATGCTCATACTCCAAATAAATTACACAAATGACCAAATAATAGTTTTTCAAATGTATTGATACCTATAACTTACTGATACATGTAATTATTTTAAAAAATACACCTGTATTTTTATATAAAATACACACTCTTAAAAATAGGCATTGAAAAATGAATAAAATGGTACTCATTTTTGTATCTGGTTAAAATAAGTAACATGTACTCATTCAAAAATGAGTAAAATGTACTCATTTTTGTATCTAGTCAAAATGAGTATAATGTACTCATTCAAAAATGATTAAAATGTACTCATTCAAAAAAGAGTAACATGTACTCATTCAAAAATGAGTAAAATGTACTCATTGAAAAATGAGTAAAATGTACTCATTTTTAAATACATTCGTGATTTATCATAGATCCGAATACATACGTCCATACATATGTACTCAAATATAAGTAAAAATGAATAAAAAGAAACAATTGCTTGCCTACTTAGGCTGTCTTCAGAAAACATTTTCAATAAATATCAACAATTACAACCAATACTTATCGGGAATCGAACCCAGATCCTCCGGCACAGCAGTTCATTGCCTTATTCAGGACGATGTGAAGAAGTTATCAACAGAGGATTGTAAAAAATAATTTTATGTTTGCCAGGTCGCTTTGTTCAGAAAAAAATTTAAAAACATAAAACACATTTTTAACATAAAAAAATGAATGGAAAAATTTATTTTTCTAAAGAAACTAAATGTAATACGAATATTGCAAATGTATTGGTGAATTACGTTTCTAAAGATATTCGATGGTTGTGGTAATTAATTCTCCTTATTAATCTTTTATTCTGATTTATTCCATAATTTCAAATATTTTAATTATTCATTTATAGCCCCTTTAATTCCTAATTATTAACAATTTTCGTGACCACTTCGTTAAACTTATTATTCAACCGATGGACCAGTCACCATTTAATATTTGAACGAATCAAGCTTAAATTCCCATTACGAATGAAAACGCAAAACAGCTATAAATATTAATGGGACATACAGAAAAAAAAAAGCAGATTAACAGGCGGGAGTTCAGAAAATTACAAAACATCGCATTGCCTTTTGTGAGGAGCTTGGAACAAATTATCGGGAATAAAAGACTGCCATGTTAAAATCGTCAGTCACGCATTAACATTTAAATACAAAATATAATTTTTTTATCATTTGATTTTTAATAGCTATTTCGTTTAATTACATTAATACAATGCACAAAGCAAATTCGAATTTGGTTTTGTCACATTTGAACATAAATCGCCATTTTGGCGAGTTAAATATTTTAAATCGAATTGTTTTTAAAATCAGTTACATGGGATACTAAGACACCATATTAAAAATGATATTTAGCTTATGTAGGCTGCATCTGCCCTTTTTATTCATTGTAATCCTTTTTGAGTACATGCTTTTTTCAAATTCGAAACTTCTATATTCGGAACCATGATGAGCATCAAATGTACTCAAAAATGAGTATATTTTACTTATTTTTGAGCACCAATTTTATAAGTGTAGAAGAACAAAGTTTTGATCGATTTCCTGCTGATGAATTTTTTTTATTTATCTAATATTGCGGTTTGCAGTAACACTCCTCTAGCAACGAAACTGGCGCATTCTCTCCCAATTTTTGAAAGTTTTAATTATTTAAAGTTCATATGTAACAGTTATAAATTTTTTTTGGCTAAATTTATTTTAAGAAAACGGATCAGCCACTTCCACAATTAAGAATTATTTAGCTCATTTAAATTTTTAAATATTCAAACTTTGAAAAATGGTTTTACGTTGTTACATTTGCGAGCCAAGTTTGGAATTTTTTCCCTTGGCGATTTGAACATTTCAAGAATCGGCAACCCCCTCCTCGGAATGATAATTAACTTTACCTCCTAACTCATAATGGTTCCTCTTAATGACCACACATTTTAGCGAAATTCGTTTCTTCTTTGTTAATGAGCGACTGTTAAATGTTTTTAATTGCCACCCCCCCCCCCCTCCCCCTCCCCAAACACCATGGGACGCACGATTTGAACAAAATGGTAATACGCGAACCTAATCAGAAATCCATGGTTAATTGTGAAGATTCGCACGATACTTAAAAATCCGCTGATGACCAAATGCTGTGATTGGGTGAAATTGGCAGCGGAAACTATTTAAATATTTAGTGGTGTGTTTGTAGTGTACAACTAGTGCACGTTAGTAAAATTAATTTGAATATTTTGTGTCAGTTCCACAGCATTCACAATATGGAATTTTTCAATTTAATGTTGCTTATCCACGAAATCAAATTAATTTGTTCAAGACTGCCGAAAAATGTTTTGTGGAATAATCTGGAAAGCGAATTTCCATATTTGGTAATTAGTTTTTGGTATTCGTATCCTTATGAAAGAAACCTGAATACGTGTTTGTGATACTCATGATAATTAAACTGATGTGTGCAAACCGTCATTTTTGAATAATTTCTAATGAATTTTCTGTTGCTAATGAAAATTGTTGGAATATTTTAATGAATAAGTACATTAAGAAACGAAGTAATCCCGTCTGAAATATAGGGATTAGCTTCCACTAATTAAAATATCATGCACTCACTACTCTTTACTAAAAATATATCATATGTAATAAAAATATTGAGATTAGTTCCGCTAATTGAAATATCAAAAATACACTGTAAAAAAAAAAGGTATTTAAAAATGAGTACCAGAGCATACCCGTTTTTCTTTGAGTATAATTGCGAGATGTATAATTGCGAGAGTATAATTGAGAGATGACGTACTCATATTTAAGTAATCTTACTTTCTGAAAACTGAGCAGTGTTGTTTAAAATGCTATTCTCAGCTTCTGCTCAAGCCATCTTAACAAAGTGACATGGAAAACTTAAAATAGTTGTTCGTTAGATGTTTTTCCACATTATTTGATGTCGATTGCTTAAATGGAAACTCAATTATTACAACTCCCCAATCCCTAGGAACATATTTTTAATATTTCTTCTGTTTATTAATTCTTCACGTCACCCTGGTAGTACAACGGATAAGGCACTGTATTGCGGTGAACTGTCCCGGTAAGTCTTGTTGTAATTTTTTATATTTACTGATGTTTGAAGGCAGCCTTTGTAGGTAAGCAACTGTTTTTTATTTATCTTTACTCGTAACGACGTACAGCCGCGGAAAAAAAAACGAACCACCAGTAATTATTTCGTTAGTTTTTATAGTAGAGCTAAACTTAATATACCATTTTGTATGGAATAAAGTCTACTACACATTTATATAAAAAAATATACATAGGGTTATCTTTGCTATCTACATATTAAAATCCGCACCAACTTTAAAAATTCCAATAGTATATAACCCAATAATATATAACCCAATTTTGATTCAATATTTAGAATCTATGACAAAAGTTATCGTTGAATATCAATTTGCAAGGCATTTGGTTAAGTAGTTTTTAATTATGAATATCGAAAGTTTAGAACTCGTAATGTTAAATGAATTTCTTAAACTATTAATCATATCTTTCGAAATAATAATTTTATTAAGCTGATATTTTTATCTGTGTTACTTCTAAACGACCCAAATAAAATACACTAACTTTCATTACTTATATGTATATTTTTTAATTTCATTTAAATTAGGATATTAATAGGATAATAATATTTTTCCCCCCGGCTGTACATGTACCCATTTTTGAGTACATGTCTTTTTCCAAAATGAAACTTGTATTCAGAGCTATGATAAGCATCGAATGCACTCAAAAATGAGTACATTTTAATTATTTTGGAGTATTTATATTTAACGGTGTACGTATACATAATGTGTATTCATCTTTTTCGTTTAAAAAAATACCTATAGCATTTTATTATTAAGCCTATGATAGCATAGACTTTGATTAATGAAATCCAATTCATGATCCAACATATAAGTCATTCAATATTCACTAAAATGAATATTCTTAGAGTATTTCATATTTAAGAGCCTCTGTTGGTCTGCCTTAAAACTTGAAGAATTTCAATTTCTTTTTAACTTGGTAGTATATATTTTCCTTTACTAAATTCAATTTATGATCTTAGAGCTATCATATAATATTCACTGATCTGCAATACACAAGGGGGGGGGGGGGGGGTATTGGGTATTTCCGTTTCGGTCCATGATTAAAAGCTGAAATATTTGGGTATTTGATTCCTGTGGGACGGCGAGTAAACTGTTAAATCGAATATTATATGGCTATGAGATAAAATTTCATACAGTTAGTAATATGCAATCATTTGGAAATATTCAAATTTAAAATTTTTGCGTTTGCTTATATTTGGTTTATGGATCCATGTTATTTTAAATATGTTAAGACACATTATGTACCTTAAAGATATCCTTTGATTTAAATGTCGCATACGTATTTGGGAGTTTCTTTGATAATAAAATGTTAATTATAAAATTACATCTTGCATAAATTTGAATTAAAATATATATATATTAGGGTGCATCAAACGCCCCTCTAGAAAAAAATCACTTTGTCCCCAATCTAAAAATGTTCCATTTGCCATAAAAAGTTTGTAGAAAAGTCCATTTGTAATGGAATTCGTTGGTTTTGGTAATTAATTCTTATTCTCTTTTTAACATATGTTCAGGTACTCATTTTTATGCACGTTTATTGTTACAGTGTTGTTTAAATACCACCCCTTTTTAATAAATAACACACATTGAATACCACAATAAAAGTACACAGCAAAATGCAAATATAATACTTGAAGTATATGTCCCAACAGGAGCCATGTGGTATTCCGCGCTCGCCTTAATGGCTGTCCAACTGGGGACAATTTACCAACTCTACCCCCCCCCCCTCCCCAAAACAAGGTCAGGGGGAACACACTGGTATGTGGAACATTAACTCAACGCATCATAATCCAGCGAGCTGTGGTTCCACACTGGAATTAGTGCAAATGCGTCGTTGCCTCCTCAACTGTGGTAATCAAGGACTTCAAAGCCAGGGAAAAGCCTTGCTGAACTTTATTATCTGCTGAATGCTTCTGCTGCTGTATTTTGCATTTCCCTTGCTAATGATATATGGGATATGTTTAGGTATGGGTGTGAAAGTTTGTGTTTTTTAGATGGGGTATTTATTGTTGGATGGTTGGGGTGAATGTTAAATATGTGTCTTTGGAGAGGAATATGTATGATGGTATAGAATTGGAGGATGGTTGGGATGTAGGTGATCGTCCAGTTTTTCCTTCGATTTTTTGTCCGGATTACTATTTGAGCGAAGGTAATTTGGTTTTGGTTTGTTTAATTAACGTCGCACTAGAGCTGAAAAGTGGGCTATTGGCGACGGTTCGGGGCCTATCTCGAAGGAAAGACCCGGGAGCGATGCCTTGTATTTTTGAACCATGGTCAGATGACGATGAGCGAAGGTAGAAAAACTTACGCAAAAAATAGTCCATAGTCCTTTCGCAATATGGGTTTGAGTAGATTTAAAATCGAATTTCTGGCTTTCAAAAACACATTGAATGTTACAGATTTAATGTTTTTACATACTTCGCTTCTTACTTACAAGAAAAGGATGACAAAAGGCACAGAAAAAACATTTTTAAAAATTTTTGTGACGTCACGTGAAATTCCCACATATCGAAGGATGAATGTTTTCTCAACCTTTCTTCCGAGTTGTACGCATGCGCGAGGCACGGTAAAGTACATTGTCGCTCAACGCGAGTCTCTCAATGCGGTGCTTAGAGTAATGTTATATTCTAGCTCAGCGGTCGGGATGGATTGCTTGCTACTGAGAATATTCACCTTAACATGGATTACCATCATGCGGAATAAGTAAAATGTTTAAGTGATTTGCCAATTTGTGAAATTGTTCCGATTGGGCTATAATATCGTTATTTGAAGAAATAAATGTATTGTGAAGGAAGCCAATTTTTATATAGCACATTTAAAAAAAATAGCGAAACTGACTTTAAGAAAATTGCGCTAAAAGTAAAAAAAAAAATATTTTTAAAATTTTACGAACAAGTTGAAAGAATTAATTATTTAATATCAATTTTATATTTATTACAAATTTCTTTTTTTGAAATTGGCGCTAAAATTTAGGTATGTTTTTGAAAATTGGCACCAACTTAAAAAAAATTAATAACTATAAAATTGATATTAAATAATTAATTTTTTTAACTTCTTCGTAAAATTAAAAATTATTTTTTACTTATTAGCACATTTTTTTAAATTCGTTTTTTTTAAAATAATTATATTATTTTCCTATTTTTTTTTGTTATTTATCACGAAATTCAAGTTGTTTCTCACATTTCTCCACGTTTCGGATCGGGTTTAATAAATGCCATGTAAACAAACACAAATATATTGTCTCAACAATGTATATCGTAAAATAACCCTATACAATGTAGAGGGTTGGCATGTATACTATACAAACCCTATACAATGTATTGTATAAATGCCAATAAATGCCGAGTAAACGAAATGTCATTGTTATAAAGTCTTTACTCAACATTGAAAATATTTTTTAAATTGGAGAAATCGTTAAAAAAGTTCGGTTGATCGATATTTCTGGAGATATATATATATATATATATATATATATATATATATATATATATATATATATATATATATATATATATATATATATATAACAGTCAGATAACTGATTATTTTTTGCCTTTCTTTCCAAAGTGGATTTTTCTTTATCCACCAAAAAAATAATTTCCGAAATTGCACACTATTTGTTTTGAAACGAATAGTTAAATGCCAGATAACCGGATATTTTTTTCAAAGGGTGTCTAAGTGAAACATCCTCAATCCAACAAAAATAATATCCAAATATCTGAATTAGAGCAGAAATCTTGCGCGAACATGTATAAAAAAAATGTGCACAACATACAAAAATGTTTTACAAAAAATATAAATTTGTATAAAAAAATGCAAATTTGTACAAAAAATGTAAATTTGTACAAAAATTGTAAATTTGTACAAAAATTGTAAATTTGTACAAAAAATGTAAATTTGTACAAAAAATGCAAATTTGTACAAAAAATGTAAATTTGAACAAAAAATGCAAATGTGTACAAAAAAAGTAAATTTGTACAAAAAAAGTAAATTTGTACAAAAAATGTAAATTTGTACAAAATATATAAATTTGTACAAAAAAAGTAAATTTGTTCAAAAAATGTAAATTTGTACAAAAAATGTAAATTTGTACAAAAAATGTAAATTTGTACAAAAAATGTAAATTTGTACAAAAAATGTAAATTTGTACAAAAAATGTAAATTTGTACAAAAAATGACCATGCCGTTCTGCATTATAGAGAACCCCTACGAAACTAAAAAGTTAATTAAAAAAGATTATATGCCCTATTTGGAAACTGGTCGGTTAGTTTACATTTGAAAATTACGACAAATTTCTCTAGACAACTTATAAGTGAGAAAAAAGTTAAACAACAACACAAAAAACACATAATAAAATAAAACAAATTAAGAAATCTAACAATTTTCTAAAGACATTTGCGAAGCTGCTGTGCAAAATCCAATAAACGCAATCCCCAACCCCAATCACTATATTGTCCAACTCAATGAAGCGAAATCTGGGCAAGAGTTTTGTTGCAAAATCCATCTCCTGCAGACATGTCACATCACTTAAAAGATTTGCTCTCAGAACCCTGATCCAAAGTGACACTCAATTAAGTCTGCGGGTGCAAAATGAATACAATGTCGTCAGCTGGCGTGCACGAAGACCATCCACGCCCCCCGAGGACATGCAAGTGTTTAGGACCGCGATACTTGCTCAATGCTCGGTGAAGCGAACGCGAGAACCTATTTCAAGGGGTTGTCTCAATATTGCGATAGTGATTTTGGAAAATTCCTAGTGTACGGTGCCCCGTTGTCACCAAGTCCAAAAATTGGCGCCAAGGCCAAAAATTATGTTTTTTTTTGTCGCCAAATTAAAATGGCGGACATTGCGTTGGTCGCATTTGAGCTCCACAATGGGCTAATGACGACGGTTTAGAATTGATTCCGAAGCTTTGCTTTGGTTAATTAACATCGCACTACAGTTTATATTGGGCTGTTGGAGGCATTTTGGCGACTATCTCGAAGGTAACAATGTCATTCCGGGCAGTCGATCATGGTGCTTACAGGCAATCCTTCGGGCAGTCGTTTAGGGCACTTCGACAGCACTCTGAAGCGCACGCGCGTATCGCGCGCTAAAATCACAGACTCCTAAGGTCGATTTTGTGGTCTCCGGCCTTCGACTACTCATTATCACATCCATGACACCCTCTGGGAAGTCGATCATTTGCTGCATAATGTATTGTATCCATGTTTCAACCCATAAACCCATTCCACAGTGAATTGCAGCTGGGCCCGCTCCATGCGCGTTCGCTTGTTAGACAACAATCCGGCATCCATGAACCAATCAATCACGGCACGTTCGCCTTTCATTTCCAACTCAAAAATACCTACTATTCAAATAAAAGTCGTATACGTCGTATATAAAATGTATACATCCATTGCTCAGGAAAATCAAAATCACAACAACGCGAGCTGTACGTCGATTCAAAAGCGGCAGAACAACGTGCAAGGACGCGATAGGTTAAAAAATTAGGGTTGCCATACAACATGATATTTTTGCACGTCATCAAGTTTCATCAAGCGTTTTTCGGTGCAGCGGATTGAAATACACTCAAACCTGTTTTTGTGCTGTCTTTTTTTGTGCGGTATATGAAAATTTCAATCAACTTGGAACATAATTGACTATCTGGCTACCGATACATATACAAGCGTCTAGTGAAATAACAGTCGTCGCAAAAACTGATCACTGACTACATGGTAACTGAAATAAAAGTCAACTCTAAAACGAGTGCGAGGTAGTATCTTCTAGTGACGAAAGCGATTTTGAACCAGTTTACCACAAGAAAGTTCGCATATTGTCAGACTACGAAGGATAAGGGTTAGACGTTTTGAAAAGTTTTGTATGTGTAAAATAAGTACATATGTAAATAAAATATTTAAAAATGTTCGCAAATGTATTTTCTAAATCAGATTAAAAAACACCAAAATAGCTGTCAATCCTCGTGTCTTGATTTCGTTTAAAAAAGCATTTCCTAGTTATTTCGTAAGGTTTTGAGTTATTTTCTACATGAGATTTTTTTTATGCGGTTCCTATCCACCGCACAAAAACAGGTTTAAGTGTACAGGATATTGCTTAGGATGGCTGATTGAAAATACGTCGAAGTAAAGCTACTGAACGTGCTAATAATGAAGTATAGACATCTAAACCACTGATCTCTAACTGCAAATTCCTGATTAGGCAAGATATTTTATTGACTTGAAGATAATTGAAGAGGTAACATCTGTATTCCACTTTCAATGCTACCGAAAAATTTTGTATATTTTTCATGTTAAAATATGCCGTAATGTCTTGCTTTTGGCTGAGTATATTTCTATTTTCTTTTGATACACATTTTAAATGCAAATTTTTTTTAATAAAATCTGCTATTAAAATAGGAAGTCATTTGCAAGTCAAGTGCTTGGCAATGGAGGAACATGGTCATATATTTAATTTTTCTAACCCACATTTAATTTGAAAACCCACATCTCCAGTTGAACTTGACTTCCTGGAGACGTTTCATATTTTTAGCAATATTGATTCGATTGTCGAAACATTTGCGTTCCCAGTATTTCCCGCTTGTTGGCACACAATAGTTAACTCCAACCGATTGACATAGTTTTTTGTTCTTTGGCAACACTTTCAATTTCTGGGTTTAATTATATTTTATTTCACACAGACTTTTCATTTTTTGCCGATGACGGGAGATGTATCTCCCGAAATGTTCGGATTTAATGGATTTTTATTGCGTATTTTAAAGTTGTATTTGTATTTAAATATTCTTAACGCAATGTTCTATAAGATGAATTATTAATACTAAATCATAACAACTCTATTTGAAATTTGTTGTTCCAAAAGTACGCAAGTCTATTTATTTTACTTGTGTTTTTTTATTCCGGTTAGTAATGTTTTGACTTGTCTCGATCTCTCACAATCGTACAGACAAGTACCACAAATGTACTTACGTACTTTTGTCACTAAAATCTTTATTTGTCTAACTACTATTTTAATAACTTTTTCAACTCCAACGTTTACTTTGGAGACTATACTCTCCCTTTATTAAATTTTTTCCAAGCGTATTATTTTCATTCTTTCAATTTCAACAGTGCTCCTTCCTCCTAGTGCCATTTTGTTAAATTAAAATGAAATTTCTCTCTTTATCAGCTTCAGGCAAAACCTATAATTAATTTCCAACTGGCGAAGCGAAAACTATGAGTGAAAAGTTTTACAGTTTTCTAAAAATGAGTTTTTTGTTTTTAGTCTCCTTTAATGTTCCTTGGTAAGTTCTCTCTTCTCGGTGTATTTTGTCACTGGTAAAAAGAAGTAAACGACAAAAGATTCGGTTTTTAGCGATAAAAAAAAAGCAAAAAAAAAAGCTCATTTTCGCTTGTGGAATTGAGTTTGGGAATTCATTGAATTAATTGTTTTTGGAAAAAAAATCGCTGTTGGGTATATATTTTCAATAGTTTTAAGAAGTTTAGAAATATATATTTCCTAGTATTTAATATTTTTTGTGGCTTATGAGAACTTAAACTGGACAAAATATGTGTTTATCACTATTGTTCATGTCTGTTATAATCAGCAAACGACATGCTGTTAAAAATAGGTACTCAAAAATTAGTAAAATGTACTCATTTTTGATTACATTCGATGCTTATCATATATAGTTCAGAATACAAAAGTTTCGTTTTTGAAAAAGCCATGTACTCAAAAATGAGTACAATGAGTAAAAATGAATAAACATATCAGTTGCTTGCCTACGAAGACTGCCTTCATTAATAACTTTCAATAGATATCAACAATTACAACCAATACTTACCGAGAAGCGGAACCCTATCCTCAGGTAACGCAGCCCAGTACCTTATCCGTTGTACCACCAGGACGACATGAATAAGTTGTAAACATACAAAATTTTAAAAAGACGTGTCAACAGAATGGGGAGTAAGATAATTGAGTTGTAATAATTCAGCTTCCATTTAAAATAATCGCTCAGTGGTTACATTAAAATTAATAGTCATTTGATAAGTAAGATTAAACTATTCATTGATACTGTTAAGCAGAATAAAATATTAGTTTATATGAAGTTATACTAATTTTCATCCACAAAGATTAGGAAAAATACTTAATTAAATCGCATAATTAATTATTATGCGTTTTTCACTTTAACGGAGTACGATAACTAAACTAATTATTTTATTAAGGGTACAATTGACTATCAAACATTTTTTTTAGTGTTCAAACTAACACTCTAAAAATTTTACTATGTATTTATAAGGCTCATTCGAGATCATATATATCTCCAAATACAAAAGTTTCATTTTTGAAAAAGGTATGTACACAAAAATAAGTACAATGAGTAAAAATGAGTAAACTTGCCTACGAAGGCTGCCTTCATTAATAACTTTCAATATATATCAACAATTACAACCAAGACTTACAGAGAATCGAAACCCTATCCTCAGCACCACAGTCCAGCGCATTATCCGTTGTACCACCAGAGCGACGTGAAGAAGTACTAAACATAAGAAATATTAAAAAGGTGTGCCAACAGAATGGGAAGTAAGATAATTGAATCGTAATAACTCAGTTTTTCATTTAAGCAATCGGCATCAAATAATGTGAAAACCATCTTCTGACCAACTCCTTTAAGTTTGTCAGGTGGCTTTCTTAAGATGACTTGAACAGAAGCTGAAATTATCAATATTAAATCACACTGCTCATTTTTTAGAAATCATCGTTGCTTAAATTTGAGTACATCATCACTCATTTACAATGCAATTGTATTCAAAGCAAATGAGTATGTTTAACATGAGTATGTTAAGTACTCATTTTAAGTACCCTTTTTTACAGCGTAATCACCAGTGTGATAGGAAGACCCAGGGCCCGATTAAGGCATTCAAACAAGGGAAGCCTGCCTTTAAATGAAAATCTTTGTCCATGAATGACATTAAAATTAAACATATAATAAATAATATAACAAAAATATATTAATAAGTAATGAATATTCTCAATATTCTGCATTTTTTGATTTTTTTCCAATATTCGAACAAATTTAACGCAAGTTTTTAATATATTTTTTTAAGTAAATTCAGTAGCAAACTATGTTATAGGTGTTAAATATTTATATAAAATATGTGATTTGGGGGCCCTTCTATAATGTAAAGCGTGAACCTGGGCTTCACGAGCCTATTGGGTAATTAGGCCCTGGGAAGACGAATTAAATGAGAAAAATGGGAATTAAAAGTGTAATATAAACTATCAATATAACGTAAAAATAAGCAATTAAAAATACAGTCTGCATATGTTTTGAGAGGCACTATCTCCTTTCATCAGTAAAATAAACTAAAAAACAGTCTTCGTGTCATATATAATGAAATTGATTCATTTTCATTATATCTTCCACTCAGACTGTTTCGTACTTCATTTGATGAGAGGAGATGTGTCATTATAAATTAAAAAAAAAGACACACACACACACACACACACACGCACGCACACACACACACATACACGCACGCACGCACACACACACACACACACACACGCACGCGCGCACACACACACACACACACACAGAGAGATTCCTTCCTTTAATTACGTGATTATTTTAGGCTTGGTTTGGTTTGGTTAATTTATTTCGCACTAGAGCTGCACAGTGGGTTATTGGCGACGGTTCGGAATCTATCTCGAAGGAAAGACCCGGGAACACATACACATTCATACATGCCCGGAACCCCGATCAGATTTATCGTGAACCAATCCCGTACACACGCCGTTAATTTTTGCGGATGTTTTGGACGACTTTTCTGGTATTTTGTAGCGAAGCTGGCAACCCTCCGCTCCCAAGATCACTACTTTTTTCTTTTCTTTGTCAAGACCATCGGCTGGCATGGAACCAGGAACCTTCGTATTTCCAGCTCACGTCTTTAACCGCTCGGCCACGGAGGCCTGTGATTATTTTAGGTCTGAAATCCAAAGAACTGTACATTTTTGCACAGTTTGTAGTTGTTTAATTGTGCACATACCAATATAGATTATAGATACTTTAATAAGTCTTCGACAACGCTATGCCACACATTTAAAAAAATGAATTTAAACAGCCCTTATATCCCCAAACAACTATTCATATTCTTTACATATATAAAAAAATATACATTAACTTTAGTTGTCAGCCAAATTATATGATCACTAAAAAAAATTCTCAACAATAAAAGGCAAACAAAAGTTTTCAAACTATTCCCCACCCTCCATTCGTTCAATTCTTATACAAATCACGAAAAGCATTGTTTTCTCCTCAATAACAAAACAAACTTTCTTTTGATAAAAATCTCGCCAAGTAAACTTTTCTACTCCAGTATTTCCCACTAAGAACTACTGCTTTGCGCATTTCGGAAAGCGAATCCGATCCTTGATTCTGATAAACAACGGCGGCGCACAAATTACCATTTCTCCAGTTGGCTTCAGCCACCACCAGAAAACAGAAGCCAGTCAGCCGCATTGGCGATAATGCCCGTCAACAGATTATCTGTTATCGCGATCAAAAAGGGAGCGTGTCTGCGCTTAGAACAATCAGTGGCGGGGAATCTGTGTTGTGTTTGGCGGTGTTAACAAGGTTCGATTTGTTGTTTTGGCAGTTTTTGATCCACTCCCGATGCAAGTGAAAGACATGAGATGGGATAATTGGGATGCTAATTTGTGGTAGAGATTACGATGCTTTTTTTAAAAGAGTTATTGTTTATCGATTTTAAATGTTTTTTTTGGGATCTAGGTGTTTTGTTGCATAAAATGAAATGATAATTAGGAATAGTTTTTAATATTTTATCTTCAAAGAGGTTTGCTATTTTGGGAGGGTCCCAGAAAAGTATTTTTAACGAGCAATTCATTAGTAGGAATATTTTTTATTTAAAATATATTTTTGGGTTAAGGACAATTTTGTGGTTACTTTACTACCATTCATAGCGATTTTTTTAGTCTAACGGAAGAGTAAACGGTTATCACACGAAAGGTACCGAGTTTCAACTCAGCTCAAATCACTACGAAGGATAACCTTGGAGTTAACATGTCCGAGTTAAATTGAAGCATTCACCTTGACTGCCTCACTATTATTGTTTGGCTCAATGTTTCCTAAAATAGTTCTAATCGATCGCGAAACGCTCAAAACGTAATTATAACCTTACCTGATTGGTGAAATACCTTTCTTTCTGAAGAGTTAACGTAGAGGATACCAGTAATTTATCGGTTGTTTAGTTAGTGTTGAAAAAATACTTGTGTATAAACTTTTAACCGACTGAAGAGCGCGCCAAAACCAAAACTTTAAAACAAAATTCAAAACCAAAATTTGCCTAAATGGAAGAGTATTGTCATAAGAAAAAATTGGCATGTTAAATATTATATTAATTATCGCCCTTTTGTTTCTAATTTCCATTCTTTTAAAGTTTAATTCTATTTTTCTCTTTTAGGTAAGAAAACTTTGTGATGACTACGTTAAGCGTTTGACAGAGGGTAAGCTGATGTAAAAAAAACATTATATATCAACACTATGTTAGACAGTTTACTTTGTTTGAAAATATCAAAATTTAATTATGATATAGTAATATTTTGTTCAAGTAGTTTGCAATAAATATGGATTATTTATAAATTCGTTTTTTGGATCTATATATATATTCATTTTTGAAAAGAATAATTGGGTAAAAGTAACTAAACTTTTATTTTTCTGTTCAAACTGTAGTTTTTTTGTTAAAATTAATCAAAGAAATATATGTTTAATGCAACATGTTAATAATTATTTGATTTTCTTTAAAATTATATGTAAATAAACAATAATATATATTCAAATTAAATAATTATAAAAAATAAATGGTCAGTGATTATATTAAAACTAATAGCCATTTGATATGTAAGATCAAACTATTCGTTTATACTGTTAAGCAAAATAAAGTTATAATTTATATTAAGTTCGACTAATTATATAAAATAATAATTTTATTAAGGGTTTATGAGTACAGTTGACTATCAAAAACTTTTTTCCAGTTTTAAAACTAATGCTCTGAAATTTTTACCATATATTTATAAGGCTCATTCAAAATGCAATAAAAAAATTGGTGTGAAAATAATAAAAACTTTTTAATTTAATTAAATTATTAAAATGTTCAATGCACAATTTTTTTTAGGGAATTTTTTTTATTGCAGTGTTTTTGACACAGTATTACAATCTTAACAAAATTTTTGTATGTGTAAAACAATTAACAATATTATTTCCTTCAAAAAAACTAACGTATTTAGATTTCCAGATAGAATACAGATATTTCCGAACAATTTTCGTAATAAAAATTATTATTCAACTTTCATATAAGAAACATGCAACAACCGTTTTCTATAAGTATCTAGAACATTTAAAAAAAGTTTAACGATTATAATCAAAAAAACTAATGCGCATGGAACATTTCAAAATATTACATTTAACAAAAAAAGGAAATTGCAATTTGGTGAAAAATTTGTTAAAAAAATTTTTTTTTTGCAAAAAATATGAGTTATAAACTCATTAGTTGGGACATGTGTATATTTGTACTTATAAATATAAGCGTCAGTGCTATTTATAGTAAAAATAATATAATTACCATTTTGATAGATTTTTGCTATTTTGAAAGTTCATTGCCCCCTTAATTCAATTCAATTTATTTTATTCATTATTTACTAATTTAATTACTTTTAAACAAATAATATTTATTATATTCTTCAAAATAATCAACTAGCTATTGAAACTTTTCAAGTAATTAATTAAATGTTTAAATTCCCAAAAATATTTCCGCTGTATTTATTAAAATTAAATGGTGAAAAAAATACGTTATTGGTAGATTACATTTATAAATATAATTGCTTATTAATTGCCATCAAACACATTGAATATTATATTAAAGAATAAATGTATTTCATTTTTAAATAACCTAACAACTTTCCCTGAAGAAATTATTTAGGTTTAGCTTAAGGAAAAATACATTATTCTAACACAAAAAAAATATCCATATCTTTAAGCACTAATTGATCCATCACTGTGCTTTTCATTATAAAATTCATAACCAATTTACTATTCGTTTCCATTATTCATCCCCCCCCCCCTTCTCCCAAACCGTTGCCACCATAATCAGATTAAAAATTAATGAAATATTTGCCTTTTCGCTCGAACAAATCTCTTTCCAAAAATCGTTTGCGTTCTACTGGAAACAAAACAAAAAAAAAGAGAACAACAGAAAGTAACGAGAAAATTATGCACGGAATATCAGTTGCCACCGCTAAACTAATAAACTCTGCCTCGGTAAATAACGATACCCGTCTTTGTTTGTAAGAAGAACCGAGCTTTGTAGCTTAAAATCCGCGGCTGTATATCCATTCTAAGCTGTGGAGGGAAGAATATATCTGTGTTATGGATCATGGCACGCGAAAAGGCAGACGATTTCTTTCGCCGTGCATTTGGAGGGAAAAGATAAGGGCCCAGGGCTATTCCAGTAGCGAAATCCTCCACGAATGCGGTAGCAAGGCTGTGATATATTGATTAGCGATCGAAGATGACAGAAAGGGTTGGAAAGTCAGATTGGGTTAAAAAAGGAAATGTTTTGAATGCCGTTTGGGCGTTTGAGTTGCTGTTTGGAAGATGATGTTCAGAAAGGGTTCGGTTCTGTGTTATGTTGAGATTGCAGTGGTTTTGGGCGGATTTTTGAGTAACAGAAACTAAATTATTCAATGTTCTTTTTCATGTTGTATATTTAAATAAAATCTTTTCTGCGATTTTCGAGATATAGTAAACCGCCATTTTTGTTTTAAATCGCATTTATGTGATACAACAAATATGATACAATGCATTCAGGGCTCTATCAGATATTTGATGTTCAATTATTTATTGGTTTGCATTGTTTATTGTGTAAAGTAGCATTGTTGCGATAAGTACAATGTCACTATCTCAAGTGCCCGCCGTTGTAAAAATATAGCCTACATAAATTATTATAAGGTCAGTGTCGTCTATAACAAGGATTTTACAAAAAAATTGACGAACATTTTTCAATTTCTATAAATGTTTAGTACGAAGCGCGACCTGAAGATGTCAACCGATTTTTAATTTTTTTACATCATATTTTATCTTATTGTAGGTGGCTAGTCTTTCACTTTATATCTTATTTTATATCAGTTAGAAAAATATCTTATATTTTTTCAACCCTCCCCATTTGTCATTACTTTAGGAAATTCTCTTTCTTTTGATATGTTAATTGTTAAGATTCGTGACCAGTAAGAGGCGCATAATCACATATATACTATATAAATAATATATATAATGAGAAGTAATATTCATTTGCCAAATTGCTATTAAGTATTGATGTCTTCAATGTTAAAAAAAAGTACTCAAAAATAAATAAAATAAACTCATTTTTGAGTACATTCGGCGCTTATCATAGCTTCGAGTACATAAGTTTCGGTTTAGGAAAAGACATGTACTCAAAAAAGAGTACATTGAATAAAAAGAGAAGTTGCTTGTCTACGTAGACTGCCTTCAAAAATCTAAAATTTTTCAATAAAATATAGGTTATTCCTTACTACAGCTCTTAAATATCTCTTTCTATAAACTATTACGAAATATCAACAAATCAGATTATATTTCTTATCCTTTTCAAAGAAACGACAACATATTTTTAAAATGTATAAAATAAAACGTCTGAGGATAAGTTAAAAGAACGTGATAAAAGAATAACTCTGCTGGAAGCGAAGGGAAACCCGAATAATAAAAACTTTTCCCGTTCTCTCTTGTGGAAAATCGTTGCAGAGTTTATAAAAATATTTCGAAGGACAGGTCTGCGTTTCGTGGCGGTTTAGGGATTAATTTTAAAATGTCGCCAAGCGATTCAGAGCGGGCAGTGCTTATTTGATAATTCTGGATAGTTGAGTGCCGGATAACCGGATATTTTTTCTAAAAGGTTCCCAAGTAAGACATCATGTATCCAACAACAAAAGAATTTCCCATATATCTGAGTTAAAACAGAAATATTGCGCAAACATACATACAAAACACTATGTAACAGTCGAATTGATAACAATTCTCATTTGGCGATCTTTGGCGGTTGGTTGGCGTTCTTTTCAACCGGTTAAAATGAGTAGGTTCAAATTCTTACTTTTCAGTTTACAGTGCAACCAGAAATCCTACCTATTTCTTTAAAAAATATTCTGCGTTAGAAAAACAAAATGGAGGATCTATTTATACCCACATATTAAAACGAAGCTGGAAAGAAATATATTGCGAGACCGGCGCGATGTGTACATATATATGGCGCAGAATATAAACTAGAGAAGAAATATAAAGTAAATTTCAGTATATGAATTTTACTCCACCGAAGGAGAAGAAAAAAAAATTAAGTGAAATGCTTGACGTGAATATATTTCAGAGAAATATTTATGGAACATTTTCGGAGCTCTAAAGATGAAAATTCCGAGTTCTCTTCAGAATGCCAATGTGAACATCGATTCTTGAAAACAAAACACCATTTTTTTACATCCACTTCTTCTATAAGTCGTCTGCAGTTTCGAACCTGTTTTATGTTCCATGCGAAACATTTGTTTCCTTCCTTTTGGCAACAGTTGCTTCTTAGTATGTATTCCTTCCGTCGAAGAACTTTCCGATTTTTCGAAGTCGTAAAGAATAAGAATGCTCTGAGCGATTCGAAATCGGAAGTATTTGTTTCTTTTTAAGACGAAGGTACTCGAACGCGAACAGTGTGTGTGTGCATTGAAGAGAAAGTTTACAGTTTTCATAATGTAAAATGGTAATGAGAGCTCTTTTACGATTCTGAATTCGATCGATTTACGTTCCAACAAAACATACATCAACTTTACGTGATGCCATCCAATGGATCGGAATAATGTAATAAGGAGACCATAAAGAAATACATGTAACGGAATATTATATTTTGCATGATTTTCAAAGTAGAATATGTATGTAGAATAATGAATATTATGGGTTCTGTCTTCGGTCCACTTTTATTTATTATTTTTATTGATGATATTAGTTGGGAGATTAGGGGCAAGATCGGCATCTTTGCAAATGATTTGAAAATTATACGGACTGTGAATTTTGGGGAATAAATAGAGCATTTGCAAGGTGATTTAACAGAAATATCAGAATAGTATGTTAAATGGGGTATGTCTTTTAATATCAATAAATTCCAAATTTTGCACATGTGCAACAAAAATAGAAAGGCTGCCTATGTTTCACATTGGGCAAATATCCCGAATAGTGATATATTTAATAATATGGGCCTATTAATAAATGAGGATTTTTAAATGGGTCATCAATGTACAAAGGCTAGCAAGAAAGCTAATAAAATGTTGGGGTATATCAGGAAACGAGTTTCATCAAAATCTAATAATCTTGCCAATGTACAGAGGTTTTGTAAGGCCTCATATTGAATATGCTGTGCAGTTTTGGTCACCATATCTTAAAAAAGACTAGAGAAAGTTCAGTACAAGGCCATTAAAATGGTTCAAGGGTTTTCAGACACATAGATTATGAAGATACATAAAGAAATTTTAATATGTAAACTATGGATTATATACACATATTTTAATGTTACAATTTACTATTATCATAGTAGCATATAAATAGTAACATAACAATAAAAACAGAATTTATATTGATTCAATTAAATCCGTTAAAATTTTATTGTTTCTGGTGGAACTGTTATTTTTGCTTCATTATTCAGACAATTTTTGCTACATGGGTTTTAAAAGTAAAAAAAATAACTGAATAAACACATAATTTTTATATATAATTCACATTTAATTCACGGAATTTAATGCTATATATTAATATTTAATGTCAATTATCTACATTGTTTAAAAATCGGGTTATGATAAATATTTAAACATTGAAACGATTTTTAAACTCAATTAATTGCTTAGTTTTTAATTTTTTCTCAGAAACTCTAACTCAAGTAAATATTATATCGAGAAAATAAAGCTAAATATAAGGAACTGATGACGATTTGCTCAGAAGTTTTCTTATATGATGAAAGTTGTTATTAATTCTTTTTAGATGATCTACTTTTTTTTCTCCCTCTGAAGAAGATAAGATTTGATATTAAGGAAAAGTAGAAAAAAATGCCGTCGTCCCAATTCAATAAGTAGATATTAATGATTTTTAAAAGGCCTTGTTGGAAGAAAAAATGGTTAAATTGATCATTGCTTTTAGAATCTGATAATGTTGGTGAATAATTCGATACTTTTTGGTTTATATACTTTTGGGTTTAAGTTACTTTTTTGCTTTGAACTAGCTTTACAAGTTCTTGTGTAATTGAATACCACACACATAAGAACTTAGAGGGTTGTTATAGCCTGGTTGGCACGGAATCGAAATCAAGCTTGGATAGTATAGAGCATGATGCTTTATATTGACAGACAAAATCTCGACATTTAAATTCCTAGGGTACATGTTGTTAATGAAATGTCATGAGGTTAGTTCTTGTTTGTACGTTTGAATAGTAGAGTCTTAACTTAGGTATTGTCTTTATCATATAACTATGGTTCAAAATTACGAGGCACTCTCTTCTGGACACTTCCCGAATCTCCAAAAACAAGTATTTTTGCTACTTAATAATATAAGTATTTTAAATAATAATTTTTTTTAATAATAACATTGTTGGAAATAATGTTATTGTTTCAAGTAATACCATTGTTTAAAATAATAACATTTTTTAATTAATATCATTATTTCAAATAATAACCTTGTTTTAAATAATAATATAGTTTTAAATAATAACACTGTTTGAAATAATTATATAATCCTTGCGTCCTTGACTACCAAAGCGTCCTTGATGTAGTAAGTAAATACGTACCAATTACCAATCAAGGACGCTTTGTTCGAACCAACGCCAGTAGTTCAATGTGCAGCTCTAGTGCGACGTTAATTAACCAGACCACACTTAACGATTCGAAATTCAAAACGTAACAGTGCTAAAAAATTCCCAGTTCCAACTTATAGACATTTGTCAGCTTTTTTATAGGTAATATTAAACAGTTATCTCGAAAGTATTGATTTATTGCACGCATGTTATAATGCAGTGTTCTGTTTTGAGGTCTAATTTAAGTTTCATCTTAATACAAGCTGGGCAATTTCTAGTCTTCCATCGCTTTCATTTGCTAATATTATTAACTTTCCTGAGGCATAAATTTTCCCAACTCAGGGATTTTTAAAACTCGAAATTCCCAACTTTTAAGGTATAAAAGTTTACAGCCCCCCCCCCCCCCCTGGATAACTGGAAAATCTCAACTGCTTCAACGCAATTGTTTCTACTCATTGAAAAGCGAAACATGTGTAAACAAACAGTAGCATAAACGCGCCAATCTTAAATAAGTTTTATTTATATAAAGTAAGATTATTGAGAATTGGCGTTAATAATAATTTCCCGTTAAAATATATAATAAGCTACAGGATTTAGATTTACATACATGTTGGCATTTTGCCAACGTTGGCATTTTGCTCCGAAATATCTTTTAATAATAATTATAGTACTTCACATAAATAGTTACATCTAATTTATTTTTTAAGATAGAATTTCAGTATTGATACCATTCAAGAAAGGAAGATTTTACGAATATAACTATATTTTTTTAACGGGAAAAAAGTATATTTTTGAACTACTTAGAGCAGTTTTAATTTATCCCTTAAAATTTTACGCGTAAAATTGACGATTATTTCAGACATTTCGTCAATTATTTAAAAATTTATAACTACAAAACTAAATCGAAATTTGACAAACGCTCTGGATCATTTGTTGCCAATAGTTTAATGTATACCCCTAATTTTTTATTTATTTTTTTGTTGAAAATTGGAAGACAAGTATACAAAAATGTATGAATTATTTTCAAAATGTTCTAAAATCATGAATTTAACATAAAATAACGTCTAATATACTGATCGTATTGAAAAACAAAAATATTCATCTTATTACCCAAACATTTCTTAATAAACTGGCATAATTTCATAATTTTAGGACATTTACTTTTTGAGAT
The DNA here is from genome assembly GCA_963932185.1 of Troglohyphantes excavatus. NCBI lineage: Eukaryota > Metazoa > Arthropoda > Arachnida > Araneae > Linyphiidae > Troglohyphantes > Troglohyphantes excavatus. The sequence goes on from OZ010668.1 coordinate 11,279,071, forward strand.
GCAAGCGGAACAATGAGACAAAAATTCGCAAATTAAAATTTTCTCGAAATATCCGACATTTTTCCTTTCTTTCCTATTTTTTATACCTATCTTAATTGACCATATCTAATTTAATTGTAAAGATAGAACTATAATATTTATAACATCGGAAAGATGAAGTTTTAACGAACATTAATATTTTTTTTTTAATAAGAAAATATGTAATTTTAAATGACTTATAGCAATTTAGAAATCACGTTTCAAAAATGAGGGCGAAAAAACTTCAAAAAGTGGAGCGTGTTCAAAGGTTTAAAAAATTTATAAATCCAAAACTAATTCGAATTTTAAAAAATGCTTACTTGGATTTCCAGTTCAAACCTATTTGTACACTCCCTAAAAAAATTGGATCTCTCCTCTTAATAGTGTTTCAGAAACTCGACGGACAAAATTACTTGTAAGCGAAATTTTATCAATGACGACTTTAATATTAAATAACTTATAAACTAATAACAGTATTGAAACAAAATATATTCTTCTTATTTATCAAACATTTCTTAACAAATTCACTTAATTTCGTAATTTTAGGACTTTAACATTTTGAGATACGATCTGAATAACATTGAAAGAACTGAAAATTCCACCTAGGGCCGACTTTTTCCCCCTAGGGCTTACTTTTTTTTAAAATAGAGAGATAACGTTATTTCAAATAATAACATTATTTTAAATAATAACGTTATTTCAAATAATAACATTATTTTAAATAATAACGTTATTTCAAATAATAACATTATTTTAAATAATAACGTTATTTCAAATAATAACATTATATCAAATATGGCAATACTTCAAATAAATGTTTTTCAAATAATAACATCCTTGCGAAACAAAGTGTGTATGTCACTGTAAATCCTATCATCTTATGAAGTTTAAACTTTTTTTGTGTTTATATCTCTCTCCAATCCCTAAACATACACATCCCAAATAAAATATTCATTCCTAAAGAAAAAATACATCCTTCACAACAACAAAACATTCAAAGATTTAAACCTCCACCCAACAAAAAACAACTCAACTCTCCTCGCTTGACCGTTTGCATATGCACGAGCTTATAAAAGGAAACAAAACGGAATAACAGTCACAACCCATTTTCTTTTTCCCTTTCTCAATTCCATTCTTCCCCATCTGTCTTAAGGTTCCCTACTTTTCCCTGCACATAAAGTTTATTCAAATCAGGTATGGGAAAGTAAAGGAAGAGCTGCTTGAGCTTTTATTCCTTAGGTTTTTTTCCTATTCCTACCGGAACTGGAAACATCAATAAGCCCAGAGATACACAAAAAGATCTAGACTGCGCTGCCTGGTATAAAAGGAGAAGGCGCAGTGAGCAAATACAATGCACTTGTGGTAGTAACATGGGGATGTGTATACAATATTGGATCCACAATGTCTCGACTGGTGCTGAGAAGTGTTTGGACATTGAGCCTAACGAGTTTTGTCTTCGGTTTTTTTCTTCTGGGGCTTGTTATAAAAGACTTTTTTGTGAATTTAAAGGTATATAAACCCTACCTGCGGGGTTTCGAGTTGCTGGGGTCAAGTTAAAGTGCATAGATTAATATACATCTAATAATAATAATAATAATATAAAGTAGTAGTATCTTATCTATAATAATAATCTAAAGCATTTGTATATGGAACACAAAACACGTACTTCATCTGAAAGTAGTAGTTTAAAAAATATGTATAGGTATTCATCCTCAAGATTTGCACCTGAAACTCGGAATTGTAAAATATCATTTAGTTTCTTTAAATGAATTATACGATTTTGGAAGCAATTTTTTTGAAATTTTCGTTTTGAAAGAAATATCCACATTTCTATAAAGTCTAAATACGTTGCGTTTAAATATTGTTAAATATATAACGTATGTCTACTATTTTAAATAGTTAAAACAAATATTTCTTTTATATTACATTGCATATTTTATACTTACTACACTGTAAAAAAATTTGCTTGAAAATGAGTAATGGACGTGCTTGCTTTGCTTTGAGTACAATTGCATCGTCAATGAGCGATGACGAACTCAAATTTAAGTAACTGTTCTTACGCAAACAGGAGCAGTATGGTTTAATATTGCTAATCTCAGCTTCTGTTCAAGCCATCTTAACAAAGTGACCTGACAAACTTAAAATAATTGTTCAGAAGATGGATTTCCACATTATTTAATGCAGATTGCTGAAATGAAAAACTGTTATTACGTCCCAATTATATTACTCCCAATTCCTTTGCCACGCCTTTTCAACAAAACTTCTGTTTATAACTTCTTCACATCGCTCTGGTAGCACAACGGTTAAAAACATGGACTTCAGTGCGGACGACATCAGGTAAGACGGATTGGGTTCGATTCCCGGTAAGTTCTGGTTGTAATTGTTGAAATATATGGAAAGTGATTTATGACGGCAGCCTATGTAGGCAAGCAACTGTTTTTTTTATTAATTTTACTCATTTTTGAATAATTTTTTTTCAAAATGAAATATATATATTTGGAGCTATGATAATACAAATACAAATACAAATATTGACGACCAACAACAGGCTCAAGGCCCAACAAGTTTGGTCCATCTAGTACCTCTTAACTATCCCCCAATGCATATCTAACTTCTTCTTAAAATCCGTTACTCCTTTACAATTAACAATATTCACTGGAAAGTTGTTCCATTTGTCTATTACCCTATTATAGAAATAGTAATATCTCCCTTCCCGATTAAAATGAAATGTGTTTAACTTAAACCCATGACCTCTCGTTATATCACTCATATTAAAATCTAAACCCTCCACATCTCCTTGTTTGACAAATTCGAATTGTGGAATCAAATTTCCCCTAACCCTTCTCTCTTCCAGAGCATACATATTCAAATTTCATAACCTATCTTCATAATTCATGCCTGAAAACCCTTGACGAATATAATAAAAAAATGAGTACATATTACTTATTTTTAAGTACCTGTTCTTACAGTATAATTATTTGTAATTCACTGCATATTAAAAATAATCGGTACCCCAAAATCGATGAAAATTTAAATTTTTTACTGGGTTTAAAGTCATGTTTGAACCTCTACATGTTTCCCTAAGATTTAAAACAATTGAAAACTATTAGTCAGATTATAAACTTCTTTTTTACTCCTCATCATATGTGCGAAATTCAATACTTAAATCTATTTATCTCGGCTTAAAGTAAATTAATTATACCTAATTAAAATGCTAAAACTCAATCAAATATGAACCACCATTACATTTATTACATGAACAAATATATATATGGGATATAATTAGGAATGGAATTGGAAAAAAATCAATCTTAAAAACAATTCGTTTTAAAAATTAATATGTTTAAAAATTAGTTTTTTTTAATATAGTTGTTTTTAACTTATTTTTATCCCTCCTAAACTGAACCACTTATACAAAACCCAATCCCCAACTTTATTATGTTTCGATTTGAAAGAAAAAAAAGTCTTGAAAATGCCTTAAATCTTCATCCAATTTAACATACATTTATATTTTGAAAAACTTTGAAGGCATTTCACATTTTTTTCTTCTTCTAAATGTTCTTTCTTGAATAATTTACATCCAACAAAAATATTTATTTTGATCTCAAATCGCAGAATATTTGATTAGATGTACAAGAACAAAAAGTTTTATCAAATATGAAAAGCTTTATTGAAATTACAGATAAATTGCATCAATCAACATTCATAATATTTTAATCAAGTTCATTTGAAGTACTATATCCCTCAATTGCCAATATAATTTAATGCCATCGATTCAATGCAATTTGTTTGTATTATCTTTCCCTAAAACATTGCTTAAAAGTTCTAAACTACTTATACAATCTTCCCAAATAATTAACAAATAGCTCTTTCTTGGAAACAAACGGAACTTTTGTTAGTTGCTGTCATCTGCAAGTTAAATAAAAATAAGTCTTTCTTATCTGAGTCGAAAATGATAAGGGAAACACGAATAAAAATGTTAGGTGGGCGTTGCCACAAACGTCGAGTAGTTCCATTTGTCAAGGAAATGGAGAAAAAATGGAAAGTGGGGAGTAAATTCACGCCAAATCAGAGATTAAATCGCCAAATTCGACAAAGTGTCAACATGAGGATAACATCCATTTTTTTGGTCTTGATTCGAACGTTAAGAAATGTGGTGTTACATATTTTGCCGCTGGCTAAGTCTCAAATATTAAGTTCGGGTTTTGTTTACCTCGGAATTTTTTATTGTTTTAATTGTATATATTTATTTTTAAATTTTAAAAAACAGATTTAGAAAGGAGGAGATTTAAAAAACCATATGTAAACTCCCACTGTACAGATACTAATTTAGTTTATAAAATGTAGTAAGTAAATTAAATTATAAAAAAAACAATTAAAATTTATTAGTTGATTTATTAGTTGAAATAAACAAATTTTACCACAGTTATCACGGTTAAACAATAAATCAGGCTTTAAGTTTAAGCCTTTTCTACATTATTAATTCTTCCAGTTTTAAGTTATAAAATTTCTATCATCTGGAAAATTAAATCTTAATATTAATTAATATATAATACATAAACATACATTTAAGGTATATTCTGTACCTTAGGACCAGGCGGTCCTAGTCCGAATTTGGCAATGTTTGTTTGATTGCATAATTTGTCTTAAAAGAGTACGTTTCCTATCGACACACAAATACTATTCTTTTTTCGTATACCATTATAAATTATTCATCGGTTAGCATTGTTAACAAAATATTCTTCAATTATCGATATTACTTATATCTCTTTTTTACCAAACAGATGAATCTTTAGCAACATTAAACTAATCTTGCATAAAAAATACATTGCTAAAACTAGGCACTCACTTACTCAAAAATAAGTAAAATATACTCATTAAAAAATGTAGTAGATTTTTAGTACATTCGATGTTTATCATAGCTCCGAATGCATAAATGGGCTCAATTTTGAAAAATGTCCAGATACTCATTTTTAAGTATTTTTTTTTACAGTGAACTAAAACCAATTCGCTGACGAATTAAAAGTCAGTTCATATTTTCATTTTTCTAGTCCTGCTTCTATAGAAATCACTGTTTAAAGAAGGCCCTCATTTAATGTCTCTGACATGTGTGTAGAGGCATTATAGTATATCACTAAATCCCGTTTTATTATTACCATCACCAAAACTTTAAAGTTTTAGTGCTTTATGTGGATATATGGATGTCTGACATTTTCCCGGAGATTTAAAGTCCTCGCAAATTGTTTGGTTTCTGTCGGCGCTTAGTGATTTAAAGGTTATTCGGGAATGGGAAGTCATAAAAATTCATTGTACTTTGTAGTAGTCGTAAAAATTGTATTGATGTATTTATTTGGTTTATGTACCTTACGGGTATGCTCGTTATAGATTATTATTTTGATTGACATCTACATTTTATTAGCGGACGTTTTAAACAATTTTAAATATATATATATATTTATTTAATTTCTCTATTAATTTTTTTTTAAATTTCTGTATGAAGTTTTTTCAAATTTCTTTATAAAGTTTTTTTAATTTCTCTATGAAGTTTTTTAATTTCTCTATAAAGTTATTTCAAATTTCTCTATTATTTTTTTTAATTTCTCTATGAAGTTTGTTCATATTTCTCCATGAATTTATTTTTAATTTCTATATGAAGTTTTTCAAATATTTCTATGAAGTTTTTTTAATTTCTCTATGAAGTTTTTTAATATATCTATGAAGTTTCTCTTAAATTTCTCTATGAAGTTTCTCTCAAATTACTCTATGAAGTTTCTCTCTAATTTCTTTATAAAGTTTCTCTCATATTTCTCTATGAAGTTATTTTAAATTGTTCTAAGAAGTTTTTCAAATTCCTCTATGTTTTTTTAATTTCTCTATGGAGTTGTTTTTAATATCTCTATGAAACTTTTCAAATTTATCTATGCAGCTTTTCAATTTTCTCAATGAAGTTTTTTTTTAATAATTTCTCTATGAAGTTTTTTTTAATAATTTCTATATGAAGTTCATTAAAGCCAAATTTCAAGTTAAATAATATTTCTATAAAGCGTGATATCAATGCAGGTTAAATTTCTACCAGAGCTATAGTTCAATATTATCTAAACTAAACTACAGAATCGTCAAAAAATGTTGGGCAAGGGTTATTGTTTGGATGTATTACTTTTTGGGCTTAATAAATATTGTTATTGGAATAATAAAAGATTATTTTTGCCTAAACTCACAGCTTGTTTATAAAGTGGATAGTTCTAAATAAAATAAATTATAAAAATTTTACTCTAATAATTTAAAGACTTACTAAACTAATTTAAATATTTAAAAATTAAATTTTTTATAAATGAAGGCTTTAAAATATCCGATTATTCAACAAATATATCGCTTAGATTACTAAAGATATAGAATAATAAAAAAAAATATTATATTCAATTATTACTAAAACTTTCCTACTATTAAAATATATAAATCTACGTTTAAAATATATTGTATGTAAATATAAGTTTCAAATAAAAATACGTATCAACTTTATTAACAAAGACCTTATAAGTTTAGAATTAATAAAGACTTTATGATAACCGATTTTTCAGAAAATATTTCGCTTAGAATACTAAAGATATAAAATAATAAAGAAATATATTACATTTAATTATTTTTAAAAATACACTAATATTAAAATATATTGTACTCTACGTGAAAAATATGAAGTATGTAAATATAATTTTTACTTAAAAATAAATATAAATTTTATTAATGAACAATTAATAATTTCAAAATTAATAAAGACTTTATAATGCGATTTTTCATCAAATCTTTCACTTAGAATACTAAATATATAGAATAATAAAGAAATATATTATATTCAATTATTTTTAAAAATGCACTGCTATTAAAATGTATCTGCTATACGTTTAAAATATATTGTATGTAAATATAAGTTTCAAATAAAAATAAGTATAAACTTTATTAACAAAGACTTAATAAGTTTAAAAAGTAATAAAGACTTTATAATAACCGATCTTTCAACAAATCTTTCACTTAGAATACTAAAGCTATAGAATAATAAAGAAATATATTATATTCAATTATTTTTAAAAATACACTACTAATAAAATGTATGTAATATACGTTAAAATATACTTTATGAAAATATAATTTTTACTTAACAATGCATATTTGCATATTTTTATTAAAACACTTATCTTTGTGTTTTTTTTCTGCATTTTTGAGATTCACAAGAAAGAAATACATTTCACTCCATTACAAACGGCGCATCTCATAACCAAATAATAAGAATAAATTGCAACTCAGTATATTTGTATAATTTTTTTATTTTTTGACAATTGAATTATGAATCATCTCACCTTAAGCGAGTAGAAATCAATTAAAAAAATATGTAACAATGCAGATATTTACAAAAAGAGAGAAAAAAGATTTATATGCAGGCAGGCACGTAGGTAAGGGGATGGGTTCAGGGGGTTCAAACTCCTCCCATGGAAAGTCAAGAAAAAAAAATTAAAAATCGGAGAACTGTAAAAATCATAAATTGGTATTTTCCGGTGTTTCTTACCCTGCAAAATAGTTTTCAAAAGGCCTTAAAAACATGATTTGAGGGCATTTTTATCTCAAGCTAAGCATAACATGACGGCATCGTGTATCATTATATAGTATTTGAATTTCGGTGACAAAGGGAAAATATTGCGAAACGGTGCCGTATAAACAATCTATAACTAAAGTAATATATTATTCTAAACAAGGAATTTTAAAATTTAAATGTGTTCTCTAAATTTATTTCATAAGTAGGGAATGATATTTACTAATTTTAAAAATAGTCAATGATTGATATAGCTAACGATTTCATGAAAAATAAATGATAACAGTTGCTGTTTCGATATTTATTTTAAACATGGAATTTATATGCCAACTTATTTATCTTTAGTTGAATAAAAATTCATAAGTTTAAAAAAATGGGGGGGGGGGGGAGAGAGTTTGTTAATTTGGGAGGGGAAAGCTAATTAAAGAAATCCTTTTTTCAATTACTAAACCACCCCCATGAAAACTCTATACCTACGTGCCTGTTGCAGGCAAACTTATGAAACATTTTATTTAAGGAGAAAATGCTGACATTCAAAAACGAAGGAAACCGTAAAAAAAATCAGTTTTCATGAAAATTTATACCGCAATGTATTTCTTATTTTCAACTTAAATACAAGTATTCGCAATGCACATTTTATTCCCAACGAAGTCAACTGTCACGAAGAAATAATAAATTTGGTTAGAATATCTATTTTAATCAAAACTAGAGTATACTTTCTTATCAAATGGAACCTCTATATTTTTTTATTTGTCTCAAATACAAAACAAAGCGATTCTTTTCCTCTGGATAAATTTGCCCAAATTGATGCCAGAAAAGGGATATTAACCAGCTCCAAAAACCTGATCAATCATCTCCTTTATATTTATTCGTGGCCGGAACTCCGATGACAGGTTCATGGGGAACTTGGACAACGCCATATGGCCAGAAGATTAAAAAATGCGTTTGATATGGAGAGAATGGCTTGTTCAATCTCCTTCTTTTATTCCTGAAAAACAAATTGGCAGTGTTTAGTGACTAAAATGGATCATGGTGTGTATGGTGTCAACAGTATTTTTTTTTAATGTCGATGTATTTATTGTTTTGTGGCAATATGTTATGGGAAGTCAAAGTTGAGTTTGGATAGGAGGATAACAATTGAAGGGATGCACTGTTAAAACTAGATATTCAAACATAAGTAAAATGTACTCATTTTTGAGTACCTTCGATGTTTATCATGGCTCTGAATACATGTTTCAATTTTGAAAAATCCATGCACTATGAGTAAAAATAGCAGATTTAGCCTACATAGGCTGCCTTCATAAATTCCTTTCATTAAATATCGACAATTACAATCTAGAGTAACCGAGAATGGAACCCAGGTTCTAAGGCACCGCAGTCCACAGCCTTACCCGTTAAACTACCAGGGCGTATTGAAGAAGTTGCAAACAGAAGAAATGTTAAAAAGGAGTGCCAAATAAAATGGGAAGTAAGATAATTGAGCTACAATAATTCAGTTTTCATTTAACTAATCGACATAAAATAATGTGGAAAACCATCTTCTGGTACGCGAATTGCGTTCGATTCCCGGTAAGTCCTGGTTGTAATTGTTGAAAGTAATTATTGAAGGCAGCATATTTAGGCAAGAAACTGCTTGTTTTACTCATTTTTGAGTTCCTGTCTTTTTTAAAAATGAAATTTATGTATTCGGATCTATGATAAGCGTCAAATGTAATCAAAAATGAGTACATTTTAATTATTTTTAAGTACCAGTTTTTATCAGTGTAGATTCGCAAAATATGTAAAGCACCAAGAAGCAGCACATACAGTTTGAACAATTACAATAATTTATTTCACTGTAGTTCATGTAATGTAATAAAAAAAATATTATTCAGGAAACATAACCTTCAGTCCAATAAGTAACTTCCGACAGCCAACAAGACTGTCTTTACAATCCTAAAACAGAACTCGTATCACATGGCATGGTTTCGTAACAAAATAAAATCCTTCCATTAACAGTTCTTTGTTGAAGAAGAATTTGTGTGTGGTAATTTCTTCTTATTCTTTAATTCTTACATGTCATGCCTCATATGGTTTTTTTTTTCATAGTGAATTCCCATAGGAAAAACCATCAAGCTACTTTGTGTTAGTATTATTATCATTATCATCAACACTGTGTCATGTGTCCAATGATTTGCAAACAAAAAGATTACGATCAACAAAAGACCATTTCAGTGTCTGAGGTGACACTATCGTTTGGCAGGGTGTTAGAGAGAGAATCTGTAGCGGAAGTTGAAGTTTCTATGCTTCCCTGGATGCCTGGGATGTTCCTTTTTTTGTTTACTTTTATTCTATTCTTCCTTTTCAGCCTCGTCTGGTGAAGAGGTATTCGGGTAGTTTATCTCACTTAAACAGCCACTTGCAGCAACGCGTTTATTTACAAGAATAAGTCACCTGGTAAATAGTGATTCAGGAAAGTAAAAGTAAATGGGTATTTTTGGGGGATAGAAGGATTCAATGGAAGATAAAGGGTCTGGAAACCAAGTTCGAATGAAAATGTATTCTTTATCGAGTATAAAAGTAGAGTGAATTGAACTTTAACCCTTTAGTGCATAGTGTAGCATATACGCTAATTAACTTTAAAATGACCACTAATTGCATCTATTGAGTTTTATGTTAACTGTTATAGAGTATTGAAGGAACCATACTCCTAGATACCAGATACCAGAGGTGTGTAGATTGTATTTAACTACTTTTTCATACTTTTTGAAAATTATTTTAGTAAATACACATGATGTTGCACATACGCCACACAACGGTTTTAATGAATTATTTAATTAAATAGGCACTTAGGATTTTTTGTATATTTTTTCAGCGGTAGGGGCAAAAAAGAAAAAGAAAAAAATATTTCATTTAAACTATCATACATCGATGGTTAAGAGGAAGCAGTGAGAACTTTTGGAACAACAAAAACGATTTATTGACGTCAAAAATACATTAAAATTGAATACTTCATGTACAAATCACAAAAAAATGTTGTGTCGTCAGAGCTTAACATGCGGGCTGGAACAACACATGTCCCATAGAGTATAGACGTCTAGTGGTGGGCTTGGGACAATTTTGATCCATGGTATGGGGAAGAATTTTTAAAACGTCTGAAGTTTGCTGTTTGCGACATATCACACCTATTGGGACATATGGCGATTTGCCAATGGTTTCAACAAATCGTCTTCGGTTGTTCTATTCCGCATTTTGACACCTAAATGACAAAGTGTAATTTACGGGAAATGGAATAACTGAACCTTCAGGTTTAAGAAAGTAATAAGTCCAAAAAACAAGTTAAGAATGAAACGAGAATGAGAAGCATTTATACTGGAACTACAAAAACTTATTTTAGTATAGAGTAGTACTTGAAGACAATGTATATCAACCCAGAATTGTTTTATAAAGCTGAAAAAAAAGTATTTGGATTAATTTCCTTCTTTGAACTTAAGAAGTTTCAGCTAGATAAAAATATTAAAAAACTTCTAAAATGAAAAATAAATATAAACAATTGTTTAGTTTACTGCACAAACGTGAAAGATGCAATAACTAAAACAACATTTTAAAATAAAATGAAACTGAATCAACTAACAAAAGCATTCATTCACTGACCGATCTTCATCGGGTTGAGAAGTTGTAGGCCAATGATTCCTTGTCGTCTGGAATGTAATGCACAAGTCTTGTGAGATTTTCCATTGTTTTGCAATTGATTGGTAGTTTGGCATTGTAAGTTTGATCCATAGAGAATGTCATAACAGCTTTTGGTTTGCAGATCTTCAGTGTGGAACATGCGCCAATTTATGGTCTTACAAATCGCTGCCTATGATTTTCTTTGCTAAATATTTGAAAGAAATATTATATTGTGTGGCAGACCAGTACAGGATGTTTGGCACATAAGAGTTTTTGTGTAATATTTAAATATTAAGGTATGATCTCAAGTATTGCATTTTCTTATTGCTGTAATGGAATTAGTTAAGCTGGGAGCTTTCAATATGTTCATCAATGACCCTGCATATTTCAGCTGATTTTGTTGTACCTTTGTGCAAGCGTTTGCCCCATCCATCATAGAGGGATTTATTTTCAGCATTAGGTCCAGCTTATGCAACATTTACGAGGCTGAAGAAGAAAATAAGTACGCATTTCCTTCTTAAACCTTACGTTGAACTCAAATTCCTATTCCAGCCTTTACAGACCTTTTTTTACAATACAAAAGTAGAGCAAAGCTTGGAAATATTTCAGAGTACAAAAAGTAATGTTGCCAATTTTTTATCTTAATTCCCTTCTTAATCCTCTGGAGCCTCAACTAACAGCTCGTTCTTTCCTTTGTCGAAGCCAAATCCCTATCTGTATAATCTGTTCAAATAACGTTCCACGTAAGCCCTTCTGACCGTGCTCCGATACCACCCCACCCAATTTACTAGGCTCACTCCTCCCCCGCACACACCTCAGACAAAAGCACACATCACACTAAAATATGAATGGATACGTCCCTGGCCACAGGCCAGGCCGCTTTTCTTCATCTGCAGCAGCCTGGAAATAATTGCATCTAATTGCATCTTTACCCGATCGTTCTTCTTGTTCTCCGAGGCTCTGAATTGTCTTCAACCGGCGGAAGGTGAGTCTTTATGCGGCTCCTTGTGCAATAAATGAGCCGTACAGCCAACCAGGCCGAAGGGGTTTTACTTGTGTTGACCTTAAGAATTAATCTCTCAGAAAAAGGGAAGTGTCCCGGGAAAGTGGCTATTTATTTTAAGGTAATGAGTCTTCGGCACACTTAGATGGTGCATTTAGGGGGAGTATTTGTTAAAAGGTGTATTTTTCAAGCTAAGGGTAGGATTGTTTAGAAAGGAATTGGAGTTACATTGTGGTTTTTTTTTAGTAGAAGCTTTGCTAAAATGGAGTGTTGTTTTTTGGACCATATACATTTAAAAATAAAAATAATAATATAAGGAATATAAAAGATGTACTACAATAATATTATTGTAGTAAAAATAAACATATCAAATGGTTAAGTCTCATTCTACACGAACAAGAAAAACGTGAGTAAACTTCTCAGTGATTCGAGGAAACAAACCACGTGGTATAGATTCTCGAATCGCTGAGAAGCTTATGCGTGTTTTGGTTCGGTTTGGTTAATTAACGTCGCACTAGAGCTGCACAGTGGGCTATTTGAGAGGGTTCGGGGTCTATCTCGAAGGAAAGACACGGGAGCATAAAATATTCATACATGCACCTCGTTATTTTAGAACCATGGTCAGATGACGAGGAAACACCTGAACTGGCACCCAACGCCTTCAATAGACGTCGGGACTTTGGACCTCGATCACATTTATCGTGCACCAGTCCCGTATAACCCCGTAAATTTTTGCGGATGTTCTGGACGACTTTTCTAGTATTTTTGTAGCGAAGCTGGCAACCCTCCGATCACAAGATCACTACTTTTTTACTTTTCTTTGTCAAGTCCATCGTAGGGGCTCGAACCACCAATCCTCGGATTAGTAGCTGAATTCCGTAACCGCTCAGCCACAGAGGCCCCCATGTATATGGGACTGATGCACGTTAAATATCGAGGCTCAATGTCCTGACTCCTATTGATGTAGCGTCGAGTGCCAGCTCAGGTGTCGTTCTGGTCATCTGACCATTGTTCAAAACTACGAGGCCGTGTCCCCGGGTCTTTCCTTCGAGATTGAGCCCGAACCGTCGCCATTAGCCCACTGTGCAGATCTTGCACGACGCTTTTAAACCAACCAAAGATTGCCTGACTTTTCAAAAAAAAAAAAATTGAAAACGCAAAATAAAACCTCAATTGGACTAAAGCTCCACGGGCCACGGTTTGGGAACCATTTGGTAAGATTAATAAGTTTATATATCTATTGTTTGACTGAATGGTGAATAAACCCAATGAAAAATTTGAAGGAAAAAAAAACAATATTACTGAAACATGATATAAAATTCCTTGAAATTATTCGTTTATTTATTTATTCTGAGAACGAATATTCAATTATATATCATCATGAAATATGATCCAAAATGTGAAGAGACTTTAAAAATAATATGTATTTTATTGCTTGGTTAAACTGCCACAGTAAACACTCCTCCTGAGCGCATTACCGTAGATACATGCGGGCATTTGACTGGAAGGCGGTAAACGTGCTCGAATTCGACAATACATATAAAAATTCTATCAACGCGATCGAAGGGCATTTTGTATTCATAACCAGAGCCATGCCCGGGTCGCGAAGGAAATTCAATTTTGGAAGTTTGAAAATATTTCTCGTAATAGATTTCCTATGGACATGAAACATAGAGTGGGTGAACTGTGTGTGCTTTTGCCATTATTCGAGCGTGATTCATGTATGATTCGTAGAGTAAATGAAGGTGATGGGGCTAGTGTTGCTGGGGATTTTCTATTAAGGCATTGTTTAATGTATTTTAGACATTGTTAGTGAAGGGTTAGGTAGTATTTAATAATAGTAATATATATATCCTACGGATTCTATTCCTATTCCTATGGACTATACTCTATTCCTATGGACTGTATTTCCTAGTAATAGATTTTCTATGGACATTAAAAATAGAGTGGGTGAACTGTGCATGCTTTTGCCATTATTGAAGCGTGATTCATGTATAATTCGTAGAATGAACGAAGATGATGGGGCAGGGTTGCTGTGGATTTGGATTTTCTATTAAGGCATTGTTTAATGGATTTTGGACATTGTTAGTGAAGGGTTAGGTAGTATTTAATAATAGTAATATATATCCTATGGACTCTATTAATATTCATATGGACTTTTTATTTCCTAGTAACAGATTTTCTATGGACATAACACATAGAGTGAATGAACTGTGTGTGCTTTTGCCATTATTCGAGCGTGATTCATGTATGATTCGTAGAATAAACGAAGGTGATGGGGCATGGTTGCTGTGGATTTGGGTTTTCTATTAAGACATTGTTTAATGGATTTTGGACATAGTTAGTGGAGGGTTAGGTAGTATTTAACAATAGTAATAAATATCCTATGGACTCTATTACTATTACTATGGACTATTATCCATTCATATGGACTCTATTTCCTAGTAATAGATTTTCTATGGACATAAAAAATAGAGTGGGTGAACTGTGTATGCTTTTGCCATTATTCGAGCGTGATTCATGGATGATTCCTAGATTAAACGAAGGTGATGGGTCCTAGGGTTGAGGTGGATTTGGGTTTTATATTAAGGCATTTTTAATAGGTTTTGGACATTGTTAGTGAAAGGTTAGTATATAATATGGGTATTAAAATATTAATGGGTATACAAATATTTATGACAATAGTATTTATGACAATAGTATTTATGACAATAGTATTTATGACAATAGTATTTATGACAATAGTATTTATGACAATATTTATGACAACATTTTATTAATATATCCGGTATTTAACTATCCTGAATAATGAGTTAATCAAATCGAATTAAAATAAATATTGTCGATTTCTAAAATTATTTTTTTGTTGGATAGGAAAGTATCCACTTAGGTGAAAAAAAGAAAAATATTGGATAACCGACTTTTATTTATCTGGAAATATCCATTAATCTGATTTTTTTTTTTAAAGATTTTCTCCCATTTCAAAAAATTTTACTGTTGAAAAGGGATTGTTTAACTATAATATAATTTCGTTTACCCGGCATTTTTATAAAATCGGACAATTTTAAAATATACTATACGGGGATTGAAAACAGTTAGCAACAACTTGTGTTTCGTTTTGATTAAAGACATGGGGCAACGCTTCCTGCTAAATTTAAAACTAAAAAGTTATGAATAAAATATTCTTTAAAAAAAAAAGGAAAACCAAATTTAAGAGAAAAAAAAAAATTTATAAAGCATTTTTTTTTATTTTAGGAATAAATGTAGAAAGCTTAAATATTTCAATTTAATTTTATACTTATTACAGAAACAAAAACATACTAAAATGTTGGTGCCGATTTCAAAAAAATTATATTAAGTTTAAAACTAAACTTAAATATTTTATTTTTTTCCATTTGTTCCTAAAATTAAAAAATATTTCTTCTAAAGTTTTTCTTCTAAAAGTTAGTTTTCTTTTAAAAAATATTATTCAATTTTCATTATTTGGGTCTGAGTAACTAACTACAAACTACTTTTAGTTCAGAATATCTTAAAATGTGCGTACAAATAAATGTACACCTCCCTAACACGTCTTAGTCAAAATCGCTTTTAATTATCAAATAAAAATATGTATAGCCATACCTGATGATCTACTATTTTTGGGATTTGGTATATTATTATTAGCACTAATTTATTCATTTTTATTTTCCAAATTTTATTTATGTCATGTCTTTTGGGCAAGAAATCAACCAAAGTTACACAATTTAATTTACAAATAATTGTGAGACCTCTCAGATAAATATGTATACGAATAAAATATTTAAAGAAATAATGATCAACCGAAGCTCTCTAACACATAAAAACGACCTTTACCAAAGTCCCAACAGACCATCTAACCTAACAAAAGCCACGCCAAAATGAAAGCACCTTGGCGCAATAAAGAACTTGTGCTTCTACAAAGAAATTCCTCGTCGTTCTTTCTGCTTTTTCGTATCACATCGAGGGAAGGATCCCCTTGCATTTTTGTCATAGAGCCATTCTTAGAGCTATTCCACGGTCATAATATACTTGGCTTCACTCATCCTTTCATTAGAGATGGTAAACAACTCATGAATGGCGACATTTGGCGGGGGATTACTGATGAAAGGATGCCACTGTCACTTATGTGAACGGGCTCCTTGCGCAGCGTGGGGGAGGAAAAGAAAAAAATGGTACCTGACTAGTCCATAAAATATCCATCTAGAGCAAAACTACCGTGTTTGGCGAAACGGGGACGGTTTGGCGAATAAGGGACGATTTGGAAATGTTTTTCCTGTTTAACAATCGAATTTTTGTGATTCCCAGCTAGAAATTTTCTGCAAACAATCTACAGAAAACTAAAAATCTGCAAATTTTCTGCAAACGTCTTCCAAAAATGTGCACAATGGAAATGCGAATTTTGACTTTTAAAGTAATCTGCAAATTTCTACAAATTGTATTGCAGAAATATGAAGATACTTGACTTTTCCACTTAAAAAGTATATTTAATTCAACAGGTAATCTATACATTTTATAACATTGAAATATCGAACCGTAGGTTTTTTCGACTTAAAATGTAGATTTAATTCGGCAGAGTATCTGTAGATTTTATAATTTCGAAATATCGAACGGAAAGTTGTAGAATTTGTGTATTTTTCCTGATGCGCAGAAAAAAAATCCTGTAATTTTTTTTTTAAAGAAAACAAATCTGCAAATTTTTTGTAGAATTTATTCTACAGAAAATTTTCTACATTCCCAAATAACAACAGATTTCTGAAGCTTTTTTTTTTTTTTGAAGATTTTTTGCAGAAAATTCTTAGCAGGGTTGTTACTTTATTTTGTTTAACTGTCTTTTAATAAATATGTGTTTTAAATAAATTTATAAATTACAACAAATAACTATATTACATATGATATTCCCGGTACTTGGACCCATTTATCATTGAATTTGGCGACTTTTGTAATAAACATGTGGCAACCCCGTATGAGAGTGATTTTTTTATATACAACGTTTTCTTGAAGATCATGGATTTTTTTGGATGAATCTATTTTTTTGCGATGGTATCAGGGTGATAAATAAAATTCCATGGCAGATCTTAGAATAATGCGTATGACAATGTTCAGGTGCCGTCGGTTTTGGATCCGCCCCATTCTACTTGCCATCTGCGACCGGTGAAAGACAGCATTCGATCGATTGAAATAACGTATTCATTTCAAGTGCGGTTATTGCAAGTATTTGCGTATATATATGATTATATGAGCTAGTTTGTAAATAGAGCTGAATTTAGAATTTCTGATATGAAACTCAGTTAATAGTTGAGTAAAGCAGTTCTCAAACTTGTCTTTTATGAAATATCGGGCTAGATAATATATATTTACTATCACTATACGTACGTAAATTCAATAAACTATAACTTTATTTAAATAAATGTGTGTATTCAATTGTAATTGAAATGGAAATATTAGTTGTTTTCCAAATTCTATTTTAGACATATTCAATGTTGTGTTAGAAAACATTTATTTTCATATGCCATATTGTACTAACAATACTTGTATTAATCAGTACAATATCTAATATACTAAATCAGCTGACAAATTCAACATATAAAAATACTTTTCCAATAAAAAAATACAAATTCTGCGTTACCGAGTATTTTTTATGAGAAGCAAATAAATATTGATTTCCTTTTTGATTTTTGATGTTTTTATAAAAATATAAAACATAAAAATGTGGCTTTAAAAAATTCTCAAAATGTATGTTGGTGATTAGTGAAAGGCACTATGGATCACTTCAGATGCTCTGACGGACCACCGGTGGTCTACTGACCACGGGTTGGGAGCCACTGGATTAGACGGAATTGGCCTGGAGATTGTCGCTTTAAAATACATGGAATCATAATTGCATCTTTTTTCGGAATGAATAAAATGGATAAATATTAAAAAAAATTCAATTGGTTTAAAATCATATTGCAATACATATTCCTTCACTTAATGTGACGTAAAAATATTTTTTATGTACAGTCACATAAACTTTTCATAGATTCAGAAATATTTTTCAAACAAACATAACTCTAAGAACGCGTTCATGATTTTACATTTATTTAATTTAATTCAAAATTTTAATTTATATCTTTAAAGTAAATAATACTAGATAAACTCATTTCCAGAAAAATACGCCTATTAAATATAATAACTTTTTCTAAAAGTATAAAATTACAATCTGGAAAGTCAGTTTCATTGCATTTTATTAATGACTTTTCTTGCTCTTGGATACATATAAATAGCAACATACTGCAGTTTGCTGTTGAAAACAGAAGTTTACTTTATATTGGAATGCATGGAAAGTAATTATACTTTACAAAGAGTGTACATGATAACATGCATATAATTAACAACGCATATTTCATATCCCAAACCCAAGATATCATTTTCCATCTTAGCTCACTGTTACTAATTAAAGTTTTAAGGAATCAGAAATATTCCAGATTTGACTCTCTTATTGGAAGCAAATCGTATCTAATAACGTTTCGAAATGCCTACTTTTCAAAGAAATTCCAGCCACCCGCTGTTAAGCAATGCGTTACTCCGCAGAGCCACCACGTGACTTCTCAGTTAAATTATGTTCCAAAAATCCACGCTCACAGTTTCGCGCTTTAATTACTTTGGAGTTAAAATAGAACGGGGATTCTTGCTGTGTTTGAATTCGATTTCCCAGGGGAGCTGGACTTTGGATTTGTATGGAAATCAATATGCATGGTTGTCGCTTTGAATTATTTGTCTTGTTTCTATTTTTATGTCATGGTTTGCGATCGCATTAAAATGAAAATAATTAGTTTTGCCTTTTTTGTTTATATGAGTATTATATGCATATTATTTGGCTATGTAATTATATATTTTTCTTAGGTTGATTTTTATTTAATACTAGCAAAAGTACCCGTTCTTCGCACGGAGATAAATAAAATAACGACAAAAAAACTGAAATTATATACATTTCCTCTCCTTCCTGGGATAATTGCATTTACCATTTTAGAATTCCTCTTTAAAAAGTGATAAAGCTTTTTTTATAATTTAAAATATTTTATGTTTGACAAATTATAAGTTAGTAAAGTAAACATGTCTCTAAACTACTTGGTTGCTAATACACCGATAAAAATCCTATAATTTCTAGTTTATCTCTCATAAGGTATGGAGTTTTAAAAATTAACCATTCCTGCAAATTAATAGGAATTTCCTTTCGGTATGGGTATACAAATTGCATGAAATACCATAATTTACTTTTAGCGCATTTTTCTTCAAGTCGGTTTTCTTTTTTTTTAAGAAAGGTTATATTATTTTTCTCTTTTAAATTTTTAATTTAGCGGGAGGCTTCGCCCCCTATTATTATTCACCAAGAAATTCAAGTAACTACTTGTGCTCAACAATGTATATTGTAAAACAATTCCAATCAATGCTGGTAAAACGAAATGTCATTGTTGTAAACTTCTGTTAAACAATTAAAATATTATGAAATCGGAAAAATTGTTTAAAAAACTCCTGTTTATCAGAATTTCCGGATATTTAATAGCCGGATAACCAATAATTTTTTGCAGATTTTGTCTAACTGGATTTTTCTCTATCCAACAAAAAAGGAATTTTCGAAATCGGACAATATTTTTTTTCCAAATGGTCCAGTTAATTGGGAATTCCGGATTGTTAAATGTCGGATAACCGGATATTTTTTTTCAAATTGCTTCCCTTTGAAACATCAACTATCAAACAACAACAAAAATTGTGCAAATATCTGAATTTGAACCGAAGTTCTGCTCGAACATTCATATTTTTTTTTAAATATACATAAAGGTCGAATCTATAACCTCTCGACTTGGCCCGCGAATTGGCGGTTTTAATTTAAAATTTCTGGCGGTTTTATTTCGGAGTTTTGGTTGGCGCGCTTTTTAGTCGGTTAAAAAGAATAATCACCTATTTTATTTTTAAGTACATTTTTTTATTTATGGATAAATGTATTAAAAATTCGGAATTTACTCCTTTTGTTAAACCATTTTTCCTAAAATTTTGATTTTGTGATACTATTATTATTGAATTCGCATCGAGAAATACCTGTCATACAAATATTTAGTAAGTTTCCACAGCAAATTACAGCCAAGATGCACTTTATCCAAAGAATACACTTTTATAACTTGGCAATAGTTTAGCAAACGATGCAGCATTTTACATTTAATTATTAATGATCGCCATTCAATGTTTTAAAATGATATATTCATTGGCACATTAAATAAAATATTTTCTAAATTATCAGTTGGTATCTGTGACATTTTATTCTTTAATAACATTAAAAAGTCTAATAGAGTTGAAGATTCCCAGTAAAACCAAGCTTCGTACATTAAAAAAAAATACTTGCATAAACTATTATTCAAATAAATAAAATGGACGTTCATACACAAATTACTTGCATTTTGGATGAATTGCTCTAAAAGTTCCATTTAAGATAATTAAATATAGTTACAATGAACCTGTACACAAAAAAAAAAGTAATAAAACAATTATAAAATTTTAATACAATTCTAAACCATTTGCCTAAGATGAAATTCTGGTTGTTTAAATTTTTGAATGGTTTCGTATTGTAGCAAAAAGCCCAATGTGCAGACGTTTTTCAATAATTATTAAATCAAACAAAACCTATGACGTAATTTGTATAGTGTCAATAACGAAACATTTAATTTTAAATTGTAAACTATATTTTCATCCATGTTAAGTCAATGGAATATATTAAAATAGTTATAACATGCGAATGGAACAACGTAGACACTTTAAAATTATCACAAAAAATGCCTAATTTTTTAAGTAAAGTGCTCTGTAAATTTCATAAAGCTACGTTTTGTAGTTATGGAGTATTCCGTGTAAATACCGGCATTCTAATTGATTAATATTTTTTTTATATTACATTTTTGCTTTTCTGCGTTGATTTTAACTGATTTTACTGTTGCCACTTAGTGAAACTTTGCTGACGTACGCTAAAAAATGTCATAACATTCCAATGGAACATCGTAAAGACTTGAAAATAGTCACGTTAAATTTTTTATTTTTTGAACTAACTATTCTGTGAATTTCAAAGCTCTGCGTTGTGTAGTTACGGAGCTTATTTTGTACTGACAAACAAACAAACAAACAAACCAACATCCGGAAAGATTTTGGAGATTTCAGCTTTATATATAAGATTAGTATAGTATGCTTAAAAATTATTGTATTGACCATTTTTTGTATAAGTCAGTATTTTAAAGTATTAAGTGTTTTGAAATATATTTTTTTATGATTGTATATTTTGTTTGAAGATTATTGAATATTTAAAGTTTAAAAAAAATAATATTTTTATTCAAATTGGTTTTGCTACGTTGTTATATAATTTAAAGATTTATTCGGCACTAAGTCATTTTTTTCCATTTTCTTGTACTTCATGCAGAAACATAATATCTCGATATATATATAAATAAGTGTGTATGCATGTTTCTTTTTTATTCAAATCTACTGTTTTATTCCGATATTGATGGAAATTTGCGCACTTGAAATTCAAAGCAAGGGGTAAATTTCAACCCCCGCCCCCTTATAACTTGCTCAAGGCAATTGACGTCTTATTAAAACCAAATAATAATAATGTAATACTGTAAAAATGCGATATTTCAACAACGTAACATATATTACATAGTTAAGTTGAGCTGAAATGAGAATGTATATACAATGTATTCTGATTGGTTGATATGGAAATCGACTTTGGAAATATCGACCCAAACGCCGCCAAATGAATAACAATATTTTCCGAATAAATACCGAATGTTGCCAAATTAATGCAAATATATATACAAATGAAAACAAATGTCGCCAAATAAATATAAATGTCGCCAAATACGCTAAAATATGGTTGTGTATGTAAAAATATCATCAAAAAGGCGAACTTATTGTCAAGATGATAAAATAAATATCATTTTGCACACTTCACCTTGAAACCAAGAGAAAGATCACTGTCTACATAATACTGATTTAAGAAATTGCAAAATATTGGCTTTTTAAAAAAATATTATATCTTAAACATT
Organism: Troglohyphantes excavatus; assembly: GCA_963932185.1. Lineage (NCBI taxonomy): Eukaryota > Metazoa > Arthropoda > Arachnida > Araneae > Linyphiidae > Troglohyphantes > Troglohyphantes excavatus. Next base: position 11,301,407 of record OZ010668.1, read on the forward strand.
TGGGTGTCAAACTAATTATTTTTTTTGTAATTTTAAGTTACTTTGAAAATATTAATTATAAATTACCCTCGAACTTTTGCAATCGATTAGAAATAAAAAATGCCGCATAAACATTAAAAAAATCTTGAAGTAAAAATAATTAAAAAAAACATATACCAAATTGTTGAAAACGAATTGAATACATATAATACTTGAAAATTATCTGCTGAAATTTTCATACATTTATAACAAGTAATTTTTCAGTTCTAATCAATTAAAGTAAAAAAAAACGCAAATAAATCATCACTGAGAAAAATGAATTTAAAGTATTATAGTGATGATAGAATATTACTAAATTCTAAATATTTAGGGTTCCATTAAAACTATAAATTTTATTTTGGTATCACATTATTAAGTAATATCAGTATTCTTTTTAAATTTAATAAAAACATATTTTATTTTTTTCGAGATTTTGATCCCTGAACCCTTTTAACAAAACTCAAGACGCGTTTTTCCATATTATTATTCTTGATTCGTAACCAAAAATTTGATAAATAATCTAACTTTTAATAAATGCCTCAACAAAAGATAAAACGCTTTATTTTTAACGATTTATTACATAATAACGTCTTAAAATATGACCAAATTGTTCATGAGTATAGTTATTATATATTCACGAACAACTGCCCAGACATTTATGCATCTACACCCCTTCTAACTTTAAGGAAATGGATGGTAGCATAATTTGACATTGACCATAATATCCACGCAACAATACCTATTTATTGTTGAAAGTCTCATTCCTTATGTAGGCGTTGTTTGACGGTATATGCAAATGATCCTTGCTTTTTCTTAGATGATTTTAACGAACCATAAAATAATAACAGTCCATTTATGAATATCACACCTGCATGTTATAGGTTCAATGAATACAAGTTCCGCCATCTGCAGGTGCAGCATTGCAATCTTCCTCCGCCATCTGTCAACGTCCAATCTTCCCCAACCAGAAATCATTGACGATTGATTCATTCATCCGCAAGGAACGAACCCATTTGACGGTACATTGACCACACAACCAAATCGGACCGAAGAGAAGGAAACCTTATATTATAATCACACCCGATCTATCCATTCATTAATATGAGTCAGATCCAGAAACCTCTGAATCATCCTGCTGAAACAAATGACGCTAATGACCCTTTTCCTAGATGCAGACGCCATTGCTCGGCTCATAAGCATAGATTCGAATCGATAAAATCGCTCTAATTTTTTATTCTCCCTAGGAACATACACACAAAAAAAAATCGGAAATTAAGGGGCGATGTTGGGGTGTAATCGTCTGGGGTGGGGTGTAATTCCGGATGGGTGGGATCCGGAATCGCAGAATTTCGAACACCGATTATTCTATTGTTCCATCACGAGTTTCTTGGTGGGCCATCTTCTTGCATTGCCCATCATCGCTTTTAAGTATTTAGTAGAGATTGATAAGCGATCGGATTGCATGGCAAGTAGTGTAAGTTCCAAAAACAAAGTTCTGAGATAAGAGCTTTTAAAGTTTGCAACTCGCATTGGTTATAATGTTAAATAGAATGACATTGAACTTATTATTGTGCTACTTATTGAGCTAGGATCCACACAAATTGGCCAGATGCTGGACTTAGTTGTCCAGTAATCGAAAATAGCGTTAATCCATTTTTGGATTTTTGACACTTACGCCACTTGACCAGTGCAAGTGCTTCTGCTGGTATCCCATGTACGTGATTAACTGACAACAAGGGTTTGCGGACGTTGCGGTGGGTAGCGATTATCTCATTAAAATTTATTAATACAATATACGTGACTTAGATTGTCGATAAGTGGTGAGATGTTATCAATAGAGTGGATAAGATACCCCATGTAAACGTTAGATAAGGATTGAAAAATTGTTATGATGCTATCCACTATGATTGGAGGGCATAATTAGGTGTACGTTTTTATGTTGAGGTGTACGTTTTTATGTTGAGGTGTACGTTTTTATGTTGAGGTGTACGTTTTTATGTTGAGGTGTACGTTTTTATGTTGAGGTGTACGTTTTTATCTTGAGGTGTACGTTTTTATGTTGAGGTGTACGTTTTTATGTTGAGGTGTACGTTTTTATGTTGAGGTGTACGTTTTTATGTTGAGGTGTACGTTTTTATGTTGAGGTGTACGTTTTTATGTTGAGGTGTACGTTTTTATGTTGAGGTGTACGTTTTTATGTTTCCGAAAATGTAGATGTGCACATAACCTTGAATTTAAATTGAAGAACACACTGTTAAAAATAGGTACTCAAAAATATGTAAAATTTACTTATTTTTCAGTATATATGATGCTTATCATAGCTCCGAATAGACAAGTTTCATTTTTGAAAGAAGTATGTACTCAAAAATGAGTACAACGAGTAAAATTGAATAAAAAGAACAGTTGCTTGCCTACATAGGTTGTCTTCATAAAACATTTTTAATAAATATCAACAATTACAACCAAGGCTTACCGGGAATCGAACCCATACCCTTCGGCACTGCAGCCAGGGCATTATCCGATATATTGCCACGGCGACGTGAATAAGTTATAAGCAGAAGAAATGTCAAAAGCGGTATGCCAAAACAATGGAACGTGAGATAATTGAGTTGTAATAACACAGTTTCCATTTAAGCAATCGACATTAAATAATGTGGAAAACCATCTTCTGAACAACTATTTTAAGTGTGTCAGGTCGCATTGCTAAGATGTCTAGAACAGAAGCTGAGATTAGCAATATAAAATTACACTTCATCATTTTTGAGAAAGTATAATTTCTTAAATTTGAGTACGTTTACGCTCATTTACGATAAAATTGTATTCAAAGAAAAACGTGTATGTTCAGGATCTCTCATTTTTAAGTACCTTTTTTGTTACAGTGCATTGCTTCCATTACTTTCTATTATAATTAAATTAAATTCGAGTTTCAAATACAATTTTCGTGTTTAAACGTATGGTGGTTACAAATTGGTGGGCATTGGTCATTGTTTGATTATTTAATAAAACGTAAACATAATAAAACGTTTTTTTTTCAATATTTCACTACTGTGTTTATGGTTACTAAAGCGAAGAGACTTGTTAAAAATATAATCGAATATTTTTAGGGCAAAAACAATGTATTTTATGTCAATACAGATAAATGTGATACATCCAAACAGTCTGTAACCTGTTGCTGGGATTCAGCAGCCGTTGCGAAAACCGATTGGCGACGAACTTAAAGTGATTCACTTCTAAATCTAGCAATGTTTAAAAACAAGAATTTTCCGGAATAACTGAGCTTATATAATAGGTGAGGGTTTGGCTTAAATAGTCATGTGTTTTTCGAGTGACGCTGAGCTAACATACAACATAAAAAGCAAGTTTCCTTACGGTGTGCTTTATAGTTGCCACGCGTTCACCGTTGAAAAAGAAGCAACCAATAACCCAAACATCGATGCATCCGCCCAACGCATCGAATCATTCGCTCAAAACATCACTTCCTAAACGAAGTTATAATCAGCTAATAGGACTAGGTCTTTACATTGTGGTTTGTAAATTAAATCGAAGATACATAATTTCATTTTTAGTTGTTATAAATATTACAGTAGTACCCTGTTAAAAATTATTACGACCTTGCACCAAAATCTGGTACCCATTTAGCTGCAACCAACATTTGGTGCTTAGTTTCACCATTTTACGTGCGACAACGGATACCATTTAGGGGTGAAACATAGCACCACAATTAATAACGTTGCATAAAACTCAAAATTCGATTTTTCTTAGTATTTTAGTAGTAGTATTTTTGTAGCGAAGCTGGCAACCCTAAATCACAACTTTTTTAATTTTCTTTGTCATGTCCACTTATCGGGCTTGAACTAGGAATCCTCTGATTCATAGCTGAACGTCTTTATACACTGGGCACGGAAGCCCTCGTTCGTCGTTGTCTTTCTTGTGGGGATTCCTCGGCTTGTTGATGTAGCGACAGCAAAAATTTCGGTTGAAGTTAAATAGTTTGAACCAACTATCGGTGAAACCTGCGCATTTTATCAAATAAAAGATTTTTGGTTTAACCTAGATTCCACCAAATTATAGTATAATTTGCTGCAGACCTCTGTTTTGCAGCAAGATATGGTACATCGTTGAACTGAAATATTTAACAGCGTAGATATTATTTTTTTAGTGTCTACAAAAACTTATTTTATTGAAGACAGAAATATCGTGATTCAAGGTACGTTCGCTGATCGTTGTAAAATAAATGTTTGATGCTAGTTGCAATCTCTTTGATGCCCCCCCCCCCCCCCCATCCGAAAAAAAGGAGCTGTTCAAACACGTACTCCGTTAAATTATAGGGGACGTAATACACATAAAATTTATGTCCCGTTTAATTTAAGATTTTACTATCCTTCCCATCTCCCTCTCTCCTCTAAGCTATGTAAAGTAACATGCTTTTCTTCTTTTTTAAAAAGAAAACTAACTCAACTCTCGTTCTCCAAGTTACCGAAAAGATTTTCTGTGCTGGAATAAAAGAGAAAAATAAGGAAAAAAAAACTCTGGTCATATAAAATTTAAGAGTTTGAAAAAGTTTTTCTTTTTGTAAGTACAGAACCGTCGGAAATTTTCCTCTCGTGAAATTCTCGTATGCTACGCAGAAATATTCTCTTTTTTTTTTCAGATCTTTTAGAAGATTATCTTGCATTTGAAAGTTATACACGTGTTGAATTACTCGGTCTTCCTAAGAAGTGGAGAATTCAAGAATTAAATTCTTGTATGCGATACTTAAGTATTCTTTAGAATATTGGACGAGGAGTAAATACTATATGCTTCAGCGAATTACTAATGCATACGACTATAACGTCCTAAGTTCTGTCCATGTTTTTTTTTTGTGCAAAAGCAAAGAAACCGAATCAGAAAGAAAGTAATACATTCCGCGGCTTTGCGTTAAAAGTCAATATTTTCTCCACACATTCAATCCTCCAGTTTTCCCTGATGACTGTGTATATCAGAGTATAGCGGAATAATAATTAAGTTTTGCTTTGCATATGAAAGAAAATGCGATATTCTTTTATTCGGTTACCATCAATAAATGTGTGAGTAAATATTGACACGATTCCTAAAGGGTGACGAAAAATAGTAACAATATAACAAAGAAGATGACTTTAAAAAAAACTTTTTGCGTTTAGTATTGTTAAAAATTATATTCAAAAAGTGAAATTTTTTTATTGATAATATTATTGATATGGATAAAAACATGTTGAGAACTAGGGGTGTATATCAGAGTATAGCGGAATAATAATTAAGTTTTGCTTTGCATATGAAAGAAAATGCAATATTCTTTTATTCGGTTACCATCAATAAATGTGTGAGTAAATATTGACACGATTCCTAAAGGGTGACGAAAAATAGTAACAATATAACAAAGAAGATGACTTTAAAAAAAACTTTTTGCGTTTAGTATTGTTAAAAATTATATTCAAAAAGTGAAATTTTTTTATTGATAATATTATTGATATGGATAAAAACATGTTGAGAACTAGGGGTGTATATCAGAGTATAGCGGAATAATAATTAAGTTTTGCTTTGCATATGAAAGAAAATGCAATATTCTTTTATTCGGTTACCATCAATAAATGTGTGAGTAAATATTGACACGATTCCTAAAGGGTGACGAAAAATAGTAACAATATAACAAAGAAGATGACTTTAAAAAAAACTTTTTGCGTTTAGTATTGTTAAAAATTATATTCAAAAAGTGAAATTTTTTTATTGATAATATTATTGATATGGATAAAAACATGTTGAGAACTAGGGGTGTATATCAGAGTATAGCGGAATAATAATTAAGTTTTGCTTTGCATATGAAAGAAAATGCAATATTCTTTTATTCGGTTACCATCAATAAATGTGTGTGAGTAAATATTGACACGATTCCTAAAGGGTGACGAAAAATAGTAACAATATAACAAACAAGATGACTTTTAAAAAAACTTTTGGGTTTAGTATTGTTAAAAATTATATTCAGTAGTGAATTTTTTTTATTGATAATATTATAGATATGGACAAAAATATGTTGAGAACCAGGGATGAGCTTAACAGTTATTCGACAATAACGGTAGTTATTGTAGAACTTTTAACTGTTACTTAAGTATTTTTCCAGAGAGAAGCGGGGGGGGGAGGGAATAAAGTATTAGATGTTTTTGGATAAAATTAAGCAGCACATACATTAATTGTTTGAAACACATATTTTTTCAAAATATTTTTTAAATTTTGATTTTGAAATACTGTTTTTTTTAGCAAATTAATAACTGTTATTTCTTAAAAATAATATTTTTAATTATCGGAAATTGAAATAATGATATTTTATAACTGTTATTCAAATATAGCTCATCACTATTGAGAACACAGTAATATGGATAACGGCTGTTGTATTGAATAAATGCAATAAATTAGTAGATCCCACACGACAAGTTTAACTAAACGAAATAAAAATATTATATTTTTTATTTTCCTTAATCGGGAAATTTTGATGTATCCCTCAGGTATTTTATTCTATGTAAACTAAATAACTCGTTGAGAAAGGAAGACCCCAAGGTAAGCATTGTCTTAAAAATATTATTATTTTTGACTAAAAACAACACTATCGTTTCCACTCACTGTAAAAAAAAATTATTGAAATTAAGAACCTGAACATACTCATTTATCTTTGAGTAGAATTGAATGTGAGATGACGTATTCAAATTTAAGTAATCGTGCTTTCACCAAATGAGCAGTGTGATTTAATTTTGCTATTCTCAGCTTCTGTTCTAGACATCTTAACACAGCGACCTGGCAAACTTAAACTATTTGTTTAGAAGATGGTTTTGAACTTTATTTGAAGTCGATTTCTTAAGTGGAAACTGCGTTATTACAACTCAATTATCTTAGTTCCCTTTCTTTTGGCACGCCTTTTCAATATTTCTTCTATATTAAGGGGACTTGGTACCCTTTGATTTGAGAAAATCGATGAAAATATCAATTTTTATTTTTTTTGCTTAAAATATGCTCTTATACCTAAAGTTTATTATTACAAAGTTTTGAAACGATCTGATAATTATAAATGTAATTAAAATGCGTTTCATTACTCTCATAGCACTTAAAATGCTACGTCCATTTCGATGTTTACATTTTTGACGCAACTTCTTTTCGTCATTTATTTAAGGAAAAATCAGCTAAGAACAAGTTGAACGTGTTTATCTGTGACTGTATCTATCACATCACGTGTTTGTTTACTTTTTTTTTTACCGTGGTTTGATATAATTTTAAATGTGAAGGTACAAGGAGACGTATTTGCCAAAGGCGACGTATTTAACAAATGTAATAACATGTTTTTGCTATTGTCAAAGCATATTCTAAAGTCTTTTATGGTATGGAATATGTATGTTTAATGAATTCAGTTGTATTAGTATGGTTTCTAACACAAAATTTATCTAAAACAATATTTTAAATACTATTATTTTGATTTTAACAGATTTTTCTCCAAAATTTAGTTTTATTATCATTTTAAAACTGAGTACACAATAGTGATTTAATATACTCCAATTAAATAATAAAAACCGGAATTTTATATGTATGCAAGTAGTTATAAAATTAATTATGTGTAAAGAAAATATCAAATGTATTCCTCGAGTTATTTGAATTTGAAATGTTTAAACTGATTTATCTCAGTTTGTGTTTTTTGCATATGCCACGGTATTTAAAATAGGAATACTTTCTCACATATTATTCAAATGACTTGATTTTTTTTCTGAAATACCTGTATAACCTATTTAAAACAATCAAGGATGGGTTTTGCAAAATAATGAAAAGAAAAAAAGTTAAAAATTAAAAAGTAGACTAAATCATGTTTTTTTCCATTTTTTTGCATATACATCGACATTTTATTTTTTTTCTCAAGAACTAAATCAGTTATTTCAAATTCGATCCTTAGAGTTATAAAGTATAGTACAGTGAATGTAAGAAAAAAAATTCTTTACAAAATTATAAAAACTGAAAGAGAAAAACCATTTTTAAAACAGTTCAATTTTTAAAAAAAAAATTAAATTTTGAAAAATATACTCATAAAAATAATTTTTTGGTTGCTAAAATCATGTTACATAATAATAACCTTCAATAATATGTGTAAAATATCTATGTAAATTATTTAATAAAAAAAATTATTCCAAGGGTACCGAGTCCCCTTAACTTTTCAACATTTATGTTTATAACTTCTTCATGTCGCCTTGGTTGTACAACGGATAACACACTGTATGGCGATGCCTAAATATATACGTTTGATTCGCGGTAAGTTTTGGTTGTAATTGTTGATATTTATAAAAAGAGATTTATTAAGAAAGCCTATGTAGGTAAGCAACTGCTCTTTATATTCAGTTTTCTCATTTTTGAGTATGCTTTTTCAAAAATGATACTTATGTATTAGGAGCTAAGATCGCATCGAATATACTTAGAAATGAGTACATGTTACCTATTTTACCTATACCTAATTTTAACAGTGCAAATGTTTAATAAAAACGACTAATAAAAATTAAGTGTGAGTGTGGCGGAGCACGACCAGAAGGGTTTTACGTCAGTGGATATAAATTGGATTCATTAACTTATCCATAACGTCTTATAATTTATAATAACGTCCAATCAATTTATTTTAAGGCATTGGTGAATAATTTCACACCGAAGAAGACTAAAATTTTGTCGATCGGTATTCTTGCTTCGTAGTTAATGTCACGCTATTTTTCATTCTTTCGTAGATTATTTGATATATATATATGTGTGTGTGTGTGTGTGTGCGTGTGTGTATGTATGTATATCTTTTTTCTGTAGCAAAGAAAACAAATATGGCAAATCATTAAAAGTGTAACATTTAATGTATTTTTGAAAGCCAGTAGTTTGATTTTAAAACAAGAATGTCTGCACTTCGTCCTATGCCAAACACCATAAAAAAAGATTAGAAAGTTAAGCCAAAGTAGTAAAATTAGCTAATGATGGCATGATAAATTTTTTTGGATATAACACGATTTGCATCTTGGCAACTCGTATATTTCGCATATATATTAATTAACTGCGCATAGGCTATATTTATGAAACATTAAACAACTTTTATGTCGTTGTTATCGGCAGTAATTCATGGCGCAAAATGCATACAGCGTCCGCATTTATCAAACATTTTTTTAAGACTAAACAAAATATTAAAAAAAACTATCCAAAACTTCATTCGAATTTTCCAATTCTATAAAAAAAAGTGATTCTTACAAACACAAACAAGAAGGTGAAAAAAAGAAGGAAAACCTCATTCAGCGTCGCCCAAAATTAAAGTGGGAAAAAAGCTATAAACTGCAAAATGAATTCACCCCCCCCCCCACTCCCCCCCCAAACACTCTCCCTCCTTAACTTTTTAAGAAAACACAAAACATCCCCCAGAAGATATTTTCCTTTTATCCACTCCCCCCACCCCTTCACCTTTGCCAAAGAAAAGAAATCGATCGTAATTTTAACAGCGGCTTTAACAAAGGCGGGTGCTTTCTGAAGGTGCAAAAAAGCGACAGAAAAAGGCTACAAGATCGAAGCCTACCCCCTCCCCCTCCACTACAAACACAAAATATTTTGCATACATTCCACGGGGAACAAGAATTATATTCTTCTTTCTTTTTCCCGCCTTTCCCCGCCAAAATGTCGAGTTGTGTTGAGTGGTTTTTAGAGTCCTAGGCGAGGGCGAGGTTAAAGGAATTCATTCTTCTGTCCTATTGTTGATTCTGTGATATAGCAGGCTTTGAATATCGCATATATATATATATATATATATATATATATATATATATATATATATATATATATATATATATATATATATATATAATGATTGAAAAATGCTGTTTTTCTCTACGCGGAATGGCAACAGCAGTTACAAATATTTGTTGCGTTCGCATCAATATTTTGCCAAGGGATTTGTAGGGAACTTTGAAGGGAATAACAGCAAGGGTCCACTCCAATTCAAGAAATAAATTCTTCAGCTGTACTTTTTTTCGGAACAAAATTGTGAAGAGATAAAAACGATGTGGTTGGGAATCAATAACTCATTTCGAAATCAAAATGTTGTATACGTATACGAGTGATGAGGGATTATCATCGTTCTCCATCTACACCCTTCGAAGATAAAAGGTCAACATAATAATTAACATAAATGTATACATCCCTATATATTTTACTCATTTATCATATGGAATATTTTGTTATGGCTTTCTGAATAACATTTCAAAAATATAATTTTCATGTATTTGTTTAAAAAACAAATCGGTAATTAGTTTAAATATGCTAATTGTTTACGTTTAATGTGACGTAGGTCAAACGAAAACAAAAATGATGAATTTAGTAATTTCATATACACTGGTGGGAAGTTACCCATATGTTATCCCTTAAAAGACAAAACAATGGCTATAAAATCATATTTTATGATGCTATTAAACTGCATTTTAAAATGTAATTTATTGAAGATGTCTTATACAAAAACGGTTATTTAATAAATTCAATGTTGGTGCACTTATTCCATATTGTACGTAATGTCTCATATGTATGTTTAAATATTATCTGAGGCAATCATTCTTTTTCCCAACATAACTTTCTTTTACTAAAATAAACCAAACTTCATTTATTTTCTATACATATTCAGAAATTTCTTATACGGTTATCTGCCCTATCAAAGTTCTTTGACAAATATCTTTTATAAAATAAGTTTTACAAAGAAATATGATAGTGTATTGGTCAACTTTGATAAAAAACGTGCTTTGTCAAAGATTCTTTTATGAAAGTTTTTCAATTCATTAAACACAATGAGTGATATGTGGTCAGTGCTACTTAAGATGTTAATGTACAAATATCAGAAATTCGAATTCCTCCATGATGACTGACATGCTGACTACGAAACACAGAAACAAACGGCCGAATGCTTATAAAGATATAGAATCTGCTTTGAATGAAAATGGATTACAGAACAATACTTGAGATGCAAAATAAAAGTTTTTTTAAAAATTAACAGGTTGAGGAGCCAGTACCTTGCGGAAAAGTTGAAAGCAAGCACATGTACAAAGTATTCATTGTTACTCTTTTATTAGTCATAATACATATGAATTATTATATGATTGTAAAGAAATTAGTTTTAAAATCGAAACAATTTGAATAATTGCAAACGATAAATTTGTTACAGAAATTGAGGAAAATACTTTATATCCACAGCTACTTCATTAACATCATCCATTTGTGTCTGTTTTTGCAGGTAACATATCGGCCATCATTTAGAAATTCAAACCTATACCGACAATTACAAATAATTTCAGAGACTGACCAAAACGTTAAAACAATATTTTATATAGCTTTAACATATGTTTCATTTATGGTCTTAAAAGAAATTTTATACAATCACATTGAATAAAGTTTTATAAAACATTTTTTGTCAAAGAACATATATTGTGCAATACAGTTCTAAAACTATTTTCCAATACCTAAGCAGTTTGGTATATTACTTGGCCAAGTAGTGTGGGTCCTAGTTCAATAAGTTGCCCAATAATTAGCTAAATGTTAATCCACTTAACAATACCACCAATGCGAGATGAAAACATTAAATGCTCTTCTTGCAGAACTCTGTTTCTGGACTTGTCCATATTTTCTAACGCAAACTCCATATGTGTTCCAGCCCCAACACATACAATATCAATCAAATTCTCCCCTTTTGACCATAAAATAAATGTTTATAAAATATTTTTGTCAAACAACTTTTACAAAGTAGTACCAGCTTACACTATTCCCAATTATTAAGATATATCATCAGATAGATCTATATTTCGCCAAGTGGCGTGAAACATAGTTCAATAAGTTGCCCAATAAGTAGCAAAATGTTAATACACTTAACAATATAACCAATGCGAGATGAAAACATTAAATGCTGTTCTTGCAGAACTCTGTTTCTGGAGTTACACTACTCGTCCATATTTTCCAATACAAACTCCATTTGTGTTCCAGCCCCATCACAACACTCTCCATCCAAATACTCCACTTTTGATCATAAAATAAATTTTTATAAAATATTTTTGTCAAAGAACTTTTACAGTGTAATACCGGCTTACACTATTTCCCAACTATTAAACAGCTAGAAAAGCTTGTTTGTTATAATTGCTTTAATTTGCATTTAGCCAAGTGTCGTGGGACATAGTTCAATAAGTTGTCCAATAATTAGCTAAATGTTAATACCAATGTGAGATGAAAACATTAAACGCTCTTCTTGCGGAACTCTGCTTCTGGACTTACACCACCCGTCCATATTTTCCAATACAAACTCCATATGTGTTCCAGCCCCAACACATACACTCTCCATCCAAACACTCCACTTTTGACCATAAACTAATTTTTTTATAATTTTTTTTTCAAATAACTTTTACAGTGTAATACCGGCTTACACTATTTCCCAATTATTAAGCAGCTAGATCTACCTGTCATTTCGCTAAGTGGAGTTGGACATAGTTCAATAAGTTGCCCACTAATTAGCTAAATGTTAATCCACTTAACATTATAACCAATGCGAGATGAAAACATTAAACGCTCTTCTTGCAGAACTCTGTTTCTGGACTTACACCACCCGTCAATATTTTCCAATATAATCTCCATATGTGTTCCAGTCTAAACACAAACATTATCCATCCAAATACTCCAATTTTGACCATAAAATAAATTTTTATAAACTATTTTTGTCAAAGAACTTGTACAGTTCTTACACTATTTCCCAATTATTAAGCAGCTAGATCTACCTATCATTTCACTAAGTGGAGTTGGACATAGTTCAATAAGTTGCCCACTAATTAGCTAAATGTCAATCCACTTAACATTATAACCAATGCGAGATGAAAACATTAAACGCTCTTGCAGAACTCTGTTTCTGGACTTACACCACCCGTCCATATTTCCCAATACAAACTCCATATGCGTTCCTGCCCCAACACAAACACTCTCCATCCAAATAAGCACGCAGAGCCATTTATAAAAGCCATAAACTAATAAAATGACATAAAGCAAACATCCGAAATCCATTGACGTTTACAAAGTTTGCCAGATACTTCGTAACATCCACCGAGGCAATCATTGATCAAGATCGAATTATCGGTTCTTTTCCGCCCATTTTACACCCCCCCCCCCCATCCTTCTGGAACTCGCCTAAGATATGCGCCAAGAGTAAGCTGACTCTGCATATATTGTCCCCATCGCGTGGAAAGCCACCGAAAACTTGCACTTAATCTTCGATGAAAGATTATACGTTTATTTTGCCGAAAGGATTTGCGTCTGATAATGCGGCGATTTTGAAACTTACTGGCACGGATTAAGTACCGGCATTATCTTGGGGAGAGGGGGTGGGGGGGAGGTCAATTTAACATGGCGTCGTAATTGTGGGGAAGGTGTTGGCGAAGGTATGCTGCTTGGCGTAAGTTTGCTTTAATTAAGTGGAATTGGTGCATTGGTGGCGTTGGAGGGGATTGCGACTTTGGCGATCTCATTTTGGCTGACTATTTTCGAAGGTTATTAATTAATTAGGAATCTTTAATGGGGTTGTCTTTGGAAAATGAATTGGGAAATATTAATTTTGAATATAACAGCTGGTTATGTAGTAACCAATTGATTTTTATATGCAACCAACTTCAAAGAGTATTTTGTACGAGCTAAAACTGTATTACTAGTTAACACACATTTAACGTTTTGCAGTCTTGGCATCTTTTGCTCGGGCGAATCAGGAACTTCAGGCGAATTTTCACATATTAGTTGAAAAAGTTAGAAATAGTTGAGAAAATAAAAAACAATGTCATCAAACAAAGCAATATATTTTCTATGCCCCGTATTAATTATGATGGAAGTCAGCAAATGTTTAGGTTTTTTAGTTGAATGCCTATCGCACTAAGTAAACTCTTAAAAGATTATAATACACATAAACTTTTTTGACATCTATTTTTTTACCAGACTAGATTATTACTTCATAAACACAATATTATTTTACCTAATGTATAATATTAGATATAAATCATATAAAAATATTTTCATTCCTTCGAAAGCTAACTCTATAAACTGTTTTATTTTATAAAATTAGCAATGGTAAAAATATTTAAGGAATTTTACACGTTGCCAGGTACTGGCATGCCAGTTGAAATACTTCTGGCAATGTCAGAACTGGCACTATGATGAACGGGCAATTAACTGTTTATGATGTGATACTAACTGGAATGGACTTTATTGTCTAATGCCAACATCACGTACACTACGGTAGATATAAATTCCACATATTTTCATGTTCGCTATATAGACGGGCAAACTTTGCAGTTTGTTCATTAGTTATACCAACCTTTTAAAGTTTGCTTTTAACAGTTGTCATGTCTTTCTCAGCCATAAATATACAACCAATATTCACTTCAACAACAACACGACTGGCGAGACCTGTTTGTTTACACAATGCAAACAGCAAAGCGCAAGTCGCAAAAAAGTTTAAGAGATAACTTCGGTACATAAAAAGTCTGTATAATTTAGATTTTTTTAAAAAAATATTATTATCTATATAAGTCTAATTCTCTATCGAATGAGACAAAATTTATGTCAGTCGTGATATTTGTCATAGAATGGATCCCTATATGAGATTAACGATAAAAGGTAAAGGCCAAAGTTCTTTCCGGAAGCTCTTTTGTACATAAAAAAATTACATTTAGAATTTTTAAACTGGTTGTTTTTTGCCAACTCAGAGCTTTCTGAATTTTTTTGCGGTAGTACGGGTCGTCCTGCCAGAAGACAGAGAAAAGCTCTATACGATCGTAAAGATGAATTCTACTAAAAGTAATCTTCGAACTTCCGGAAGGCCATTGTATGTTCTATAATTAACATGATATTTCATGTAGCTGATTTTTAAGGCACTTCACGTCAAAAGCAAAAAAAAATCATTCGCTCTGTACCATTCTTATTTTCATGAGCGCGGGGTCCTGTGCGATGGCACACGTCGCACGCCCCTAAGGGCGGCCCTGATTGGCGACAACTGGCACGCTTACTGACAACGTGTAAACACCGCTTTAAGAAAGTTTTACTTAATCCGGAATGGCCTATTCTGTAATGGACAATCAAGTACAGTTTGCTTGCACTGAATCCACATTTGGCAGATTGCTCCAAGCGAACATTTCAAAAAACCATATCCTGCATCGCATACCTCAAAAATATGGCAGTTAATAACGGTCATTAATAACGATATTAATGATAATGATAACGATTACACTTTGTCAGTTTCTCATTGGTAACCTCAACTGGCACGCAGACCCGTCGCAAGTGGGGGGGGGGTTCTGGGGTCCGACCCCCTCAATAATCTGGAAACCCTGAAAGCTTGGAATTTCAACTTCTAAAACCCCAAGTTAGGAAAATCTACGTCTGAAGAAAATTACTATTATTAACAAATGAAAGCTGGGAAGATTAGAAATCGCCCAACTTGTAAGATTACATTTAAATTAGACACCAGAACGGACACTGCATTGGAACACGCGTGCAACAAATCAACGCTTGTGAGAGAACTGTTTAATATTACCTCAAATATATATATAAAAAAAATGAAAAATGTCGATGAGTTGAGAATTTCGAATCGTTTATTTGGGAAATTTTTTGTTTCAACCCTCCAAAATATTTTTTGTGTAACGGCACTGCTGGCACGCTTACTGCCAGCGTGTAAACACAGCTTTTAGAAAATTTTACTTAATCCGGAATCGCCTAATCTGTAATAGACAATCAAGTACAGTTTGCTTGCACTGAATCCACATTTGACAGATTGCTCCAAGCGAACATTTCAAAAACCATATCCTGCATCGCATACCCCAAAAATATTGCCGTTAATAACGATAATCCGTGAAAAATGATTCATAAAAATACCCCCTCAAATCCCTCTCAGCAACCGCACCGCCTAATCAAATCCACATTAGTCCAGTTGTGACACAACAGTCAAAATAAAAGGGTAAAGTTCAGATCGACGGAGATTACCACTGTCATCAATCAACGTTCAACGGGTCTTTGATGCTGTCTGACAGCCCGATTTGCGCAACCAAGTCACCCAGCAGGACGCTAAAGGATAACAAATTTCGAATCTCCAGGTGATCAAGGACGCAACCGTTTAAGTAACGAGATCATTCTGAAGGTCAGTACCAGGTGTAGGAGATAAAAAATCGGATTCTTTGTGACGCCATCTTGGTTTAAGATCGCATGCTGACAAGTTCCACACCTTCCCCTTTTTGATTTATAATTCCTAGTCGGTAGGCGGTGGGCATTGTTCCCTGTTACTTGATCGATGATGGCCAAAAGGGATTTCAGCTGATGGTCACACTTTCGGCTGAGAACTTTGTCTGCCGATATGTGTTTTTCCTGCTATCAGATGAGTACACCAATTGTGGGTGCAGATCTAAAGAGTTGTAATGATTCGCGTTTATCACCATCTCTCGTTTTTGCCATTGTTGATAAATGGGATGGGAATGGATTTCCTCATTTATCAAACAAGGAGATGTGGAGGGTTTAGATTTTAATATGAGTGATAGAACGAGAGGTCATGGATTTAAGTTAAACAAATCCCATTTTAACCGGGAAGGGAGAAAACACTATTTCTATAATAGGGTAATAGACAAATGGAACAACTTGCCAGTGAATATTGTTAAGCTAATAGAATGTTGGGGTACATCAGGAAAAGTGTTTCATCAAAATCTAAGGATACTATCTTGCCATTGTACAGAGGTTTAGTAAGGCCACATCTTGAGTATGCTGTACAGTTCTGGTCACCATATCTTAAAAAAGACATTGCATTGTTAGAGAAAATTCAGCACAGGGCTACTAAAATGGTTCAAGGGTTTTCAGGCATGAATTATAAAGATAGATTAAGAAATTTTAATATGTATACCCTGGAAGAAAGAAGGGTTAGGGGAGATTTGATTCAACTATTCAAATTTATTAAACAAGGAGATGTGGAGGTTTTAGATTTTAATATGAGTGATAGAACGAGAGGTCATGGGTTTAAGTTAAACAAATCCCATTTTAATCGGGAAGGGAGAAAACACTATTTCTATAATAGGGTAATAGACAAATGGAACAACTTGCCAGTGAATATTGTTAATTGTAAAGAGTAACGGATTTTAAGAAGAAGTTAGATATGCATTGGGGGATAGTTAAGAGGTACTAGATGGACCAACCTTGTTGGGCCTTGAGCCTGTTGTTGGTCGTCAATATTTGTATTTGTATTCCATCATTTGACTTAAGTTCGTACGATGCCCTTTAGTCATTGAAATCTCAGGTTTGGGAATTCTGAATTTAAACGACATGGGGGGCTAACAATGACATAAAAAATAACACATGTTATAGTCAATTATTTCGTTTTGGTATTATTGCAACAGACCCGATATATGAGGAGCGTGCATGCACACAAAAACAAACATGTCATAAATTCGCTGATCGAGGAAAACTGCAAAAACGTTTTTATATGCATGCATTTCTAAGGACCTTCGGGTTTTCAAGATTTAAAATGACAGGGTTTTTGGATAGAAACGGACACATACAATCTTTATTTAAATAAAATGTAATGCTTCATCTAATTGTTTAAAATATTTTTTATGCGTATTGTTTTGCATGCACGCTCCTCATATAACATACCAAAAAGGTTTTGTTCAGACATAGCTCATAAGTCGTACACTTAATTTTTTTCCCTTTATTAATCGATAATGGATAGAGAGATGGCTAAAAGAATGATAGCTACATCATATTTTAATGATAGAACGTACAGAACAAACGAAATAACAATTGATTATTTTAGGGACTGAGAGTCGACCCTCGAATGCTGATTGGTTAATAATTATACAATTCAATCCATACAGCATTTGTAAATTAGTAACATTCTAATATTTTAATTTAAAAAAATCATATTATACAAGACATTCTTTTGGCTTCGGACATTTACCGCTACATCTTACAATAGAATAATTTATTAAGGCCTTCTCTCTACTTTTAAGCAAAACCGTTACAGTTGTCGTTATATTTCATACAATCTCGTGTATCTTGGCTATTTATTAATGGTTGAAGTTGATATACGCCGCGAAAGCATGCGATAATCAGGAATTTCCTGAAATGATATTCCTTTCACCCACTGACTCTCAGCGAATTTTTGGAATTGTAAAGTTGAAGTTTTCTGTTTGGAAATTTAAATATTTTTTGGGGGCTTCCTATTTCGTATTATTTAAATTTGCTTTATTAATTGTAAACAGGTATATTGTAAGTCGCAGCTATAACCTTTAAATTAAAAAAATATTGTAAAATGAAGTATTTTTATGAATTTAAAAAGTGTGTGCGTAAGTGAAAAAACTGGAGATCCGTGGACGTATATATACGGCCTTAAGCGTCAGAGTTTTTATGAAATGACTGATGACAAAAATCAGATATTTCTGGGATTTTATAACAAAATTAGGCATTTCGTGACAGGCCAGGTAATTTCATAAGATGCAATTTTTATCGCATGTGAAAGGCACAAAACAAAGGCAATTAAAAATGAGTATATTAACCTGCTCGTTTTTCTTTGAGTACAATTGCGTCGTAAATAAGCAGCGACGTACTCAAATTTAAGCAACCGTACTTTCGCAAAAATGAGCAGTGTGATTTAATATTGCTAATATCAGCTTCTGTTCAAGCCATCTTAACAAAGCGACCTGACAAAGTTAAAATAGTTGTTCAAAAGATGGTTTTTCACATTGTTTGATTTCGATTGCTTAAATGGAAATTCAGTAATTGCATCTCATATATCTTACTTTCCATTCTTTCGGTACACTTTTTAAACAACTCTTCTGTTCATAACTTATTCACGTCGTCCTGGTAGTACAACGGATAAGGCACTGGACTGCGGTGCCTTAGTATCTGGGGTCGATTCCCGTTAAGTCTTGGTTGTAATTGTTGATATTTATAGAAATTGATTTATGAAGGCAGCCTATGTAGGCTAGCATATGATCTTTTTATCCATTGTGCTTTGAGTACATGTCTTTTTCAAAATTAAAACTTATGTATTCGAAGCTATGATAAACATCGAATCTAATCAAAAATGAGTACATTATACAAAATTTTGAGTACCTATGTTTAACAGTGTGGCATTTTCTTAAAAATGCATTTTTGCTAGCTGAGTATTACATTTTCAGCTCAGAACATGGTTTCAGGTGTTCTGTAAAAAATATTATTGCTTATATTACGAGCTCTGGGTAAACTTGCAGGTAGGATGTTTGTTTATCATGAATTTTGAAAGTTTGTCTATCTGTGGATCAATACAGCATTTCGTTTATTTGAATTTGTTTAAAAAGGAATAGAAACGTTTCCATGAATTTATAAACCCAAAGTCGTCCCAAAATAACTTTCGGCTCTTAAATGTGTAAAAAACCCCAGCAATATTTTCTCAAATTTCATCGCTAAGCAACGGATATTCAACACTAACGAAACACACACACAAAAAAAAACTGTCATCTCATTAACTCAGCCTTATGTTTCCTGTCTTACTAAATTAATACCAAAACCCACTCATATTAAAAACTTCCACTGGAGAAAATTAAAAAAAAAAAAAAAAAAAATTATCAGAGTTCCCGTTGAAAGCAATACTTCCCCCCACCATTCAAATAATTCCTTTTAATTTGAATTCATGCCAAATTTCCCTAATAGTTCTTTTCATCCCATTCTAAAGTTCCATAACTTTTTTCTCCCCCCTTCTTCTTCGTTCTCCTAAAGCCATCATTCTCGTTATAAAAGAGTTTAAATTAACGGCTGGGGGTATGAAAAAGAATGCCAAATTAAAACTTTTGCTCCGTTCGCCAATAAAGAACTGTTGGAATGACGTCGGGGGAGTTGGAAGGCAATTACATTCGGCTCACTGGGGACGGAAAGTGTACATAAAACAAATGTATTTTTTCTTCAAGCCCGTCTATAAAGGAATTGAAGGATTGAATTCTCTCTTGAAACTGAACATGGAATTGATCTATTTTAAACAGAAAGAGGTAGTTATATAAAGGAAGATAATCTCCTTGTGCAAATGAACGAGTCGGAACTATCAACAGTTTCTTTGTGTAACATATCAAGAACGATTTTATAAAAAATTTTATGAACATTTTAAACCATTTGCGCTCAAAACGCATGTTTGATATTTACGTTGCTTTTATGGAACATTTTTATGAACGTTTTAAACCATTTGCGCTCAAAACGCATGTTTGATATTTACGTTACTTTTATGGAACATTTTAAACCATTTGCTCTCAAAACGCATGTTTGATATTTACTTTGCTTTTATGGAAAATTTTTATGAACATTTTAAACCATTTGCGCTCAAAACGCATGTTTAATATTTACTTTGCTTTTATGGAACATTTTTATGAACATTTTAAACCATTTGCGCTCAAAACGCATGTTTGATATTTACGTTGCTTTAATGGAACAGTTTCATAACGGTTCTGTTTTTTTTTTTAAGAAATGAGGCGTTCAGAGTTAAAGTGCACCAAGGTCCATAAGTTATAGTTTTGAGATAATCAAGGTAAAAATTTATTTAAACTATTTGAATCCTACAGTGAGATAGAGGAAAATAATGCCATCTGTTAGAAAATAGCAATAGCAGGGACTTGGCTCACTACAGCTCTGAAAATATACTCCATTAACAAGTATTAATCGGCTACAAACAAATTTTTTTATACTTTTGGACTTGATTCACTTTAGCTCTGAACGCCTCATATATTACTGTGAAAAACAGGTACTCAAAAATAGGATAAATGTACTCATTTGTGAGTATATTCAATGCTTATAATAGGTCCGAATACATGTTTGATTTTTGAAAAAGACAAGTACTCAAAAATGAGTACAATGAGTAAAAATTAATAAAAAGGCATTTGCTTGTCTATGTAGGCTGCCTTCATTAATAACTTTTAATAAATATCAAAAATTACAACCAATAATTACCAGGAATCGAACTCAGATCCTCAGGCACATCAGTTCAGTGTCTTATTCGTTAAACTATCACGTGAAGAAATTATAAACAGAAGAAATGTTAAAAAGATGTATCAAAAGTATGGGAAGTATGATAATTGAGTTGTAATAATTCAATTTCCATTTCAGCAATCGACATTAAATCATGTGGAAAACCATCTTCTGTACAACTATTTTAAGTTTGTCATGGGGGGGGGGATGTTAAAATGGCTTGAACAGAAGCTGGTATTAGAAATATTAAATCACGCTGATCATTTTTGAGAAAATACGGTTACCTAAATTTAAGTACATCACTCATTTACGATGCACTTGTATTTAAAGAAGAACGATTATTTTCAAGTACTCAAGGACGAACAGTTGATAAAGGCGTTCAGCTATGAATCAGAGGATCCCGAGTTCCAGCCAGATCGGTGACAAGTTATCATTTGCGATTATAGAGTTGCCAGCTTCGCTACAAAAATACTACTCGAGATTTGAGTTTTGTGCAACGTTTCACCATTACATCATTAGAGGTAGCACTGTAAAACGGTGAAACTAAGCACCAGATGTTAGTTGCAGCTAAATGGATACCAAAGTTTGATGTAAAGTCGTGAACTTAAATTTTAACAGTGTTGCAAAGTTTTGACAGTTTTTCTCGGTAATGAAAGTTTTCAATTCACTTATTAAATATATAAATACATTAATAATTTTATATTTATCTAATGGTAAATTATATATTAGCTCATAAACTCTTGCGTATATGTATAAATTGGATTAAAACGAAAGTGATGAAGATAAATTAAAATGTGTGATATTGGAGTGAAAAGTATGAATGCACCTTGAAACATAACACCCCCACACACACCTACAAAAAAAATCTGATCGTTTATCCTTTTTCCTTCTAACGTCATTCGTTTTAATACCGTCACATCCGAAACTTTTCAAGACGGGAAATAACGCTTAAGGCCAACGGCGAAACACATAAATAAAAATTCGCCTGCCACCAAAGATATTTCGATCTCCGGCTAGAACCTTGCAAATCAGTTTATGTCTTTTTAATACACTTTAACTCCCTTTCGGCGAGCTTCATTTTTCCATTAACGCAAACAGCGTGCTGATCTCCATAAACTAACCCGACGATTAAGAAAAAAAGACTGACGTAAACTCTTCCAGATGAAACGTTAATTAATATTTAGAACCAACGGACGCGGATGAAGAGTCCATGATAAATTATTCAGTTACTCCATTTTTAAAAGGAGTGACGATCTGGTTCTAGATAGGGATATTATCACTAGCAGAAAACTCATTCCAATAGTTTAGTTATTACCATATATGTAAATATAGGGGAATAACTCAATTTTGTCGATCTAAATTTTTTATTTCTTACGCCACTTTAGATCGAAAATGAGATTAATACTGCATTTATGTTGAATTTTGTAGTTATTTCACATGAGATAACTATTATTATGTCTATTAAAGTTTATTATGTATAAGTATTAGATTTTCACTATTATTATTTTAATAGCCATATCGTATTTTTTATTTGAAAACCTGAGGTACAAATTGTATGTGTGTAAATAACAAATTTCAACTTATCTTTTATAAGCCATTTTAACATTTACGTGTGGGCTGGGACAACATGTAAGTTTATAGAGATCTAGTGGTGTACACGTAAGATTATAGAAATTGAGTGGTGGGCACGTAAGAGTATATAGATCTAGTGGTGGTCACGTAAGAGCATAGATATCAAGTGGTGGGCACGTATAAGTTTAGAGATTGAGTGCTGTGAACGTAAGAGTATAGATATCTAGTGGTGTGCACGTATAAGTTTAGAGATTGAGTGCTGTGAACGTAAGAGTATAGATATCTAGTGGTGGGCACGTAAGAGCATAGATATCAAGTGGTGGGCACGTATAAGTTTAGAGATTGAGTGCTGTGAACGTAAGAGTATAGATATCTAGTGGTGTGCACGTAAGATTATAGAAATTGAGTGGTGGGCACGTAAGAGTATATAGATCTAGTGGTGGTCACGTAAGAGCATAGATATCAAGTGGTGGGCACGTATAAGTTTAGAGATTGAGTGCTGTGAACGTAAGAGTATAGATATCTAGTGGTGTGCACGTATGAGTATAGATATCTAGTGGTGTGCACGTAAGAGTACAGAAATTGAGTGGTGTGCACATAAGAGTATAGAAATTGAGTGGTGGGCACGTAAGAGTATAGAGATCTAGTGGTGGGCACATAAGTGTATAGATATCTAGTGGTGGGCACGTAAGAGTATAGAAATTGAGTGGTGGGCACGTAAAAGTATAAATATCTAGTGGTGGTCACGTAAGAGTATAGAGATCTAGTGGTGGGCATGTAAGAGTATAGATATCTAGTGGTGGGCACGTAAGAGTATAGAAATTGAGTGGTGGGCACGTAAAAGTATAAATATCTAGTGGTGGTCACGTAAGAGTATAGAGATCTAGTGGTGGGCATGTAAGAGTATAGATATCTAGTGGTGTACACGTAAGATTATAGAAATTGAGTGGTGGGCACGTAAGAGTATATAGATCTAGTGGTGGTCACGTAAGAGCATAGATATCAAGTGGTGGGCACGTATAAGTTTAGAGATTGAGTGCTGTGAACGTAAGAGTATAGATATCTAGTGGTGTGCACGTATGAGTATAGATATCTAGTGGTGTGCACGTAAGAGTACAGAAATTGAGTGGTGTGCACATAAGAGTATAGAAATTGAGTGGTGGGCACGTAAGAGTATAGAGATCTAGTGGTGGGCACATAAGTGTATAGATATCTAGTGGTGGGCACGTAAGAGTATAGAAATTGAGTGGTGGGCACGTAAAAGTATAAATATCTAGTGGTGGTCACGTAAGAGTATAGAGATCTAGTGGTGGGCATGTAAGAGTATAGATATCTAGTGGTGGGCACGTAAGAGTATAGAAATTGAGTGGTGGGCACGTAAAAGTATAAATATCTAGTGGTGGTCACGTAAGAGTATAGAGATCTAGTGGTGGGCATGTAAGAGTATAGATATCTAGTGGTGTACACGTAAGATTATAGAAATTGAGTGGTGGGCACGTAAGAGTATAGAGATCTAGTGGTGGGCACATAAGTGTATAGATATCTAGTGGTGGGCACGTAAGAGTATAGAAATTGAGTGGTGGGCACGTAAAAGTATAAATATCTAGTGGTGGTCACGTAAGAGTATAGAGATCTAGTGGTGGGCATGTAAGAGTATAGATATCTAGTGGTGGGCACGTAAGAGTATAGAAATTGAGTGGTGGGCACGTAAAAGTATAAATATCTAGTGGTGGTCACGTAAGAGTATAGAGATCTAGTGGTGGGCATGTAAGAGTATAGATATCTAGTGGTGTACACGTAAGATTATAGAAATTGAGTGGTGGGCACGTAAGAGTATATAGATCTAGTGGTGGTCACGTAAGAGCATAGATATCAAGTGGTGGGCACGTATAAGTTTAGAGATTGAGTGCTGTGAACGTAAGAGTATAGATATCTAGTGGTGTGCACGTATGAGTATAGATATCTAGTGGTGTGCACGTAAGAGTACAGAAATTGAGTGGTGTGCACATAAGAGTATAGAAATTGAGTGGTGGGCACGTAAGAGTATAGAGATCTAGTGGTGGGCACATAAGTGTATAGATATCTAGTGGTGGGCACGTAAGAGTATAGAAATTGAGTGGTGGGCACGTAAAAGTATAAATATCTAGTGGTGGTCACGTAAGAGTATAGAGATCTAGTGGTGGGCATGTAAGAGTATAGATATCTAGTGGTGGGCACGTAAGAGTATAGAAATTGAGTGGTGGGCACGTATGAGTTTAGAGATTGGGTGGTGTGAACGCAAGAGTATATATATCTAATTGTGTGCACGTAAGAGTATATTCATCTAGTAGTGGGCAAGTAAAGTATAGATATCTAGTGGTAGACACGTAAGATTATAGAGATCTAGTGGTGGGCAAGTAAGAGTATAGAGATCTAGTGGTAGACACGTAAAAGTATAGAGATCTAGTGGTGGGCAGGTAAGAGTATAGAGATCTAGTGGTAGACACGTAAAATTATAGAGATCTAGTGGTAGACACGTAAGATTATAGAGATCTAGTGGTGGGCAGGTAAGAGCATAGATATCTAGTGGTGGGCAAGTAAGAGTATTGAGATCTAGTGGTAGACACGTAAAAGTATAGAGATCTAGTGGTAGACACGTAAGATTATAGAGATCTAGTGTTGGGCAGGTAAGAGTATAGATATCTAGTGGTGGGCAGGTAAGAGCATAAAGATCTAGTGGTGGGCAAGTAAGAGTATAGAGATCTAGTGGTAGACACATAAAAGTATAGAGATCTAGTGGTAGAAAGGTAAGATTATAGAGATCTAGTGTTGGGCAGGTAAGAGTATAGATATCTAGTGGTGGGCAGGTAAGAGCATAGAGATCTAGTGGTGGGCAAGTAAGAGTATAGAGATCTAGTGGTAGACACATAAACGTATAGAGATCTAGTGGTAGACAGGTAAGATTATAAAGATCTAGTGTTGGGCAGGTAAGAGTATAGATATCTAGTGGTGGGCAGGTAAGAGCATAGATATCTAGTGGTGGGCAAGTAAGAGTATAGAGATTTAGTGGTCCCATAGAGAATAGAAATCGAGTGGTGGGCTTGGGACATTTTTGAACCGTTGTATGGGGGGAATTTTTTTTAAAACGCATGTCGTCTGAAGTAAGCTGTTTGTGGCACGCACAACAGGTAATTACACCTGTGAGAGCAAGGGGCGTTTCTCTAACGGTTTTTACAGATCGTCTTTGGTTACGTTTTTCAGTATTTTGACACTAGATTGGCCCTATCCCGAATCTGAGATTCTGCATGTTTTGAGGAAGAATTGTTAACGTTCCATCCGTCAGACATCAACACGCCCCCTATTGTAAATCAAGCCATCCTTCCACAAAGCTTTAAAACCCCATTTTCCTACTTCCCAATAGCGCAATCCCCCAACCCCCACCTGACACTTTAACACTTTTAGGAATTATCCCACAGTCAGTGCAATTTTTCTGTTACTGAGTAGTAGTAGTAGTAGGCCCATATGAAATTTTTAAAACACTTTGTATATACAGGTAGGCAAATAAGTCAATATATGTAAATAAGTAGTAGATAGGCAAGCAAGCAAGTAGGTTAATAGGTAATGCAACTTTTCTCTTACGAAGCCCATTCGAAAAGGTTAAAGATAAATTATTATTGCGTACCCAACGAGAGGGTACGCATACCCCAGGTTAAAAATACCAAGTAGCAGTGAGGAGAGAATAGTAGTAGGTCGCCCGCTATCGATTTTGATGCTCTGCCAGTAGTTTGGTTTCGAAACTAATGGTTCTCTTGAAGTGTGTGTGACATTTGGTGCCGGTTTATTCTCTCAAATGGAATTCTGGAAGTCCAAATGGGACTTTCTGGTCATGGTCGCGTGGAATTTTTGTCAGGAAGAGTGTTTGATTTTTTTCCCTTCCTTTTTTTGATAAATGGAAGTTGAACTGCGGTTGATGGTCCTTTTTGTATGGAAAAAAAATTCTTTTAACTCCATTTTTTTTTCTACGAATTTTAATGTTTAAGTGATTTATGATAGGAACGTAACAGTAATCGGGAGATTATGTAATTAAAATTATATCTATAATAATAAAAGAAATAGAGTCTGTTTGTGGCTAGCAAAACACCTATACTTGGGGACAACTTAAGTTGAACCTGAAGCGGAAGTTATGATGTGTATAAATATTCAATTGCTTAATGTTCAACTTAGGTTGTCCCCGATTATACATCCACTGTGTATAAAAGGATGAATAGGTTTTAGTCCCATTCCACACGAACAAGTAAAATGCGCGTCAGCTACTCGGTGATTGGATAATTCGTACCACGTGGTATAATTTCACGAATCAGCGAGAACCTTACGTTCGTTTTACTCTTTCGTCTAGAATGGGACATAATTATAATAACGTTATCCTCGCAATGCCAAACAGACTTACATCCAATTATATGAAAAAATACATTCACGCCTTAGCCGGGACTCGAACGCGGACCCATTGAGTTGCAGCCCAGTATGTTACAACTACACTGTTCTGCCATTAAATATATATTATTTTTTATATAAAAGTAATATTCATCGTCAAGAAGTGCACTTGAAGTTCGGATTTGTAAAATTAAATTGAGTTATGATTTTAACAATTGTAGAAACATTGCATAAATACACACACACCATAACAAAAGAAAATCAATATCTATAACGAAACTTTGTAGATTAGTGGATAGCGCGCGGGATTTTGTAACAATCATTGGGTGATGGATCCACACAGGTTCTGTAACATACTTATAATATACTTTGGCGGGTTTCTCTGTTCTATATTCTGCAAGGCCAAATATCTACTTAAATAATATAGTATGGTATGCTACACAGCAAATAAAGTCAGCATAAAACCTTCATCAAAATTTTGAAATTGAAGTTTTTATGCAGGAAAACTGCAGTTTTTTTGAAGATCTATAGAGTTAAAGGTTTTTGTTTCAATATCCTTCATAAAAACTGTAAAAAACCTTCATAAAAACCTGCAAAAAACCTTCACGTTTTAATCACGAAGGAAAAATGCAGATATTTTAAGGTTTTATGCAGGAAAATTAAAAACTTCAAAAAAACTGCAGTTTTTTGTTTCAATATCATTTATAAAGCCTTTAAAAAATCTTCAATTTGACAAGTTTGATGAAGGTTTCATGCTGACGTTTTTTGATGGGTAGAAACAAAAATACTGGAAATACTGATGTGCCCCAGACTGAGAGTGCTATTCTATGAGTGCCTATACTGTTGAAAATAGGTACTCAAAAATAAGTAAAATTTATTAATTTTTGAGTACATGCGATGCTTATCACAGCTGCGAATACATGTTTCATTTTTGAAAAAGACATGTCTCAAAAATGAGTACAATGATTAAAAATGAATAAAAAGAGCATTTGCTTGCCCACGTAGGCTGCCTTTATAAATCATTTTCAATAAATATCAACAATTACAACCAGTGCCTTATTTTTTGTACTACCAGGGCAACGTGAAAAAGTTAAACAGAAAATAATGTTAAAAAGGTGTGCCAAAAGAATGGAAAGTAAGATAATTGAGTTGCAATAAATATGTATCTATTTAAACAATAGACACCACATGATGTGGAAAACCATCTTCTGAACGACTATTTTAAGTTTGTCAGGTCGCTTTGTTAAGATGGCTTGATCAGGAGCTTATATTAGCAATATCAAATCACACTGCTCCTTTTTTATAAAGTGCGGCTGCTTAAATTTGAGTTCGTCATCGCTCATTTACGATGCAATAGTACTCAAAGAAAAACGAGTACGTTCATGTACTCATTTTTAAGTACCTTCCCTTTTACAGTGTAGTCTCCCCTAAACGAATTTAGACTCAAACTCACTAGTTTAGATAACCAAACTGATGAGTTTCAGACTAAATTTGTTCAGTCTAACTTTCCGAGCACTCACCAAATACGCCATTGACATTCCACTATAAATCCCAGCCTCAAAGCGTCCGGTCATCTGCCAACATTCCGCCGAAACGAATCGGATTTATTATTGACGCTGCATAATTTCAGCAACGCCGGGCAGAGCACGCGTGTACACGAATGCCACGGTTTCCCAATTTATCTTCTAACAAACCTGGTTCGAAGGATTAGGCGCCGCTTCGGAGGACGCGGAATATGATTTTCCCACCCCGTTGGATTCTGGATTGGCCTCCATATTCCCCGGCGTTAAATTGGTTGGAGTGGCTGCACTTTTGCATGGTTTTAATTCGCTGAGTCTTCACGTTATCGTGTTTGTCAGCGTTCTGGAAGACTTTATTCGAAGTATTGGAAGCGAAGTGGGGGGTCGATATATATTTTTGGGTTGTAACGATTTAAATGTATAATTTAACGGGAAGTTATTCGAAAATCATATATTTCTCAAACTTATATTTATAATAATAATTGAAGGATCCAGGATAAGGATGTCGTTGGAGGGATTTTCATGAAAGATCAAAACAAATACAATGTACACAGTAAAAAAATGTGCTTAAAATGAGTACATGGACGTACTCGTTTGTCTTTGTGTAGAATTGCATCGTAAATGAGCGATGACGTAAAAAAAAATTAAGTAATCATACTTTCACAAATATGAGTAGTTTGATTTAGTATTGCTAATCCCAGCTTCTCTTCAAGTCATTTTAACAAAGCGATCTGACAAACTTAAAATAGTTGTTCAGAAGATGGTTTTCAAGATTATTTTATGTCGATTGCTTATATGGAAACTGAATTATTACGACTGAATAATCTCACTTCAAATTATTTTGCCATTCCTTTTTAACATTAATTATGTTTATAACTTCTTCTCTTCGCTCTGGTAGTACAACGGATAAGGCTCTGGACTTCGGACGACATCAGGTAGAGGTATTGAGTTCGATTCCCGATAAGTCCTGGTTGTTTGTGTTGAAATTTATTGAAAGTGATTTATGAAGGCAGTCTGTGTTGGCAAGCACCTACACCATTTATTCATTTTGCTAAGTTTTGAGTACATGTACTTTTCAAAAATGAAACTTATGTATTCGGAGCTGTGATGAGCATCGAATGTAATCGAAAATGAGTACATTTTACTTATTTTTAAATACCTATTTTTAACAGTGTAGATGAAAATAAGTTCCCATGTTTAGAGGCATCTATAGCCTAAAACAAATGAGAGGAATTACAAAAAAATTTATACAAGGGAGGCCCGAGCTTCATTTTTCTTTATGAATTCAGAAATACCATTTTTTGTTTTATTAAAGCATCTCTTTTTAAAAATCTCTTAATCAAAGAAAAGTTGCAACTTCAACTTGTAATACTTTAAAAAAAATTAAATTAATGAAATAACGTCGAAGTGTATACTATAGACATATTACAGAGAATTTTTCAAATTTGTGTTTTAATTGTTTTTGATAACTTATAACAAGTTCATAGCCTAAAAAATATTAAAAACTTTATGCTCATTATTTCGTAAAAAAAATAAGAACTTATAACTTAATTAAAAAACCATATTCATACATTTATACTACAAATATTATAGCTTCAAATACTATTAACAGTTTAGTTTTCAGTAACTTTTTTTAGAAAACCTTAACATTTTAAACATGATAATTTTTTTTTAAGAAATGACGAAAATTGCAGACGAAAAGTAAGTAGGTAAGGGATAAATGGCATATAAACATGTAGAAAAACACATGTTGTTCTATTTCTTCTACTGCTTTGACATTCTGCACACATATTCTTAAATATGTATAACATTGTTTTATAGCAATTTAGTAACTAAAAAATAAAAAATTATAATAATGTGGGGTTAGGGTCTCCAATTGAGGGAAAGCAGAGAAGATTTCCGTAAGAAAATAGTACCAAAAATCGCCGATTGGAGTAATTTTGGAGCTGTTCAAGAAAAACTTACGATAGAATTATTTTATTGAAGAAGATCAAAGGAAATAATTATTTATTCATTGAATTAATTCACAAGAAAAGTCTGCACAATGAAAATAGTCTATGTGGATCTGGAGACCTTGATTCTGATGAATAAATGATTATTTCTTTTGAGTTTAATCGCTAAATTAATTATTTGTATATCTATTGTAACATTTTTGTTATATTATTATACCGGTTTCCTGCTCGAAGAGCACCAACATTTCTATTATTAGTACTAATTCCAACTAGTACTAATCCAACATTCTTCCATTAGTACTAATTCTTCCATTAGTACTTCCATTAGTACTAATTCAACATTCTTCCATTAGTACTAATTCTTCCATTAGTACTAATTCTTCCATTAGTACTAATTCTTCCATTAGTACTAATTCTTCCATTAGTACTTCCATTAGTACTAATCCAACATTCTTCCATTAGTACTAATTCTTCCATTAGTACTAATTCTTCCATTAGTACTAATTCTTCCATTAGTACTAATTCTTCCATTAGTACTTCCATTAGTACTAATCCAACATTCTTCCATTAGTACTAATTCTTCCATTAGTACTTCCATTAGTACTAATCCAACATTCTTCCATTAGTACTAATTCTTCCATTAGTACTTCCATTAGTACTAATCCAACATTCTTCCATTAGTACTTCCATTAGTACTAATCCAACATTCTTCCATTAGTACTATTTCTTCCATTAGTACTAATCCAACATTCTTCCATTAGTACTAATTCTTCCATTAGTACTTCCATTAGTACTAATCCAACATTCTTCCATTAGTACTAATTCTTCCATTAGTACTTTCATTAGTACTAATCCAACATTCTTCCATTAGTACTTCCATTAGTACTAATCCAACATTCTTCCATTAGTACTAATTCTTCCATTAGTACTTCCATTAGTACTAATCCAACATTCTTCCATTAGTACTAATTCTTCCATTAGTACTTCCATTAGTACTAATCCAACATTCTTCCATTAGTACTAATTATTCCATTAGTACTTCCATTAGTACTAATCCAACATTCTTCCATTAGTACTAATTATTCCATTAGTACTTCCATTAGTACTAATCCAACATTCTTCCATTAGTACTAATTCTTCCATTAGTACTTCCATTAGTACTAATCCAACATTCTTATTAGTACTAATCCAACATTCTTATTAGTACTAATTTTTATACGGGAAATCTTCTCATATTATCCATATCCTTGTTAGGGAAATTGGTGCAATTACGTTCTTTCATATTATCAATAGATTAATATATGAAATTTAATATTATCAAATTCACATAAACATCATTCTGATTTTTACTTGATAAAGGTATAAACAGAAAAATATTAAAAAAGTGTGCCAAAAAATTGAGAAGTAAGCTAGGTGAGTTGTAATAACTAAGTTTCCATTTATGAAATCGACATCAAATAATTAAAAAAAAAACATCTTCTAAAAACTATTTTTTGTTTGTTAGGTCGCTTAGTTAAGATGGTTTAACAGAAGCTGATATTAGCAATATGGAATCACACTGTTCATTATTGAGAAAGTACGATTACGTAAATTGGAGTACGTTACTGCTCATTCACGATGCAATTGTACTAAAAAAAACGAGTAGTTTCAGTTACTCATTTTTAAGTACCTCTTTTTTACTGTGTATTAGTTCTCATAAGAAGCGAAAGAAATCTAACACCGTATATAATTGATTGTCGTATAACGTAGACGTTAGGGGAGATCTGGAGCGTAGTTAATCCAACCAAATATTATTAGGGCTCAATTTTTCTTGTCCTCGTAAGAAATGCGACACTGGTCATTACAAATGACGCCAACAAAAGGTTAAAAAATTATAATCCTTTGCGATGTGATGAACAAGTGTAATCACAGCATTTTTCTTATAATAAAAAGAATCAGACATAAAATACACAATAAAAACATCTCTAAAAGGCTGAAAAAAGTATAAAAAAACATTTATATTTCTTTTTTGCCAGCTCATAGTAATTAAAAAGCTAGAAATGGCATGCAGCATTTTAAATGTCACAGCCATCTGTGCTGCAGCGTGCTTGTTAATTGCAACCTAACTGTTATTGGTTTTTGGTAATTGCGTTTTTTGTCTCCGAATTCGGCGGCTAATTTTGCTGGGTTCAGACAAGGCTTCACAACAGCTGTAAGAAAAGAACAAAAAATTTTTTTTTCGTTTTCTTGCCTTATTTTTTATTTTCTTCAGAAGAAGAAGTAAATTCTTAATTAGAAAAATATTTGAGATTTTTAACATATTTTTATTGAAAAAATAAATAGTGAATAGTATAATGTTTTTTGGACTTTGCAGTGGGTTTGTTTTATTGTTAAACATTTTTTAATGAAAATTGGCTTATTTCTAAGACAATAGGTTCAATAAACATTGTTTTTCTCATTTATTCATTTGCCGACATTTTGTGCTGTGTGCTCAAATGCGTAGTGCATTTAATTGCATTTTTAATCGATTGTCTTTCTTTGTAGGAGGAAAAAAACGATAAATGTTATTTGTCGATAATATATTAACTAAACAAATTGCGAATTTTTGTTATTCCATTTGGGAATGGTAGTTTATTTAACATTCCTTAGAATTGGGTGAACACTGTTAAAAATAGGTACTAAAAAATGTAAAATGTACTTATTTTTATTACATTCGATGCTTATCATGGCTCCGTATACATAAGTTTAAATTTTGAAGAAAAAAAATGTACTAAAAAATAAGTAAATATGAATAAAAATAGTATATGCCTTACATAGAACAGCCTTCATAAATCACTTTCAATAAATATCAACAATTACAACCAAGACTTACCGGGAATCGAACCCAGATCCTAAGGCAGTATTCCTTATCCACTGAAATTACCTGGGCGGTGCACCGCGGTGTGAAGAATCTATAAACAGATGAAATGTTAAAAAGTTTTGCCAAATCAATGGGAAGTAAGATAATTGAGTTGTAATAACTCCGGTTCCATTTAAGCAAAAGACCTCAAATAACGTGTAAAACCATCTTCATAACACCTATTTTAAGTTTGTCAGGTCGCTTTGTTTTTGTTAAGATGACTTGAACAGAAGCTGAGGTTAGCAATATTAAATCACACTGCTCATTTACGAAAGGGTACGGTTACTTTAATTTCAGCATGTCGCGCTCATTTACGATGCAATTGTACTCAAAGTAAAACGAGCAGGTTTAGGTACTCAAATTTAAGTACCTATTTATTTACAGTGAATAGAAGAAGGTTTATTTCTCAGTCATATTAAGAATTTTTATTATACTCTTAAACTTATGATTAATACCTAAAAATATGGTAGCGGTTTATTCAGTAATCCCTAATGATCAAAACAAAATGTTTTCATTATTATTTTTAGCTTTTTTTAAACCAATGCTTCTTTTACCATTAAGTTCATAATAATAGACACTGACCTCTCGTTAGGTAATCATAAACCGATATTATCTTTTTAATATTAACAAACTACTACTAAAAGGTTTATTTAAAAATAAAATTTTAAATTAGCAACAATAAAACTGTTCTTCTTTTATTTATATTTCAACTATACAAATAATTACATTCTGAAATGACATACCACTTAAACTGGGTAAACCATCCATTATAAATAAAATCAAAAACGCAATTAGTTTTAGAAAAATAATGACCTTGCCAAACCACTAGGATGAAAACATGAGAAACGTTTCAAGGCACGATTGCACAAATTGAAGAAGCAAAACAAGAAAAATCAAGAAGTTTATATTCTTATTTTAAATTAAAAAAAAATAACAAGAGTAGTAGGTACCAACAAAATCTTATAAAGTAAGTAACGATAAAAATACGTAATAACACATCATGAGTGCACAATTTCTCTCATAAAATACATAATAATATTGTACAATGAATCCAAAAGAACAAGTTAATTGAGGTTTTACATTTATTTATTGATATGTTTTCTTCTTTAAAAATATTTAACTAGACGAAAACAACGTTGGTACAATAGAGCATGACTAATTACGAAATCGAAGAATAAATATCAGGATTGTTTCTACAATGTTAAAAATAGCTACTGAAAAATAAGTAAAATTTATTCATTTTTTATTACATTCGATGCTTATCGTAGCTCCGAATGCGTGTTTCATTTTTAAAAAAGACCTGCACTCAAAAATTAATAAAAAAATAACAATTGCTTGCCTACATAGTCTGCCTTCGTAAATCACTTTCAATAAACTTCAACAATTACAATCAGGATTAACCTGGAATCGAACACAATCCGTCTACATGCTGTCGTCCGCACAAAAGTCCAGGGTTATTATCCGTTGTACTACCAGAGCGCGTCGAGAAGTTATGAACAGAAGTAACGTTAAAAAGGCGTAGCAAAAGAATTGGAAGTAAGATAATTGAGTTGTAAGAACTAAGTTTCCATTTAAGCAATCAACATCAAATGATGTGGAAAACCCTTTTCTGAACAAATACGCAAAAGTACGATTACTTAAATTTGAGTACATCATCGCTCATTTATGATGCAATTGTACTCAAGGAAAAACGAGTACGTTCATGTTCTCATTTTTAAGTACATATTTGTATAGACTATTTACCTAAGAAAATTATTATATATGATTAAAAATATTCATTAAGGGAGGCCCTAGCCCCAAATTCCGAAAAAATTAAAAAATTTGTTTGTCTTCATAAAACGATGCTATACATACGTAAGAAGGTGTGTTCAAAATTTCAAAATAATAAAAGAAACAGAACATATATTTTTTTTAGATGTTTATATACCATTTATCATCTTTCTACAAACTTTTCGTCTGCAACAATCGTCATTTACTCAAAATATTTCTTTTACATTTTGGTCACGTTTAAAATGCTAAGGCTTTGTGACTAATTAACTTAAAACTAAACTGTTAATAGTTTTTGAAGCTCTAACAGTTGTTTTATAAACATATGAATAGCTTTTTTAAATTAAGTTATAATTTTTTTTTACGAATTATGAAACATAAAAATATGAATATTTTTTAGGTTTTGAACTTAAAATAAGTTTTTGTAAACTATTAAAACCCAAATCTCAAAAATATATTCATACATCTGCAGTACATACCATGACGTTATTTAACCAATTAAAAAAATTAAAAAATATTAAAAATTGAAAGAGGAGTAGTGTTTTTTTTTTAAATTCTATTTAAGCTTAAAAATCGTAAAAAATAACAAAAACAAATTTTTAAAATATATTTTTATTTTGATTATTGTTCAGAAAAAGATATTGTAACAATAGAAAAAATAAGGTATTTCTAAATTCATTAATAAACAAATTTGGATTTGGGGTTCGGGTCTCCCTTAATAATGGAAAATGATTAATAGTATATACTGAAAGATTACGAGATATATGAGTTTATGTGAGGTCTAGCCAATGCACCAGAAACGTATATTTCAACCAGGTGTTGTAGTAGGAAATTTAATCAATGACCCTCTACCACCTGTACATACACTGTCAAAACCGCATGCTCATATATCGCGGAACGTTTGCCGTTTTTGAAGAAACAAATGCTAGCTATATGGTTTATACACCTGCTGTTCCGATTAAATATTTTGTCAAAATGATGAAATTCAGTTTTTTTTTTTGTTTTTTTCGGGAAATTTATTTCGTTAAAAATAAGTACGATTTCAAACAAATTTAGAAAACGCAATTCGAATTCCGGACTTTTTGCTTCAGAGTACAACGCTCCATCTACTCGACAAAAAATGCTCATTTGAATTCTGACAATAAAAGGTATGAGAAACAAACATGAGCTGATGCCCCTGAAAAGGACCGACAAATTTAAGTACGACTCGTTCAAAATATTAGTAATTTTGTTTAGTTAAAAGTCACGTGATTCAATGACGTAACGATCGTCATATATGACGTCACTATCATTGACGATCGCAGAATTCTCAAAAATTAAATTCATTTCTACTAGTATATAAACTACTTCCGACGTCAAAGTTTGCGCCATTTTCAATCCAATGGGAAATTGATTTTGATATTAGTATGAAAGAGAAGATTAGTATGAAAGAGATTATATTAAAGAGATTTAAACATGATTATTTTGAAAAAAATCATCTAACGTTATAAGCCACAACAACTTTTTTTTGCAAAACTGCTTCTATTCGCCATTGGACTTCTATTCACTCAACTCAACTCAACAGTATTTGTTTTTATACTTTTAATTTCATACTTGCTGTTTGAAAAGCACGTGGGCAAAACACCCACGCATGAGACACGTCCAATGAGATGGCCGGAGAAAACTACGCAGTAAAGTTCTGATGACGCAGAAGAGTCGCCATCTTGTTAGAGTGACTTGAGAACTATACCACGGGATGCATGAATAGGAGGTGCCAATCCCGTAGGCGCACTTTCCTTTAATTTCATGGTTTGGTTTGGTTAAATAAAGTGGCACTAGAACTGCACAATGGGCTATTGGCGACGGTTCGGGGCCTATCTCGAAGGAAAGGCACGGGAACGATGCCTCGTATTTTTGAACCATGGTCAGATGACGAGGAAAACACCTGAGCTGGCACCCAAGGCCCGGGTACGATGCCTCGTATTTTTAAACCATGGTCAGATGACGAGGAAAACACCTGAGCTGGCACCCAACGCCTTCAATAGACGTCGGGACTTTGGACCCCGATCAGATTTATAGTGCACCAGTCCCGTACACACGCCGTTATTTTTTGTGGATGTTCTGGACGACATTCTAGTATTTTGGTAGCGAAGTTGGCAACCCTCCGATCGCAATATCACTACTTTTTACTATTCTTTAGTCTAGTCCATCGCAAGGTTTTGAACCGGGGACGCTTGGATTACCAGCTGACGCCGAATCCACTCGGCCACGGAGGCCTTCCTTTAATTTCATGACATTTTGAAAGGGATATCCTAAATATTTTAAATGTTTTATACTAATTTACATGTAGGTATTTAATTTAAACGTACGCTAATTTCAAGAAGCATTTTAGCTTATTTTATTTTTGCTTATTTATTTATGTATTTATTCATATATCTCGCCAATGTATGGTTTGAATAATTTATTGTGTTAAATAATAACCAAAGTATTCTGCAATGATATACTAGTTTTATGCACATATTTTAATTAAATTTCTAAAACTTTTAATTATTACAACATCGCTCGACAATAGCAACACACGCTTATTCTTAGTGAACAATAAATAAGCGATGCGATTTAATTCTAGTACGTAAATGAGATTCATTGCATGTAAATTAATTTAAACTAAACTTTGTTAAGTAAACATAATTTATGCTTAAAAGAAAAAAAAGGAGTAAACTTCCACTTTATTTGTTCCATTGAATATTTATTTCAAATCCTTTTATCTAAATAGATTCATAAAATATTTCAAAATAACTAATAACGACACTCGGAAAAATATATATTTATGATGTCCTCATCTCTTCAAGAATCAAAGAATCAACACAAACTACAGTATTTGAATTAAACTTTTATTTCTGTTCCCTTCAAATTAATGTTACGAATTGCGTATTTGATGAATTTAATTGAAAAGCTTATGATGTTAAACATCGCGCCCATTCCTATCCCATTCCGAATTCTAGTGATATTTAACTTCCTGTAGAAAATGAAATCAATATTTGCTCAACAAAGCAATTGCTTAGAGTATATTTGCTCACCTTCAGAGCGCGACTCGAATTCCTTTTCCGTTGTACTTTAACTTATTTGACATCGTGTATTTGCTTCTGAAAGAACTTTCACTTAGCTTGATATTATTCGGCGTAATAATTTTGAAGTTAAGAACATTCCTGACCGTTTTATTTGTCGATTTTTACTTTAATTAAACTGATTGTACAGTTCAGTTAGTGATACATAATGGACTATTGGAGACAAGTTTGGATTCTAAACGACCCGCAAACACTGTCAAGTGTTTAAAATCCGTACGGCGCTTGTTGCCAGAAACTTGAGCGACATACAATTTGACGACCTTTCAAAGCCACATATCTCCAAAGGGAATCAGTCTTTAGGGATAAATTATCTACAATTGTTAGAAGAAAGGTGGGCCGCGTCAATCAGGTGGAACACGAAACACTGACCCCTCTAAAATTTGAAACACATATGGGGGGAGGGGGAGTGAAATTTTATAAATACTCGGGCCGGTTTAACCGTTATAACTTCAGTTCTTGTCAACAGGGCGTGGCTTAAATGCTCTTACAGGCGGAGCGGATGCAGTTTGCAGATGGATCTGTGATTAGAGAATACAAATCACGTGGTTATCACGTGGTATGCATTCTCGAATTACAGATCCATCTGCACCAACACGCCTGTAATAGCCTGGGTCCCTAGTTGCCCAGTGGATAAAGATGCTCAGCTAGTAATGAGAGTATTGTCAGTTCGATAAGGACTAATGGACTTGACAAGGAAAATAAAAATGTAGTGATCTTGCGATCGGAGGGTTGTCAGCTTTGCTACTAAAGTACTAGGAAGTCATCTAAAAATATCCGACAAATTATACTGGCGTGTATACTGGATTGTTGCACGATAAATCTGATCAGAGTCCAGTGTCCTGACGCCTATTGAAGTTGAGTTGGTTACCAGCTCAGATGCTGCCCTTGTCACCTGACCATGGTGCAAAAATACGAGGCATTGTTCCCGTGTCTTTCCTTTGGGATAGGCCCTGTCGCCAATAGCCCACAGTGCAGTTCTAATGCGGCGTTAATTAACCACAACAAACCAAACTGTAATAACCCTAAGTTGAGGAGAATGTCGACATTAGATGAAGCTTCAACAGGCTGAAATAGTAGTTCAATACAAGCAAAATAATACCAAGAATTCTAAACCTGTTGCTCGTTCGGATAGATCCAGTGCTTGCCAAAGACACAAAAAATGGTGAGGCTGAGCATTCTCACGTACAAACTCTAACGAACTAAATATTCAGATATAGTGAGGAATTGTGCTTGTCCAACTTTTTAACTATATTCAGATGACCAAGACGAATTTGAAGTGCACCAGCCTCCTCTGAATGGAGAGACCTTCGTTTTTTTCGATTTTGTAAAAACTCGTTAACAAATCTCTTCAAAACTCATATAAAAACATTCTCTTAAATCATAAATTATTAAGATTTGAATAAACCGCACACAATTGTGTGGAAGTTTGTTTTTCTGCAATTGCAATAAAATCCAACTATTTTTTAAGCATAGAATAATCATTGGTTGGTGGGAAAGTTTGGACAATATATCGTTTTGAAGTATGCATTGAATTATATTGAAAATTCATAATTCTAAAGACATATTAGGTCATTCGAAACACTACAAATGGTCACAGTAATAATAAACTGTGTGATAATACAGTTAATACAATTAGGTATATAAAAAATCATAAGAGAAAAATTTATCCTTTAACATTTTTTTAAAGGTATTAAAATATATAATTTAATTAGCTACATAACGTCAACTCAATGCGAAACCCACGTAACTTCAAAATCCATATCCATCAACCGTATTGAAAGCGGCTTGGCAATGAAATAAGCTCAGGTATTATGATCATTTCTTGATTTAGCACTTTTACATTTAGAAGTGAATCACTTAAATATCTCGTTTCCAAGCAGCTATCGCTACGAATGTTGAACCCGTGGTTTGGTAATTACGTTGTTTACGAATTAATCTAACAATGATATGTGTATTTAAAAAGTTAAAATATTTTTGATTTTTTAAAATTTATCATTTTGTATAATAAAAAGATTTTATGTGTATTTTGATAAGTTTTTATTCAAATTACTGCTGCACGATCAAGCCAATAAACATTTCGCGCCAAAACTGAATTGGTCACAATTTGGATAAATTTAGTAAACATGTGTTTATCCACCTTTAACCGTTTAAGGGCCGCATTTTTATTTACCAGTAGAAATATTTTATTTTCTGAAATTATGCCTATTTTTTGTCTGGATTTACATAAATTTTCACTAAAAAATATATCTTAATATTTAAATTAAATTTTTAAGGGTGCCATTTGGCATTATTGGGGCCTTATTATTTCTAATTAGGTACTTGGAACATTCGTGGTGTTATTTGGCATCATCACCATTAAAGTTCTTGAAAGAAAGTGGCCATTCAATAAACATACAGACCCTTGGTTACATAAAAAGTAGAAGTAATAATAATTTTTTGCAACTATATTTTCACTTATTGCTACAGAGTGTGTTCCTATTAAAAATTAATTTCCTAAATATAGTGGTTCCATTTACTATTAAGTATAAAAATACTCGTGCATTGATAAATAAGTCACCTTTTAAATGGCTCCAAACAGAAATTACGGAAATGTATGTTTCAATGCAACAAAGAAAATGCAGTGGTGCCGTTTCACACAACTGGGCCTCAACGTGTTAAATATTGAAACACACTTGTGCAAAATATTTTTATTGTTAAGGCATCGTTAACTGTTTTTCAGTAAGTTCAAATTATTCTAATGGCATGCATAATGGTACAATTTTGCAGCATAGGGACTTAAAGAGAACTAATTAGGTACATGAAATATTCATGGTGTGATTTGGCACCATAGGAACTTAAAATCCTTCAAAGAAAAAGTCTGTGTAGAAGTAATAATTATTTTTCGCTACTATATATTCACTTCCTGCCTCAGAGCGTGTTCCTATTAAACATTAGTTTCCTAAATATAGTGGTTCCATTTACTATTAGGTATAAAAAATATTCGTGCATTGATAAAGAAGTCACCTTTTAAATGGCTCTAAACAGAACTTACGGAAATGTACGTTTCAATGCAATAAAAAAAAATGCAGTGGTGCCGTTTCACACAACTGGGCCTCAACGTGTTAAATATTGAAACACACATGTGCAAAATATTTTTATTGTTAAGGCACCGTTATCTGTTTTTCAGTAAGTTCAAATTATTCTAATGGCATGCATAATGGTACAATTTTGCAGCATAGGGACTTAAAGAGAACTAATTAGGTACATGAAATATTCATGGTGTGATTTGGCATCATAGGAACTTAAAATCCTTCAAAGAAAAAGTCTAAGTAGAAGTAATAATTATTTTTCGCTACTATATATTCACTTCTTGCCTCAGAGCGTGTTCCTATTAAAAATTAGTTTCCTAAATATAGTGGATCCATTTACTATTAAGTATAAAAATATATTCATGCATTGACAGATAAGGCCCCTTTTAAATGGCTATATATAGAACCTACAGAAATTTATGTTTCAATGCAAAAAATTTATTGGTGTTATTCACCACCACTGGGTCATAAATGTTTAAATATAAAAATACACATGCACAAAAAAAATTCAAGGTAAAGGGATCATTATATTTTTTCAATAAG
Organism: Troglohyphantes excavatus; assembly: GCA_963932185.1. Lineage (NCBI taxonomy): Eukaryota > Metazoa > Arthropoda > Arachnida > Araneae > Linyphiidae > Troglohyphantes > Troglohyphantes excavatus. The sequence continues at coordinate 11,343,263 of OZ010668.1, forward strand.
TTCAAATTATTTAAATAGCATGCTTATCCATAAACAAGTAATTGTGATTAGTGGAAGACTTCAAACAGGATGTACTCAATTACAACACTAACATCTTTAAATGTTTATCTAAATGCACAAATAACTAAAAAAATACTTATGATGTGTCACTCAACATTGTTTCTAACCTCTTAGAAACAATGCATCTTTAGAACAATTCTATAGTATACCAGTTTGAATAAACTCTCTTTACATCTGCCTGATAAATATTTTAATCTGACACTGATCTTTTATAAAACAAGTCATTCCGAAAAAAAAATACACCATGTTCCAAAAAGAACACGGGCTGAATAAATAATCCACCGAGCGATACTTCTTTGAGTCAGACTTAAAGAAATAATAAATGAGCATTAAAAAGAAAAAACTACAACTTAAGTTTAACTAATGAAAACATACATGTCTAAAAAGAATAAAAAAAGGTTCAGTCTTTTGTTCGAAAGCGTCGAAAAGATTTTTTTCTTCTTAAAACAAACAAAAAAAAAGTAAATCTGGGATGAATAGTAAATTTTGTTCATGCCAAAATATTCAATTTTAAACATAAAAACATTCTAAAACATTCAAAATGTTTGATTTTTGTAGTAGTTTTTTTTAAAGTGATTAAGATAATTTTAAATACTTGCATATTAAGATTTTTTTTTATTCTTCAAATTATTATTTAAATTAAAATTAATAATAACGAAATAGTTTATGTTACGATAAAAAATAAACCACAAGTATAGTAAAGTGTGTAAAATTTGTATTGAGAAAATTTACACTCAATTAATTAAACTTATGCTTTATTTACGTTATTTATTCAAAACAATACTTCATTTAATAGAATGTATTTAATCAAAAAATTAAATTTCTAGGTGATATAAATTAAGTTCAAAAGTGGATTTGTTTAAGTTTACAAAAAAACTAGCGATAGTCTGATTCATGAAAACTTATATACCTAAACTAGAATTATTTACCAGTATCACTATGTTTCATATAAAACATAAACTTTTTAATATATTTCAAGGGAAAAAATCAGAAAAAAATATTTTATTTATTTTTTCAATGATTTTTAAGGTGAGGTAAATTGGGTTACCGAATAGTTAATGCTAAAGAATAAGAAATTCGAAATAATTTAACAATCTTCGGAAAAAGAACAATATTCTACAAAAATATGATTTTGAAGCATAAATAATAAAAATTACTTAAAATATATTTAACAATGTTTATATGTTAGTATAATTAACTTACATACCTGTTTTGTCGAACACAAATTGTGGATAAGAAAATCAGATTTCGTTCAAAAGCCAACGCCATTTTGTGATTCAGTTAGAACACATAAAAAAAGTTTTTAAATGATTAAAAAATCGTCTGCTGAACAAATTACAAATAACGTAATTACAGAAAATTCCAGCTTCAAAATAAACCAAAATTTATAAAAACTTACGTTTTATTTGAAAAAGTAGATTTTTTGAAATGGCGAATTAATTTATTTTTATAAAAACCGTTACTGTGTTTCTATATACTCTGTTAAACAAATAAAAATATATTGAGTTTTGAAGAGTTGGTGCCTACTATGTATTCTATTTTTATTTAAGTTGCTAATTTGACCAAAAAATGTGTTGTTATAATGCCTTTTTATATGAAAAATTCCATGATTTCCCACTGACTAACCATTGCACTCCATCTGTGGTTGAAAAAAATATATAAAAAAATAAAAATGTTACAAAATAAAATTTTAAAAATATATGAATCATATTCACAGTTGATGTCAAGGATCACATTGCATAAACACTAAAATAAGTTTCATTTAAATAACCTTTAAAAAGATCAAAATAGTTTTTAATGCAAAAATGGCAATTTTACTATCCATTTTACACTATTATTGTTTAAAAGGGTTTTATATAATAATTTATATTACTTAATATAAATCATATCAAACTATTAGTTTCCTAATAGGCCGACTAATTTAAAACTCCCAGTTATACGGTATTTTAATTCTGATTACTTTACTAAAATGTTAATACTGATTACTTTACTAAAATTTTAATACTGATTACTTTACTAAAATTTTAATACTGATTACTTTACTAAAATTTTAATACTGATTACTTTACTAAAATTTTAATACTGATTACTTTACTAAAATTTTAATACTGATTACTTTACTAAAATTTTAATACTGATTACTTTACTAAAATTTTAATACTGATTACTTTACTAAAATTTTAATACTGATTACTTTACTAAAATTTTAATACTGATTACTTTACTAAAATTTTAATGCTGAGTATTGCATGGGAAATATTAACGCTGAATAAAAACAAAAATACTTAGAAAACAAAAAATACATATAAACGTAACATATATAAAAAGTGGTAGGCCAAAAGTGAGTCACGTTATTCTACAAATATACCAGCAAATTTCAATAAATAGATATCCGTTATGTACCATTACGGATATCTATTTATTGAAATAAATACAAATACTTTAGTAAAGTAACAGTATATAATGAATGTTAAAATTCATGAAAACACTGAAAAATACATAAATATCAATGTGACCTTTGCTATTTTTAAGGTGTTCCTATACATTTTAAAACTCACAAGAATTTATGAAATATATTAGTTTATATTTTTTTTAACTATTATTTATTTTACCCATACATACTTTATATATCTTCAATGTAGTGTACAAAATCGAAATATTTCAATAATTCAAATAAATTTATAAGTGCATGTTTTATTTATAAATCAAAATTACAATAACATGCATTGAAAATGAAACTTATTTTTTTTTATGTTCTAAAGCTGATGAAGTAATTTATGAAAAATTAATGTACTACGTTTGTATTTTTATAAGTATTTTTTAAATTTGTTTTGAAAGATATTTGAATGAAGTGGCAATTTAAGAATGAAGGGACAATTAAGTGACAATTGAAGAGAAAAGTGGACAAGGGAGGAATGCAACAAATATTAAATTTTGAGATTCGTACTTGTTTTCGTACTTTGTTTTCATTTCGTACTTGGTGGACATATACCCTCTTCATGACACTAGTACCTATGTTAAAAAAAAGCTTCGACAGTATGTTGTCAAATTAAAAAAAAACTGATCAGCACATTCCTCCTTCATTAATGGCAATAAATCATTAACCTTTTCACTTGGGATTAGTAACAGAAAAGTTGCCCTGCCAATAGTCTAATTCCTAAACCGGATGAGAAAACTGGGAGGCAGGGAAAAGAGTTCCTAAAACATTGTGGAAGGACGACATGACTTACAATACGAGGCGTGTGACTGTCTGACGGGCGTATCATTAACAAATCTTCCTCAAATCAGGTAGATTCGCAGGTGAGGGTAGGGTTACTTGGGGGGTTGAAAAACTGAAAAACCAAACAGAAGAAGATTTTTGGAAAACATTAGTCAGGTGATTCCTAAACCGGGTGAGAAAATGTCGCTTTGGGAGGCAGGGCAAAAATTTCTTAAAGCATTGTGGAAGGACGTCTTGACTTACAATAAGAGGCATGTGACTGTCTTACGGGCGTATCATTAACAATTCTTCCTCAAATCAGGTAGATTCGCAGATGGGGGTAGGGTTACTTGAGGGGTTGAAAAACTTAAAAGCCAAGCTGAAGAAGATCTATAGAAACCATTAGTCAAGCGTCGCATCTCCGAAACCACGTGCCTGTTCTGCTGCAAATAGCATACTTCAGACCTCATATGCTTTAAAATATCTCCCCCCCTTCGTGGTCGAAATTGTACCAAGCCCATTTAGTTTTGTGTATCTATGAGACAGATTCTGTCCATGACCACATGTAAATGTTAAAAAAAACGTTACGTACAGCTTTCATCCATTTGTCCCTTGAATTGTTAAATCGAAAAGTCAAAAACCTAAATAAAATGTAATGCTAATTTTTTTTATTTACGTACATACGTGCTTGATTTGTTTGCGTTTGAAAAAGCTAATATTTTTCAGTTTTTCAGAAAAAAACTGACTTTCAAAACAAATAATCTCAGATAAAACGAAAATTCTCATAACTCAATGCAACATTTGTTACTGATAATGTGTTTGCATAATTATAAAAAAAAATCCCATTACAAACACGAAGAATAAGAAAAACAAGCTAAATTTAAAAGCCATATACTTTTAGGCAATTCAGGAATTTCCTCGCGTGAGATGAAAATAATTCGGAAATGATGATGAAATGAAAATATTTACGCAAGGAAAAATAAACGTGGATTTAATACGTAGTTTTTCTTTGCCTGGCGAATTTTTAATAAATGATGAGATGTCTTAAGGTAATATTCCGTCTTGAACGAATGTGTTATTTTATGCACAACGAGGTATCATCCTTTCATTTTAATAGGGTTTTATTTGTATATTAAACTTCTTGCATACTATTAATTTTCTTTTAAGTTAAAAAAAACAAGCGACATTTTCGTTTAATTCCATTTTCAATTATGTCGCCTTGAGATGTTTGCTTAAAAACTTGTTCAGTTTTGGAAATTTTTATTTTAAATTTCTCAACGCTTTTCAGAATAAATAGGTCACATAAGTAGAAAAAACTGCTAAAGTTATTTTTTAATTATTTTTTATTGTTCTTAATATTTTTAAACCATCTGAGAGATTCTGAGGTGTATATTCGTTCGTGAACAGAAGTTTTTCCGTGTCATACACTTAATTTGTTAAATAATAAATTATACTCTACTATGACTACTAATTTCCTTTAATATCCATTTAAAATGCGATATCCAAAATTGTTAAAAAATGTTGGCAAAGAACAAAAATAGTTTAAAACAAATAGGGTCCATTGTGTTAAACAAATAGCATCCATGTTAAAAGTTATTTTATTCTAATGGTTCATTAATGGATATTTGATAACTCTGTAGCGATATGCTCCAAAACGTAATTGCTGACTTTAAAATGTAGCATATTGCGAAAGTGTATTAATTTCTTACTTACTCTTGAGACTTAACGTTGGAAGTATTGTTAAGTTATCAGTGATTCATTAACTAAATTTTAACAATTTTTTCTCTTTTTAAGTAACAATACATTACAAATTAAGAGAGTATAATTTTTTTTAAATTTGATCAGTATCTCTATTTTAAATTAGTGTATATACACCACCAAAGTGAAAGTTACCTTAAATAAATATCTTAAAGATTATTAAAATGAACAAATTTGCGAAATTCACAAAAAAAAAATTAAATACCAATTTTTAAATAGACGTAGATTTCTGCCAGGCGCAACACTTATTAAAACATATCACATGTTAAAGGTTAGTAAATGAACCTTTTCTTCTTTCCAGAAACCCCCGAGGCCCCCATGACCGTGATAGGGGTGGCCGGCAGCCCTGTCCACCTCCCCTGCAACATCACCCCGGAGGACGACGACTTGGACGACGCCATCGCCCTCGTCCTCTGGTACAAAGACGAGTCCACGACGCCCATCTACAGCCTGGACGCGCGTCAAGGCAGCCTGGACCAGGCCAGGCACGCAGCGAAGGACGGGCTCAACACGCGGGCGCACCTCAGCATAGCGGAACGGCCGGCCTTCCTCAGGCTCGACCCGGCCTTGATGGAGGACGAAGGGGAGTACAAGTGCAGGGCGGACTTCAAGAAAGCCAGGACGCGGTACATGTCTGTGTATCTGAAGGTTGTGGGTGAGTACGATATTTTCGTAACTAATGTCTCCGTGTATGTTTAACATTATATTAAATGTCATATACGTACTCTGTAATGGCATTTTGTACCAAAATTACCAACTTTGTAATATATGTAAAAACTTTGACACATATGTAACATATTTGTAAAATATGTAATATAATTTTAATACAGAAACATCTTTGTAACATATGTATACCATATATAGTAACGACTTCGTTACATATGTACATTTTTTCAATATATGTAAAATCTTTTAGCATATTTAACATAGTTGTGACATATATAACATAGTTGTGACATATGTAACATAGTTGTGACATATGTAACATAGTTGTGACATATGTAACATAGTTGTAACATATGTAACATAGTTGTGACATATGTAACATAGTTGTGACATATGTAACATAGTTGTGACATATGTAACATAGTTGTGACATATGTAACATAGTTGTGACATATGTAACATAGTTGTGACATATGTAACATAGTTGTGACATATGTAACATATTTGTTACATATGTAACATATTTGTTACATATTTGTGATATATGTAACATATTTGTGATATATGTAACATATTTGTGATATATGTAACATATTTGTGACATATGTAACATCTTCATAATACATGTAATATCTTTGCAACATATGTAACATCTTTGTAGCATATGTAGTATAATTGTAACACATATAACATCATTGTAACATATGTATCAACTTTGTAACATATGTAAAATCATTTAGCAGATATAACGTCTTTGTAACGTATATAAAATATATGTTAATATATCTTTATAACGTATGGTAGATCTTTATAACATATGGTAGATCTTTATAACATATGGTAGATCTTTGTAACATACGTAACATTTTCATACAAAACTTTACTTAACATATAAAAATATATTTTACTACAAAATGTATATTATTGAAAAGTAATCTTTGTGAAATATGTAGTATATATTTATAACATATCATTTGCATCAACACTTCTTTTTATACAGGCTATACATATTTGTAACAAAAGCAACATATTCAACCTATAATAATTAAATTTCCTAATTGAATTGAATTGTTATATTCTTTAACGCATTTTTTAACATTTGTAATATTGTCATAACATAGTTAACATCTTTTTCACATATTTAGCATATTATTAACAGATTTAATATATTTGTAACATAAATAGTCTTTGTAACATATTTAATATCTTCTTAAGATATGTAAAAAATTTTGACACATATGCAAGAAACACCAAACATTAATATGGGGACACATTTTTTTATGCGTAACAAAACATATCTTTTTTTAAAACTATCGTTCAAAAAGAAAAAAATACAATTTCAAATTTCTTTAACTTTTTTTTTTTTCAATTTCCCCTTCTCAAGATTGGATTAATTGTGATTTTACCAAAGAAAAAACCACTTCCACTATCTGAGAAACAAATTGATTGCGTCAAGAAAGTAATTAGTCGATCAATTAACTTTACTTACCATCATATTTTTCCATTTTCTTTTAGTACCCCCTGGTAAGCCTATAATTACAGACCGAAACAAAGAAGTACTTCAGAGCCTTATTGGACCATACAACGAAGGGGAACCATTGGTTCTGGTTTGTGACGTTACTGGAGGTAAGAATTGTACTATTTTTAAATTTTGGATCGTTGGCTTTGTATTTTTGTATTGTACTTTTAATAATTGCGTTATTTTATTTTCATCTTATTTCCATCTTTAATAACATATAATGCATATCAAATATGGTTGGTGAAAGAGGTTTAGTTTCGTAATTAAAAAAAAAGTAATGAAATTAACAATGGCTAATTATTGTTTCCGTAATCAGCTTTTTATCAGGCAGGAAAATAATCTAGAACTATTTATCATTCATAATACAAAATGTACATTGGGGTTCGAAAGTCTTAGTTAAGCAATGAACAACCTTCGAGCATGGAACCTCTGTAGTAGAGGAGTCATGACGTCACTCTCGCTAACATCAAAGTGAAGCCAACATGTATGTCCCCAGACACGTGGTTAATTACGTCAATCCATTCATAAATTTTCACTGTTACACATTTCTCAATTCATCAGCCAATCGCGAGTATTTTTTAATTCATAATTTTGAATAAATGGCACGTGATGTGGGACTTTCGCTCTGAGATGTGGGCTTCACGATTATGACGTCATATTCTCTCTACTACAGACCATTCATGCTCGAAGTGAACAACACGCTAAAATTTTCCTAAAGTGTATTTTCCAATGCTTATTTATTGCCGCCAATCAATGACGATGAAAACACTATAGAGGGGTAATTCTACGAAGAATTTTAAAAACATTTCCGGCATTTTTCATTAAAGAGTTAGTATAGAGAACAACATCTATTTTGATAAAAATCCATAATGATACATACTAAATAAGATATTTTATGTAAATATTTGAATCCTATTATTTTCAGCTCTCGTTCCGTTTTAAGACATTGCCACCCAGACAGCAGTCGATGACATCTTAACATTATCTCCACTATGCATACAGTCAAAGATGGTCCGGGTCTCCCAGGCGTAAAGAATCTGACACGCGATAGGAGGGTTGCGAGTTCGAATATTAACGTGGACTTGACAACCTTGTAGGAACTTGTGATTGAAAGGTTGCCAGATTCGTTCCTAAAAACATCCACAAATTCAAATAACGTGTATAAGGGATAATTGCATGTTGCGTCTGATGGTGTCCAATGTCCTGACGCCTATTGAGGTTGTTTCGGATGCTAGAAAAGGTGTTGCCCTCGTCATGTAGACATTTCTCAAAATTAAAAGGCGTTACTTGGCTGTGTTAAAGCTTTTAAATGAAGTCAGAAATAGTCAGTCAGTCGGTAGCGTACCATACCCAGGCTGAAAGTGAAATATATTTTTTTTGTCGAAAACACTATTGCATATTCATGGCCTTTGGGGTCCTATTGGCCAAAGGGTACCTACGTCGAGTAGAAATCAGAGGTTAGGTTAAAAACGTCGTAATAGAACTACACATTGCCGCTATCGGCGACGGTTCGGAACTTATTTCGACGGAAAGACCTGGGAAAAATGCCTCTTAATTTTAAACCATTTTCAAATGACGAGGACAATACATGAGCAGGCACCCGACGCAAATTCAATAGGTGTCAGGACATTGGGCCCCGATCAGATTTAACGTGCACCAGTCCCGTGTTCACGCCTTTGAAATGTAAGAATGGACAACCTATTCTTACTTCGCAGCGAATCTAGTAACCCTCCGATCACAAATTAACAGTATTTTAACATTATTGTCAAGTCTCTTGTATCAGCCGTATTTGAACTCGCAACCATCTGTTTGCTAGCCGACGATAGTACCCCGGGGCTACGGACCCCTCCGAAATCGGAGGATTGCCTGGAAATAACAAAATAGTCGCCTGAATGACTCCACCTTCACCAGTATGTGTACGGGACTGGTACACGTTAAATCTGATCGGAAACCAATGTCTTAACACCTACTGAAGTGGCGTTGGGTGTCAATTCAGGAGTTACCTAGTCATATAACTTTGGTTATAACATTCATGTTATAATGTTTTGTATGTTTCGAGGATTAACCGTATATGAATCTCAGAGATAAAGCAGTCTAAATCAGGCGAACAAGGATTTCTGAACTACCAATCCAATCAAATAATTACCGTATAAATGTAAAATACAAGTGAATATTGCAAAATCCTAATGGTTATGATTTACAACATTCCGCTTTCAAACGATAATTTACTTACGAATCACGAATAAAAATTCCTCTCTCGTTTCATCCAAAGAATCAATAACACTTCCAATTAAACACCTAAGGTAATCCCCTCCGCTCTTTGAGATAATAACAAACTCATATTTCGAAATTCCCGATCCATCTCGGAGCTGCAAACCTCACACACTCTGCATTTCAGAGACGGGAAAGAATCTGCATTTCTTACTTGAAACAAGACTCATTTGCAATTAACATTTCAGTTGCCACTGCAATCGATTAATAGGGTTTAGTGGAGGGGATTCGAGAGAAGAGATAATTGAAAATATCATTCTTCGCTGCTTAGAAGAGAGTGTGGTATTTCAATTTTGAAATCAGTGCGAGTTTATGGAGTTCGTGAATTATGAGCCTCGTGTCGTTTACTTTCCTGTTCGTGTTGGAGCGTCAGTGTTGGAATTGGAAGAGGTTTCGAACACTCGGTGTTATCGGAATTTTTACGGAGAAGCTTTATAAGTGACAGAATATGAAGTATCGCCGACCAGAGAGTTGTTATATTAAATAGAGAGCGCCTTCAATGCCAGACTCTCGTAAGGCCGCGGTGTCAACATTGAAAAAAAAAAACAACATCACGTGGTTTTAGCGCTGCCACATTTGGCGTTCAGACATCTGCAGGAGTTCCAAATTTGGCGCACTTTCTTCTTTTTGGTGATACGGCGTTCTGTCCGTATTCAACTTCTTAACATATTTGTAGGTATTTACTTATTTTCAAACAATTTGAGGTGAATATTATTTCATTAACGAAACGAAAATATAATTTTCTTTGTGTTCAATACTCGAAAAAACGAAACTCATTATATTTATGCGGTTTTATTGTTCATATTTTCTTATTGAACTATACAAAATAACAATTGAAAGAACTTCGTTTAAGGTAAATTTTTTACATAAAAACGTAACGCATTTATTTCAAAAGTACAAAGTAAGAAAAATATCTTTTTTTTATATGTTAAACTCCCTTAAGTTGTGCCACTCGTTAAAAAAAACGATATTTAAATACAACATTAAACACAAAACCATATTACAACACTTCGATCTCGCTTAGTTCTGAAAGTCGCCAAGGCCTTGCCAAGTAATATTGTCGCATGAATGAATTGGCATTTCCACAAATCACGTGGTTTCAATGATGCACACACGGAAATCAGCATTTTTATTCCACTATTTGTATCATTACCCTATGTCGCCGACCGGTTCTGTGCAGCAACCTGTATCCCGAGATGCATTGCGTCGATGACGTTTTTTTTTTGTGCACTCCGACAGGTTTTGAAGTTCTGCGCATAGCGAAATGTTGACAGTATCCCAAGATGCATTGTGCTGATGGCTTCTTCTGTGCACTGCTGCGGAAGTACTAAGGCATATCTTTCCCTCTCTATTATCTTTGATTTGTTGCGGTGACATTTTTTATCTGATTTAGCGGTGACGGCTTTGAAATTAGTGAGAAGGGGAGGTTTCAAATTCGATGTAAGAAGATTGGGGTTATCTTTAGTGTGGCGAATTTGTCATTTTTTTGTAATTGAGGATTTCAATTTCAAAACTTTCCTTGTTCGTGTTTTCCGTTTTGTGGAAACTTGCACTGTTAAAAATAGGAACTCAAAAATAAGTAAATTGTACTCATTTTTGATTACATTCGATGATTATTATAGCTCCGAATACATGTTTCATTTTTGAAAAAGACATGTACTGAAAAATGAGTACCATGTATAACAAAAGCAGTTGCTTGCCTACATAGGCTGCCTTCATAAATCACTCTCAATAAATAACAACAATTACAACTAACACTTATTGGGAATCGAACCCAGATGCTCAGACAGTGCAGTGCCCTATTCGTTGTACTACCATGGCGAAGTGAAGAAGTTATAAACAGAAGATATGTTAAAAAAGTGTGCCAAAAGAATGGGAAATATGATTACTCAGTTGTAATAATTCAGTTTCCGTTTACAAAGCAAACGACATCTTCTGAACAAATATGTTAAGTTCGTCAGGTCGATGTGTTAATAGCTTGAACAGAGACTGAGATTATCGTTATTAAATCACACTGTTCATTTTTGAGAAAGTGCTATTACTGAAATTTAAGTACGTCGTCACTCATTTGCGATACAATTGTACTCAAAGAAAAATGAGTAGACTCAGGTACTCATTTTTAAGTACATTTCCTTTACGGTGTGACAAAACACTTACAAATAGTTTCATTATTTATCTTATTATCATTCTTGATGATAGCATGGCTTATAGTTTTAAATACAATTAACCTAAATTAATTTTCGTATTTATTAAGAATTTTCCATAAAAAAAAAGTACATGATATTTGTAAAAATATTTTATAAGTATTACTGATATTATACTTAATTTCTGTATTTTTTAAATATTTCTAAATACTATCTAAAATTTAGATTATAATTAAAATAGATAACACATTTTAACATTTTTTTTTTATAAATTGTACCGTAAAATACAAGAGCTTCAACTTCGCTGTCCACCAAAGAATATCCGACATTTTCTTTTAATATTTTCTAGAAAGTATTACAGGAATCCCACCCCTTGCTTTCGAACAAATATAAGCACCCCCAAAATTATCTATAAGCCCCTTCAAAACGTGCTATAAAATCAACTTGATTGATAATTATAATTCATAAGCACAGCCGTTCCTGAGTTCTATGGCAGTCCCGCCATGGCCCAGAAATTGCAGCCATTATCCCGGAGCAGGAATTTCCACTAAGTCGTACTTTTAGTCCTGGCTTTCAGATTTGGCAAAATATCGTCAGTTTGGCGATTCTTAGCGATATTGCAAATTGAACATTAAAATACACAGTAATGAATAAAAAAAATACTAGGAAAATGGTGATTAAAACTATTTTATAGATATATATATATTTTTTATGTTGAATTATTTCAAGTTATGTTTATCCTAAAAATATATATTATTTAATAAAAAAATAATTTATAAAAAAATTAAACTATAAAAATAAAATATATTTTAAATTAAAAAAAATATATAATTACTTGACTTCTGCAATGTATTTAGTAATTATAAACTTGCATTTAAAATTATTTTCCGATTAAAAAGTATAATTTTCACTAATTTTGAAACAATAAAATCCACCAAACAAAAAATATTATTATAAATACTCAGTTTTTCACAAAGCATTAAAAATTACGAGTACCTATATGTTAAAAATGTATGATACGATTTAAAATTTAACTCATAAAAAATTAAAACCATAAAAATACAATATTTTTGAAATCTAAAACTAAAATATTACTGATAGTTAAAACTAATTTCTTAAAAAAAATTATTGCAAATCAATATAAAACCTAATAGACACCTATTATAAATATTTTTAAAACCTTTTCAATTTTGAGCAAATCGTATCTCGAATTTTTGTGTTTCACATTACCATAATTATTTCCAATCGCCAAATAATTATTTAGAAAATGAAAAATAAATCCAATCATATACCGATTAAAATTTTTAAAAAATATTATTTTTTGAAAAATTTTATTAATATTTTTAAAATAATATTTTTAATGCCATAATTTTATTACAAGTACACTTATTAATTTTTTTTTAGGATTTTGGCATCACTGTTCCTCAGTTTGGCGATTTCAAAATTATTAATCCGGCAAACCTTCCCGCTGGGGGGCAAGGGGAGTGCTAATGGCTAATGAAATCGGTCGCCAAAACTTCGACTATAATTGATTATTTTAGGCGTGGACTGGGGTCTTATTATCTCATACATTACGCAGACAAGAGATTCTAGTGATGAGTTGACTGGTATGGATTTCAAGTGAGCCGTTTATCTTTTGTGCTTCAAAAACTCATATATGCCAGCATGAATAATGACTTTAATAATGGCTGTGACTGGCGTATATGAGTTTTGAGTTAGTATTTGCAATGCAGGTGTGTTTGCAAATGTATGAGGGTGAATGATGTTGCTCTTTTACGTTGTAGTAGATCAGATTTGGGGGGGGGGGGGTCGCTGAATGGTTAGGGGCGAGTTTTCGATCCCGGAATGTGTGTAACGATTTGGTAAAACTTGATTATCAAATTTCGCGACCAAAAATTATCCAAAGTCTAGATGAACCTAGTGCACGTTAATTCTGATCGGGATCTGATGTCTTGACGCGGCCTCCGTGGCCAAGCGGTTAAAAGAATCAGTTGGGAATCCAAAGATTCCTGGTTCGACCCTAGGCGATGGTTGGTTTGGTTTGGTTTGGTTAATTAATGTCGCACTATAGTTGCACAGTGGGCTATTGGCGACGGTTGGAAGTCTATTTGTCGAAAGAAAGACCCGGGAACACATACACATTCACACGCGAATTCATACATGCTCTTCGTTATTTTAGAACCATGGTCAAATGACGAGGAAACACCTGAACTAGCACCCAACGCCTTCAATAGACGTCGGGAATTTGGACCCCAATCAGATGTATTGTGCACCAGTCCCGTATACACGCCGATATTTTTGTGGATGTTTTGAACGGCATTCCCAGTATTTTGTAGTGAACTGGCAACCCTCGGATCAAAAGATCACTACTTTTCTTAGTCAAGTCCGTCGCACAGTTTCGAACCTTGAACCATCTGATTCCCAGCTGATGCCTTTATCCATTCGGCAGCGGAGGCCCCCATCTCGAAGGAAGTACCCCGGGAATACTGCTTCTTATTGATGTTCAGATGACGCGGACAACCACATTGGACCTTACGCGTGTTTCATAAGTTGGCTGAATTGACAACCTTGTTGACACCCATATTACCTCGAGTTAGTTACTAGTTATCCAACCATAGACTTGGTTTTTTTGAGCGTTCATATTGGTTTAGACAAAACTGCTCCCCAAGCAACCTGACATAAGTGAATACCACAATCATGCCTATTCTTGCACATTAGACATTTGCAAATGTTTGCCTCCTACACCTGTAATGACGCAACGGTGCCACAGGCAGGCTACACACTAGCCCAGTCTGGCCCAATGTTCCTTGGCCCTTTTGCAATGTGGCTGGTAGATCCTGATCGTTCTTTTCGACCAGACTTCAAATACCTAACAGCTTCCAAAATTTGACATCCATTGCCTTTGGTGGTGGTGGGCCACACTAATTCACCCATGACCAACTTGGAACGTATTGAGTCAGGATAGAAACAAATGTGGCCTTGGCTTTATGTGTGATAACATTGAAACACGGCGGATTTAATGTTCCCCAGTCCCCTATATATGGTGTGCATAGTTTTTAATGTTATTTTTCTATTTCAGGCATGCCAGTTCCGACCGTGACCTGGTGGCGGGAATCTGTGCTGTTGGACGACTCGTTCGACGTCGAACCGAACGGAGTCATCAGGAACGAGCTGATGATACAGTCTCTGCAGAGACACGACCTCATGGCCGTGCTGTCCTGCCAGGCGTCCAACAACAACGTCTCCGTGCCCGCCTCTTCCTCTGTCACGGTGGACATGAACTGTAAGTGCATTCATTCGTTCATTCATAATACTCGAGCACTATGGAGGGGATAGGTTAAGTGTGATATGAAGGAGGTGACGGATATACGTCTATGCCCGTACCAAATATTTACTTACAAACTTTGATTTTAAAATGATGGTAAGAAAAGTTATTGAATCAAGGAGGAATCTAGCATTCCATTTATTTTTCTGATAATGGTTAATTTGAGAACATTACTACAAACATATAAGGTCCATTTTTTTCTGTTTTGATATTGATATATTTGATTAGTGTGGTGCTTTGGCAGAGAAAGGAATACAAGAGGGTAGACAAGACATTATTGAAATTTATTTAAACTTTAGGTTCAAGCTAAGATAATATTTAAAGATAGGAACATTTAAGTGGGTGCCTACAGTAATGACCCACTGGAATTACACAAGATTAATTACATGAAGATTTTCAACATGAATAGGATGTTGCCACCACTAAGTTACAGGTTTATTTTGCATGGGTTGTTGTATTACAAACAAGGGGAAAATAGGCATTGGTATCCTACAATTATCTTGTTTGCAATAATATTAGCCTTTGTGGCTTTCGAACACGTTATAATAGGTACAAACATACCAATGTGTCGATGGAAGAAACTCTCACATTTTCCGGCCATTTCCTAAAACAAAAAAAAAAAACGTGGTGATATTTGATCTGTTTGTATTCCCAGCTCTCTAACTGCACTATTATTTATTCTTTTATTAGTTTTTGTTTAGTAATAGCAACCATAAAAAAGATAGCTCAATCTTGTTTGTCGCTATTGATAATTGAGGGCAAGCTGTTGATAACTAAGGTCTATATCATGTGGTATCATGTGGCTCATGTGGTATTATGTGGCTCATGTGGTATTATGTGGCTCATGTGGTATTATGTGGCTCATGTGGTATTATGTGGCTCATGTGGTATTATGTGGCTCATGTGGTATGTTTAAGTTATATATGGTTCATATCATCCATAAAGTTTGAAACTCTTGAATCTTTAAAAAAATTCTTATGTTAAATTACTATATGGTTTTCAATGTCAGCTGCATACTGTATCTATGCAAAGAAGCATAAAAATCGTAAAAGTATATTATAGTAAGAACTTAACTTTACAATACATTATGCTCGTACAGAGTTGTAACCAGTAATACTACCATTATTGCCATTGTATCATCGTAGCAGCATTAAAAACAACAGCATTATAGCCATACAATGTAATTATTTATACCACTTACTTGTCGAAACATAAAATATAGGTTTTTGACACTTATTGCGTACAAGTTCAAGACAATTTAAAATCGACTTTTACTATACATATAATAAGATACTGCTAGTAGAAATGTACCCGTTCTTCGACTGGGGTTAAATAAAACCCGATATACTCAACTCATATACACTATAGGAATTAACAACAACAAATTATATCTAGCAACACATATATTAAGTTAGATTTCCTCCTTCGCAATTTTCTTATGTATTTAATAATAAAATAAAACCATGTGTTATGAAATGAATTATAATTTAAAAATAAATATGTACATAGTGTTTTGCATTTCGGTCGCTAAAACACTTATTATTGTATTTAACACATTTTTTCATTTTTTAAAGAAACAAACATATATTATTAATTTATTCTGAAGTATTTTAGTGTTGGTAACTTCTTATGATTTTATAACAATTGTGATACCATTTCTTTTTAAATGCAGGTTTTAAAATATGGCTTCTAAAACCGTTGTAAATTTATTTAAGAGACTTAAAGGAATTTTAAAATTCCGATTATCAGTTGTACATCTTGAAAAAGATAATTAAAATGTCATGTAAAATTCAAATTTTGTTTTAATTATACAGAAATTTTAACCAATTGTTAAAAAACACGTTTTTTACCAACACCCAGTAGA
The DNA here is from genome assembly GCA_963932185.1 of Troglohyphantes excavatus. Taxonomy (NCBI): domain Eukaryota; kingdom Metazoa; phylum Arthropoda; class Arachnida; order Araneae; family Linyphiidae; genus Troglohyphantes; species Troglohyphantes excavatus. Next base: position 11,360,069 of record OZ010668.1, read on the forward strand.
AATAGTTATCATAATGCCTTAATCAAAAATGTGAACTTAAAGGTTTTATACAACAAAACTGTAGTTTTTTTTTAATATATATTAAATTAAAAATGTTTGTTTTAAAATCCATCCTTAAAAATAAAATTTCAATTTGAAAGCATCCAAATTATTCAAATGCGGATATTTTAAGGTTTTATGCGGGAAAATTAAAAAATTCAACAAAACTACATTTTTTGTTTCAATATCCTTCATAACATTTACAAAAAAAATCAATTTTAATATTTTGATACAGTTTTTATGTTGATTTTTTTGCTGGGCACGACTACAAAAATGCGTAGTCAGTTAAAACTCGACAGCCAATTTTTTCCTACAAACCCCGACTATAGAAAATATTAAGCCATTACGACTTTTAATGTTCTATCTCTCCATAAAAAACATCTTATCAAATGATACTTTAATAACACACAAATCGCATGCTTAAACTATATCCAGTACAAATTTCAGTCCCTTGTAACATAATCACACTTTATGTTATCCATGTATTTTTTATATGTAAAACATGCACCGTGAATGAACATTCTGTAACTTACTGTTCATGATATTGGTTACAATGTGACATGTTACAGGGGGGGGGGAGGTACGATATTTTTTACGCACACGATAGTACACGTAGTATAGACGATTTTTTTAAAAATATTTATTAAATTAAAGGTTTTTGTTTTAAAATCCATCCTTCAAACAATTTTCAATTTTGAAGCACTGAAATTATATAAAGCAAAATGCTGATATTTTAAGGGTTTTAAGCAGGAAAATTAAAAACTTCAGCAAAAGTGCAGACGTGATTCAATATCCTTTATACAACTCGCAAAAAAATTAATTTTACAATTTTAATGAAGTTTTGATGTTGACTTTTTTGCTGGGCACGACCACAAAAATTCGTACAGTCAGTTAAAACCCGACATTCAAATTTTTTCTCCAAACCCCCACTATAGAAAATATTAAGCCATTACGACTTTTAATGTTCTATCTCTCCATAAAAAACATCTTATCAAATGATACTTTAATAACACACAAATCGCATGCTTAAACTATACCCAGTACAAATTTCAGTCCCTTGTAACATAATCACACTTTATGTTATCCATGTATTTTTTATATGTAAAACATGCACCGTGAATGAACATTCTGTAACTTACTGTTCACGATATCGGTTACAATGTGACATGTTACAGGGGGGGGGGGGGGAGGTACGATATTTTTTACGCACACGATAGTACACGTAGTATAGATGATTTTTTTAAAAATATTTATTAAATTAAAGGTTTTTGTTTTAAAATCCATCCTTCAAACAATTTTCAATTTTGAAGCACTGAAATTATATAAAGCAAAATGCTGATATTTTAAGGGTTTTAAGCAGGAAAATTAAAAACTTCAGCAAAAGTGCAGATGTGATTCAATATCCTTTATACAACTCGCAAAAAAAATTAATTTTACAATTTTAATGAAGTTTTGATGTTGACTTTTTTGCTGGGCACGACCACAAAAATTCGTACAGTCAGTTAAAACCCGACATTCAAATTTTTTCTCCAAACCCCCACTATAGAAAATATTAAGCCATTACGACTTTTAATGTTCTATCTCTCCATAAAAAACATCTTATCAAATGATACTTTAATAACACACAAATCGCATGCTTAAACTATACCCAGTACAAATTTCAGTCCCTTGTAACATAATCACACTTTATGTTATCCATGTATTTTTTATATGTAAAACATGCACCGTGAATGAACATTCTGTAACTTACTGTTCACGATATCGGTTACAATGTGACATGTTACAGGGGGGGGGGGGGGGAGGTACGATATTTTTTACGCACACGATAGTACACGTAGTATAGATGATTTTTTTAAAAATATTTATTAAATTAAAGGTTTTTGTTTTAAAATCCATCCTTCAAACAATTTTCAATTTTGAAGCACTGAAATTATATAAAGCAAAATACTGATATTTTAAGGGTTTTAAGCAGGAAAATTAAAAACTTCAGCAAAAGTGCAGACGTGATTCAATATCCTTTATACAACTCGCAAAAAAAATTAATTTTACAATTTTAATGAAGTTTTGATGTTGACTTTTTTGCTGGGCACGACCACAAAAATTCGTACAGTCAGTTAAAACCCGACATTCAAATTTTTTCTCCAAACCCCCACTATAGAAAATATTAAGCCATTACGACTTTTAATGTTCTATCTCTCCATAAAAAACATCTTATCAAATGATACTTTAATAACACACAAATCGCATGCTTAAACTATACCCAGTACAAATTTCAGTCCCTTGTAACATAATCACACTTTATGTTATCCATGTATTTTTTATATGTAAAACATGCACCGTGAATGAACATTCTGTAACTTACTGTTCACGATATCGGTTACAATGTGACATGTTACAGGGGGGAGTTCGCTTGTGCTATCAATTCCGTTTCTATAGAAACCTTCTTCTGTTTCTGAAAGCCTGCTTTTGTCAATATCGATTCGAAGGTTATGTATTACTTGCTGTGTCGGTGCCAATGTCACTTCAGATTTAGAGCGATTGCTCATAAATGCCAAGTAAATGATTTTTCCTCGTCGACATAAATTTAGCCTCGGATTAAATAAACATTGAGTTTTCTGAAACATTAAAAAGGTATTGGAAAGAAGAAAGATTGGCTGCAATTTTTTTGTGGTAATTTACAAAATTAAATATATCGCAACCTTTACTGTAAATACCTTTTACTGTATATACCTTTTACTGTAAAATACATTGTAATTTTTACCCCTCGAAAATCTAAGATGTAGATCTAATTTTGTAACCCAGCAAAAAAAGTCAGCATGAAACCTTCATCAAAATTTTCAAATTGAAGGTTTTTTGAAGATTTTATAAGAGATATTGAAACAAAAAAATTCAGTTTTTTTGAAGTTTTTAATTTTTCTGCATAAAACCTTTAAAATATCTGTATTTACCCTTCATGATTAAAAATTGAAGGTTTTTTGCAGGTTTTTATGAAGGTTTTTTGCAGTTTTTATGAAGGATTGAAACAAAAACCTTTAATTTTATAGATCTTAGAAAAAAAAACTGCAGTTTTTCTGCATAAAACCTTCAATTTAAAATTTATGAAGGTTTTATGCTGACTTTTTTTGCTGGGATGGATTAGCCATTACTACTCTTTCTTTTGTTTATAAACAAATAACATTATTTTGAAGCTGACTTCTGATACCCCCAGTGTTTTTCCAGACTTGAGTTCTTCTGTACTTCCAAGTGTACTTTCAACTAATCGTCACACCGATTCATCGTCAAATCTAGGCACGTAGATAAGGGGGTGGTTCATGAGTTTCAAAGCCCTCCCATTGAAAGTCAAGAAGACAAAAATTAAAAAAATCAAATTACTGTAAAAATCATAAAAATTTCAATTTATCGTAAAATATTTCTTGTTGCGTAACGTGAGAAAAAACCTGGTATTTTTCGGAGAGTCTTACCTCTGAAAATAATTTTCAAATGGCGCCAAAACATGTTTTGAGGTCAAATGGCGCCAAAACATGTTTTGAGGTCATTTTTATCTAAAACTAATTCTAACGTGACGTCATTGTGTTTCATTATTTAATATTTAGATTTCGACAACAAAGGGAAAATATCGCCAAACTGGTCTGTATATACATGTTGCTCCAAATATATATTATTCTAAACAAGGGTTCTCAAAGTTTAAATTTGTTCTCTAATTTATTTCTTATTGAGCAGTGACATTTGCTATTTTTTTTTAAATAGGTAATGGTAATAGGTAATAGGTAATGGTAATTATTTATATTTTATTAATATTTTAAAAGTAATATTTTAAAAATAATATTTTAAAAACAATATTTTAAAAATAATATTTTAAAAATAATATTTTTAAAATAATATTTTAAAAATAATATTTTAAAAATAATATTTTAAAAATAATATTTTAAAATAATATTTTAAAAATAATATTTTAAAAATAATATTTTAAAAATAATATTTTAAAAATAATATTTTAAAAATAATATTTTAAAAATAATATTTTAAAAATAATATTGATATTGCTATAATATTGGTAACGATTCAGTAAAAACAAAATAATGTTGCTGTTCCCAATGTATTCATGTGTACTTCAATAGAAATTAGTAATTTTTTTAAAAAAATGTAGATGAGGGGGAGTTTTGAATTTTTTGGCGGAATGTGGGGTTGAACCCCTCCCAAGAAAAATCTATACATACGTGCCTGGTCAAAACGAAAATTATAAAATCGAAATAGCGATGATTTTTTACTTCCAGCATTTTATATAAATCGAACCATTGCTCAAGCCTACATCATACTTGATTACAGCCAGGATAGCTTGCAAATATATCGAAAATAAAATTATAAATACAAATTAAAAAGATAATTGCATATCCCTAATATTTTTCTTACCACATTTAAAAAAAATAATATCCATTTCCACCAATATATTAGTAGATAGCAACCTCATTTGTAAATAGCAATATATCCCGCCGACTTTTATTTACTTTTTATTCTCCCAGCTTAGCTCGAATAATACGAGTATTTAATTTAGATCCCGACTCTTTTAACACAAAAAAAATTGTAAAAGAAAAACCATTCGCACCACCGAGATAAGCGACGCATATATTCATATAAAATAGGTAATTCAATTTGCATAACAAAGCAACTGCACTTCAGGGTAAAAATGAACGTACAAAGGGGGTAATCCTAGCTGCAAATGGTAAGAATAATAAAAAATAAATAATACATTCCGTTTTTACTCCATTTTCACATTGAAAGAATTACGGTGAAAAAAGTCACCGTACACCCAACGTGCAAAAGAAAATACTCTCTATTGGCAGCTACTGTTGCTTTGGTATCTTCTTTTATTGTGCAAATTCGATTTTTTTGGTTGCTCGTCTTAGTCCTTAAGTCCTTAGACTGGGAAGTTAAATGTATTACAAATCGAACACCGACCTTTAGTTTGATGTGATGTTTGCGTTACTCTTTCGAATGGTAATGGTATTTGTCGCCGCACAATAGACGGTAGGTTTCGTTAGCCGGAAATAGATGGAATTAACTTCAAAGAATGGTGGGTATTTTTTGGGGATTTCAGTATTTTTTTTTGTAAGCTAATTTCTTGCACATTGAACGCGTCTTATTTCCCTCGAGAACTTATAATTTTATTTATTTTTTTAAAACGGTCTCCTAAATTAAAATTGTTTTTTAGAAATATTTAACTTGCTTGATCTGGGTTAGGGTGAAGTGGAGTAAGTGCATACGAGTTCATTTTTTTTCTAACTGTTACTGTGAGATAACCATAGCGAATACAAAAACAAACTTCATCAAACACAATTTGAGGATATTTTTTTTTAATATCTATCATAGATTTTCTATATTTTTTTTACTTTTTCAATGTCCGCCTATGGATTTTGAATTTCAATAGACTACACAGAAATAAAAATATTTTAATGGCTTGTTATACCTTGAATTGTACTAATTTTGTCAGTTTTTGTTTGGTATTTTTATCTTAATACAAAAACAAAACTCTGCACGTACCATTTGTGGATATTTTTTTTTAATATTTGTCATAGATTTTCTATTTTTTTAAAAACTTTTTCACTGTCCGTCCATGGATCTGGAACTTCCATAGACTACACAGAAATAAAAATATTTTAATGGCTTGTTATACCTTGAATTGTACTAATTATGTCAGTTTTTGTTTGGTATTTTTATCTCAATACAAAAACAAAACTCTGCACGTACCATTTGTGGATATTTTTTTTTAATATCTGTCATAGATTTTCTATTTTTTTAAAAACTTTTTCAATGTCCGTCCATGGATCTGGAACTTCCATAGACTACACAGAAATAAAAATATTTTAATGGCTTGTTATACCTTGAATTGTACTAATTATGTCAGTTTTTGTTTGATATTTTTATCTCAATACAAAAACAAAACTCAGCATACACTATTTGAGGATATTTTTTTAATATCTGCCATAGATTTTCTACATTTTTTTTTACTTTTTCAATGTCCGCCCATGGATCTGGAACTTTCATAGACTACACAGAAATAAAAATATTTGAATACTTGTTATACCTTGAATTGTACTAATTATGTCAGTTGTTGTTTGGTATTTTTATCTCGATACCAAAACAAAACTCAGCATACAACATTTGAGGACATTTTTTTTAATATCTGTCGTAGATTTTCTAATTTATTTTTTACTTTTTCAATGTCCGCCCATGGATCTGAAACTTCCATAGACTACACATAAATAAAAATATTTGAATGGCTTGTTATACCTTGAATTGTACTAATTATGTCAGTTTTTGTATAGTTTTTTATCTTAAATATTTTGGGAGCTATGGTGTATACCGTGAGTAATAGTGGGGTGATTGGAAAAATTAGCACAATTTAGCGCGTAGTTTTTTGCTTGAAAGATTTTTGTTTTAATTTACCATATTGATATAGCGGTACATAATGTGTACGTGGTTGGCACATGTATTCCTAACTTTTTCATTTAATTTCTTTAGGGACAATTTTGCTATTTCCCAGTCTTGGAAGTAATGATATTTGAATATTTTTAAATGTTTCTTTAAAAGAATTTTTTTTTATTTCTTATTAGGTCATTTAACTAAATACACTACTTAATCAAAACTGATATAAAAAGCACTATGTTCTTCCGGAGTTGCAAACGTATTTCTTAAAACCAAATAACCGTAAAATCAAGATATCATAAATTCGATAAAAATAGAAAATCTCAAAAACCAAAATCGCGATATTTTCTTCGTTCTGTGAATTTCGATATGAATTTCGATATAACGAAATATTGCCCAAACCTAATACTACCTACTATAAATACTTTCTAAACAGTTGTGTATGCAGTTTTTTTTGGCAATGAACTATAATTTTAAATTGTGAAATATTCAAACCCAAATAATCTATTCCGTTTACAATACAGCGTGTATAGAATGAATTGAAATGTATTAACACCCACACTTAATACAAATACAATATATTGTAAAAACAATGAATTTTTATTAAATATAATAAAAATCAAAAATAATATTAAATTTAAAACGATTAGCTATCCATTTCATAATATTCGAATCCCCTTTTACTTGAAAAACTTGAGTTTAATTTCATTCAATTACCAAAAATAGAATTACAGTACTTAATGAAAATTTATTCTTGAAGCAGTTATTTTTATACATATTATTTAACTCTTTGTACTAACGAATATTGATTTTTACTAAAATCCGCAGTTAAAGTAATTGCGCTAGCGTCTCAATGGCGCAATTGTTTAACGTCTCTTGCGGATACACACCCAAGTTCGTTATTTGCCTTCTTTCGATAAATTAGTTTTATATTCAATTTAAATAATCACCATTCTGTGAGTTGTAATCCTAAATTAGCTGGATTAGGACTTGCATTAAAGAAGACTAATATAAAAACAACAGATTTTCCCTTAATACATAAAGTGAAGCATTAAACGAATATATTATTTGGTTTTAAAGTAGTGCAAAATAGTATGAGAAAACTAATTAAATGTATTAATTCAAAACAAAGATTTTTCATTTCGTGTCTTCTGACCACACATAGTTAACCTTCTTGCTTCCGGTGGTATCACACTAAAACCACCTATTTACAAATTTGTACGATGGAACCCATTGATTTCCATAGTAACCATAAGCGTGAATAGGAAGTGTAGAGCGGAATAAATTTACTCAGAGGGAAATTTTTAGGTTAATTTTAAATAATAAAGGTCATTCACACAGCCAATTGTGCAACAATACCTTCTTTTTGCGTTTGTGACTTTTGTTAATTTCTGCCAATATTTCAGTGTCTTTGTTAAAATAGTACGTAATTTTAACCTTAATTAAAGCCTGTAGTCGTAAATGGAAAATAAATATTTTAATTGCACCATTAATCTTTTATTACGAACTATTGGTGCTTTTAAAAAAATTAAGTGTCATATTTAAATAACCATAAAAAACAATTTTAATTTTTTTTTTCTTTATTACGCTTAAAAATTTTTGGGGCTAAATTGTTATACAACAGCCTTCTGTTGATGACATAAGATTTTAATTTGACACTAATTAATTTTTCAAATAAAAATATAATTTCTACTATACTAAATAGTACAACGTACTAATTATTATTAATGTACTAAATTGTACAATTAACATTAATAATAATTAGTTTATCATTGTACTACTTAGTACATTAATACTAATTAGTTCATCATTGTAATACTTAGTACATTAATAATAATTAGTTAATTGTACTACATATTACAATGAACTAATTATTAATTATGTACTAAATAGTGCAATGTACTAATTATTATTAATGTACTAAATAGTTCAATGGACTAATTATTATTAATGTACTAAATAGTTCAATGGACTAATTATTATTAATATACTAAATAATACAATGAACTAATTATTATTAATGTAATTACTTAATAATGCAATGAACTAATTACTATTCATGTACTAAATAGTACAATGAACTAATTATTATTAATGTACTAAATATTAAAGTGAACCCATTATTATTAATGTACTAAATAGTACAATGAACTAATTATTATTAATGTTAATTACTAATTAATGCAACGTACTAATTATTGTTAATGTACTAAATAGTACAATGAACTAATTATTATTAATGTACTAAATAGTATAACGAACTCCTTATTATTAATGTACTAAATGTAGTAAAATGAACTAATTATTATTAAGATACTAAATGTAGTACAATGAGCTAATTATTATTCATGTACTAATTAGTACAATGTACCCATTCCCAAATCCCATTTAAAAGTATGATATCACTTTAGAATCAACATATTTTTTAACCCTTTGCACTTGAGTATCTTTAAATCACCAAAATAACTACCCGTTACTTTTTTCTCCGTTCTACATAAAATCTAGAGATGTTTCGGGAGATACATCTCTCTTTATAATATGCTTTCACTAGCTGAAATACCCGTTCTACGCACGGGAAGGAAATAAGTTACAAAATAGATACAAATACAGTAATTATTAGCGAAATAAATAATATTCTTAATTTGTCACTCATCAGGCGAACGAAATAAAGTATTAAACGTTCCAATTTGTAACGAAATGTTATTAGCAAAGGTCCCGCAAGAACTGGAAAGATTGATATTATGGAGAAGTTGGCTGTACAATAATATGGATATAAATACGTTACTCCCGTTGATTAACATCCATATTTTAACCTTTAGTAACATCCCAGAAATTAAAAAATGAACAAATTTTATAATTGTGTAATAATAACTATTATAAGAAAGGCAAAACTTTTATTTATTTTGCGACATTTCTTATTTATTTGACGACATTTTGGCGATATTTAGTTATCAGCTAATCAGAATGTCCCTCATAGATTACGTACTATTAAAATTTTCCATTGTTTCAATCTCGAAATATTGCATTGTTACATGTTCTATATGTTAATTCTAACGAAAGGTTTTAAAAAATCGTTATATTGGCTGTTCGAGTTCGAATTTTTAAAAATCATTTCGTAGTGTACCTCTACGGCCCAAGATAAATCTGTGCTCCAAATTTCAGCACTCTAGGTCTTTTAGATCTGAAGATACTTAACTAACGTTGCTACGAACATCGAAAAAGGGGTTTTACACCCCCTTAAATATGTTCTGAACAAAAATAGATTACTTTTCCTATTTAAGGTATGAGGAACAACTTTTCCAAATTTATTCTACATAGGTATACGTAAAGTTTTAGTGAAAGAATTAGTGATAAGTGAATGAGTGGGGGTTTTCGCATTTATATATGTACATTTTGCTGATGAAGGGAGATGTATCTCCCGAAACATGTCTGGATTTTATGTATTTTAAATACGTATTTTTATTTTGTATTTGCATTTTAATAGTCGTAACGCAATGTTTTTATACGACGAGCATATATTTAATATTCGAAATTGATTGAGAAGGTATGGGAGACATAACCATTAAAAATATCCAAAGGTATTTTATTGATTTAAAATATACTTCATTTTATTTTGAATCTAACAACTTCAAAAATTGATTACTTTTTTCATGTTTGATCAAGTTTAAATTGATATAAGTTCAGAATTATTTGGAGAAACTGCTCCGAAATTGCTACGATTTATTTTCAAATATATTACTATAAATTGTCTTTAGGCATTGGTAATATATATATTATATTTTTGTAATGTTTTTTCAAAAAATTGTTTGACCAGTGAAATTAATAACTTTTCTTTTCAAATATTTTCCAAAAACATTTATTTGCAAATAACAAAACTCTGTAAAGGCAGTTTGTTAGACATGTTCTTTTACAAATCTGTAAAGGCAGTTTGTTAGACATGTTCTTTTACAAATCTGTAAAGGCAGTTTGTTAGACATGTTCTTTTACAAATCTGTAAAAGCAGTTTGTTAGACATGTTCTTTTACAAATCTGTAAAGGCAGTTTGTTAGACATGTTCTTTTACAAATCTGTAAAGGCAGTTTGTTAGACATGTTCTTTTACAAATCTGTAAAGGCAGTTTGTTAGACATGTTCTTTTACAAATCTGTAAAGGCAGTTTGTTAGACATGTTCTTTTACAAATCTGTAAAGGCAGTTTGTTAGACATGTTCTTTTACAAATCTGTAAAGGCAGTTTGTTAGACATGTTCTTTTACAAATCTGTAAAGGCAGTTTGTTAGACATGTTCTTTTGCTTATACAAAAAGCAAAATTATAGTTTTTTTAGAAATTATTTTCTTGACTTTATTTGACTGGATGAATCTAATATACACTCTATAAAAAGGTAAATAAAAATGAGTACCTGACCATACTCGTTTTTCTTTAAAGTATCAAATATAAAAAAGGTAACTTTTTTGTAATTTTTTTATTTTCACAAATACATTAGATATATTTTTAAACGTTTCAACATCTCATTACGTTAATATGCTTTACACACATGCGCGGAAATATATAATAATTATATCTGCAAAATTAAAGAAAAATCTGAAATGTGTAAAAATTAATGAATAAAAATACTTTATTTTAAGTAAACTTCAATATTTGACTGGATGAATCTAATATACACTGTATAAAAAGGTAAATAAAAATGAGTACCTGACCATACTCGTTTTTCTTTAAGTACAATTGTATCGCATATGAGCGACGACGTACTCAAATTTAAGCAATCGTACTTTCACAAAAATGAGCAGTGTTATTTAATATTGCTAACCTCAGCTTCTGTTGAAGCCATATTAACAACGCGACCTGGCAAACTTAAAATAGTTGTTCAGAAAATAGTTTTCTGTATTTTTTTATGTCGATTTCTTAAACGGAAACTGAGTTATTACAATTCAATTATCTTCTTATCTACCATTCTTTTGATACACTTTTTTAACATTACTTATGTTTATAACTTCTCTACGTCGTCTTGGTAGCACAGCAGAAAATACACTGGACAGCGATGCCTTAAGATATGGGTTCGATTCCCGATAGGTCTTGGTTGTAATTGTTTATATTTATTAAAAATGATTTATGAAAGCAGCCTACGTAGGCAAGCAATTGATATTTTTATTCATTTTTACTCATTTTTGAGTACATGTCTTTTTCAAAAATGAAATGTACATATTTGTAGCTATGATAAGCATCGAATGTAATCAAAAATGAGTACATTTTCCATATTTTTGAGTACATGTCTTTTTTAAAAATGAAACATATATTCGTAGCCGAATGTAATCAAAAATGAGTACATTTTCCATATTTTTGAGTACCTATTTTCAACAGTGTGGGCAGTGTACATTCTATATAAAAATTCATAATATATTTTGTAAAACTAAAAAAAAAGTAAATTTAATGTTTCGTTGCATTTCGTAGAGGACATCTTCAAAAGGCAAATCCCAATGTCATAGTATTTGTCAGCATTTCCGTATCCCCTCCTTACGTCGCAAAACTTGCTTCACTTGCAAACTCACCAAAAGAAATGAGAAATAAAAAATCTATAAAAGAAGTAAAAATAAGAAAATAAAGAGAAATAGAATGCGAAATTCCAAGAGCATTGCCGAGGCCGAAAGTGTTAAAAGTTTAAATTCGAAAAGGGGGAGGAGAAAAAAAGTATCTTAAAAAATAAAACGATAAGACTTGCTTTTGCCATTTGCTGTACTTGGGATGCGTTGCCGAGCAGTTTCGTTTTATCTTAATGACTTGAAATCAAGAAACTCCAAGTGGATGCTGAAATTGTAAACCACCTACTTGCTTTTTTCTGTAGCGTACCCTCTTAAAATGAATCCGTTTTTTCACTCGTTTAACAAGAAGGTTTTTAAAATTCAAGTTTTATATATAAAAAAAGAATCGCTTGCTGATCAGTATATATGAATTAAATGGTTTATTTGATGTGCATATATACTTAGTCAGAATTGAATTCAAAAATGACTTTTGAGACGTACTTTCTAAGGAAACAAATGCGCTTGTTTATCAATATGATGTTCTTTGAATGAGTGTATTTTTTAATTTGTTTTAAAAACTATTTTTTAGTTGAAACAGGTAGACGCATATATAAAAATTTTAATATTAAAATACATTTTAGGAATTGAAGACTGTTTCTGAAAGTGAATCTTTATTAAGTGCGTAGTATGAAATAGGCCGACATTTAATCGTCTTTTTATTTGCGTAAAACATTGATTTTTAAAGTTTTATTAATTGGAACAAATTGTTTTTGGTCAAAATGAAGAGGTTTTCGTCAAAACCTCCAGTGTAAGGTTTAAATCGGATATTTTTAATGTTATAGAATTACAGATGATGTATGACGTAATTTTTATGAACAGAAATATCATTTTATCCGGTAAATATTAAATATCTCTTCATTCTGAATTGTAATTTCTCAGAGAGAGTTATCTTGATATAAATAGAATGATTTGAAAGAGAATTTGTAAATCAGAAAGTTGTGAATAAAAAAATTGTAAATGAAAATTTTCCAAATTTTTTTATTGATTTAAATTTATTTTATTTTATTAAATTTATTTTTATTTTATTGTATTAAATTTATTTTTTATTTTATTATATTTAATGTTTTAAATTTATTTTAATTTTATTGTATTAAATTTATTTTTTTATTTTATTGTATTAAATTTATTTTTTATTTTATTGTATTAAATTTATATTATTTAATGTTTTAAATTTATTTTAATTTTATTGTATTAATTTTTTTTTTTATTTTATTGTATTAAATTTTTTTTTTTATTTTATTGTATTAAATTTATTTTATTGTATTAAATTTATTTTATTGTATTAAATTTATTTTATTGTATTAAATTTATTTTATTGTATTAAATTTATTTTATTGTATTATTTTTTTATTGTATTAAATTTATTTTATTGTATTAAATTTATTTTATTGTATTAAATTTATTTTATTGTATTAAATTTATTTTATTGTATTAAATTTACTTTATTGTATTAAATTTATTTTATTGTATTAAATTTATTTTTTATTTTTTTGTATTAAATTTATTTTATTGTATTAAATTTATTTTTTATTTTATTGTATTAAATTTATTTTATTTAATGTTTTAAATTTATTTTAATTTTATTGTATTAAATTTATTTTTTTATTTTATTGTATTAAATTTATTTTTTTATTTTATTGTATTTAATTAATTTTTTTATTTTATTGTATTAAATTTATTTTATTAATGTTTTAAATTTATTTTTTATTTTAGTGTATAAAATTTATTTTTTATTTTATTGTATTAAATTTATTTTATTAATGTTTTAAATTTATTTTTTATTTTAGTGTATAAAATTTATTTTTTATTTTATTGTATTAAATTTATTTTATTGTATTAAATTTATTTTATTGTATTAAATTTATTTTATTGTATTAAATTTATTTTATTGTATTAAATTTATTTTATTGTATTAAATTTATTTTATTGTATTAAATTTATATTATTGTATTACATTTATTTTATTGTATTACATTTATTTTATTGTATTAAATTTATTTATTTCATTGTATTAAATTTATTTTATTGTATTAAATTTATTTTATTGTATTAAATTTATTCACAAATAAATTTATAAATTTATAATAAAAAATAAATTAACGCCAAATTTGAAACTCCTGCAGATGTCTGAACGCCAAATGTGGCAGCGCTATAACCACGTGATGTGGGTTTTTCTTTTCAATGTTGACACCGCAGCCTTATGGGAGTCTGGTATTGAAGGCGCTCTCTATTTAATATTACAACTTTCTGCATTTACAATCGAAGGCTGTTTTTCCACGGAGTAACGATAATTTGTAATTGCAACATTTTATGTCCCACAAGTTTCTGCCGATGTAGACGTATTCATGTCAAAATAAAACAAACCTCAAAAATTGGTACTTTAAAATCCGACAAGACATTTTTACTTGTTACATTCATTCTTTTCAGACTTTTTTAATTTTTAGGACTGATGGATGAGTTAGGAAGGATTCTTTTTTTTTCCGGTCGTGTCATTTTAAATGTTTCCATGAATAATTCTGGGATGCTATGTGTTGGAACTTCCCATTTTTTGACAGAAATGATGGATTGCCCGCAGAATGGATGTTCCAGAATTTTATACGCTCGTTATCATGTAAGTAATATGTAACGATAATAATACATGTATTGATAACGAAAGGTTAACATCACTCATACGGCTCTACGGCGTCTGTTTTTCTAGCGTACTTAATATTCGAAAATTGCAAACATCAAAGCAACAAGTACGTACTTATTTATTAAAATTCACCGTCTTTAAAAGTAACATTTCGTAGATTTTTGAAAAAGAAGGACTTAAATTTCAAATATTGACATAAATAATATAAATATATATTGAAAATTAAGATTTTGATAATTAAAAATAGTTTATGTGACAACGTTTGTTATCCCAAAGCTATATTTTAAAATTTTAAACGATTTTTTTTAACAAGAAAATGCGATTCGTTCAAACATAGCATAAAACCGTGCACCTTACTCAAATATAACAATCTTAAAAGTTAATTTTATTTCGCTTTCGTTAAAGTATTAGTTAAACAATTCAACCTTGCAAAACAAAGGTTCTCAAAAATAAGTAAATTGTTCTTATTTTTGATTAAACTAGATGCTCACCTGAGCGCCGAATACATAAGTTTCATTTTTAAAAATGACATGTACTCAAATTCGAGTACAATGAGTAAAAATAAATAAAAAGAGCAGTAGCCTGCATACATAGGCTGCCTTCATAAATCAATTTAAATAAATATCGACAATTACAACCAAGACTTACTGGGAATCGAATCCATATCTTCATACACCGCAGTAAGTGGCTTATACGTTGTACTACCTGGGCAACATGAATAAGTACCTTTTTTAAGGTGCAGAAATAATTATAGATTCCAAATGAATCATATATATATATATATATATATATATATATATATATATATATATATATATATATATATATATATATATATATATATATATATATATATATATATATATATATATATATATATATATATATATATATATATATATATATATATATATATATATATATATATATATATATATATATATATATATATATATATATATATATATATATATATATATATATATATATATATATATATATATATATATATATATATATATATATATATATATTCTAGGAATAAATAGAAGACATGCACGCATTTATTCATATCATTTCTATTCCTTTGTACACAAAAGGATGAAGTGCATTTGGAAAACTCTACCTATACACATTCGTGCATCAATCATTCAAAACGAGTTTTGTCACATTAAGATGTTACGGGGAAATTCGCAAATGACTTTTCCAAAATTCATTGACTCATGCAAAAATTCAAATCTTTGCAAGTAAATTTAAATGGGATAAAATGTGTTTTAAACGAATATATATTTCTATGAATACAATTTTCTATGAATATAAATTTCTACGGATATATATTTACTACGAATATAAATTTCTATGAACATATACTTCTATGAATATATATTACTATCAATATTAATTTCTACGAATATGAATTTCTACGAATATATATTACTAAGAATTTAAATTTCTACGAATATATATTTCTACGACAACGAATATAAATTTCTACGAATATAAATTTGTACGATTATATATTTCTAGGAATATATATTTCTACGAATATAAATATTTCTACGAATATAAATTTCTATGAATATATATTTCTACGAATATATATTACTACGAATATATATTACTACGAATATAAATTTCTACGATTATAAATTTCTATGAATATTAATTTATTCGAATATATATTTCTTAATTATATATTTAATATATAATATTTTCGAACGAATATATAGGTATTAGAAAAAATGTTTTCAAATATTAAAGGAGTTATTTATATTTTACGGTGAAATAAAACACTTTTACAAGTTAGCATTTAAAAATAAAATATTTATATTTCTTTCAAATATAAGTGAACCAGTTGTGGTTAAAGATATGTCACGAAATCTTTTAATACAAGAACATTACTGCTGATAATGTCCTATATATTATTTTGATAGACTAGATCCCTTTAACTGTCCTTATATGCAACGAATCTTAACAAGTAAGGTCTCCTTCTGGAGCAGTGGTGAATCGCATTTCCATTTAAAAAATATCATCGATTCGTCTAAAAAATGCTTTTAAAATATTTATTGCATAAAAAACATTTTATTAATAATATTTCCAAAATCTGTCAAGAAAGTTCTTTTGCAGCTGAGTTGGTAGTGGGCGGGAATTCGAGGCAATATGTAGCGGTTCGAATGCCGGTGAGGATCATTCATTTTTTGAAAAGTTTTATTATGTTAAAAGTTATATGCCTTAAAGGGTTCCTCAACAACGAGAGTCCAATCACAATTGCACATGCCAGAATTATCACACTTGTACGCTAGTATATATTATTTCTATAGTACAGATCCGTTTCATGCCTTTTACAAGCGATGGATCTTAACAAGTGAAGTATCCTAAGAAAAGGAATTTTCCAGATCAGTGACCAATTCTACGTTTTCTCATGCATCTCAACGGGGTTTGATTATAAATAAAAACAATAAAATAAATCACTATATAAAAAAAAAAATTCAAGATCTAGGTTGATCTTCCCTTTGTAGTGTAGTCGGTAGCACGCGAGTCTTGGAAGCAATAAGTCGCGGATTCGAGTCTCGACGAGAGTCACAAAAATTATTGTTTTTAAATATATATACCATAACAGCTCCCCCAATACCTCGGGGCCATACAACCAGTCATTATATTGTTTACTAAAGTATCTACGTTCCCCGTTATCTGTAAATTAATATTTTAACACAATACAATTTTAAAGGCCATTCAACAAAATCCATCATTAATCTTTATCTCAAGTTAAAAGTAACTATTAACCTAAAAGGAAGATGAATCAAAGTTATAAATTGCGTTCCGCAACAATTAATACCGGCCACAATTTTCTACCTCAGCCCAGCGCACCCCGCACTTGCAGCAGCAGCGATTTACCGTAATTGCAGTTATTAAAATCTGTATTGTTTTCCTCGAAGCTGCGTAAATTGTTGGTGATCGTCCCAGCGCTTCTTAAATAGCTCGATTAATATTATAATGGGCCCCTTTCAGCTGACTGATTAGCTTTATCTAAGGAAATAATGATGAATTATAAGAAACTTAAAGACATTGTTTTTTTTCTTCTTCTATGGTGATTAAATTAGGAACATTATATTTTCGCAGGTTTATCCGACTAAGCGTTTTTTCGAGATTTTTCTAGGAATAATGGAGTTATAGAAATTGAAAAATGGATACTGTGATTTTTTTTTCTCGTGGGTAAATGGTCGTGAATTAATTTTTGGTATGTTTTAATCAAAGAAGCTGATTAGTAATTTGATAAAAATTAAAATATATGAGAGTTTGAAGACCCTGATAAATATACTTAAAATTGTAATAATTAAATTGTTTATGTATATGCACACTATTTTAGAAAGAGATATCTTAAAGTATTGGTTAGTTAAAAATTGAATGACTATAAAATTAACTCAATTTGTAACATTAATAAATACAGTATGAAAATTTATCCATCTTTGAAAGAACCAGACTTATGCATATATCAAAATGTTTCTGAAGTAAGTAATGAAGTTGATTAGTAGATTGATAAAAATTAAAATATATGAGAGTTTAAAGACGTTGATAAAATATACTTAAAATTGTAATAATTAAATTGTTTATGTATATGCACACTATTTTAGAAAGAGATATCTTAAAGTATTGGTTAGTTAAAAATTGAATGACTATAAAATTAACTCAATTTGTAACATTAATAAATACAGTATGAAAATTTATCCATCTTTGAAAGAACCAGACTTATGCATATATCAAAATGTTTCTGAAGTAAGTAATGAAGTTGATTAGTAGATTGATAAAAATTAAAATATATGAGAGTTTAAAGACGTTGATAAAATATACTTAAAAATGTAATAATTAAATTGTTTATGTATATGCACACTATTTTAGAAAGAGATATCTTAAAGTATTGGTTAGTTAAAAAATGAATGACTATAAAATTAACTCAATTTGTAACATTAATAAATACAGTATGAAAATTTATCCATCTTTGAAAGAACCAGACTTATGCATATATCAAAATGTTGCTGAAGTAAGTAATGAAGTTGATTAGTAGATTGATAAAAATTAAAATATATGAGAGTTTAAAGACGTTGATAAAATATACTTAAAAATGTAATAACGAATTGTTTATGTATATGCACACTATTTTAGAAATATATATCCTAAAGTATTCTTTAGTTAAAAAATGGTTGACTTTAAATTAACTCAGTTTGTAACATTAAAAATACAATATGAAAATTTATTCACCTTTGAAAGAACCAGAATTATGCATAGATCAAAATGTTTCTGAAGTAAGTAATGAAGCTAATTAGTAGATTGATAAAAATTAAAATATATGAGAATTTAAAGACCTTGATAAATATACTTAAAAATGTAAAAATTAAACTTTTTATGTATATGCACACTATTTTAGAAACATATATCTTAAATTATTCTTTAGTTAAAAAATGGTTGACTTTAAAATTAACTCAGTTTGTAACATTAATAAATACAGCATGAAAATTGATTCACCTTTAAAAGAACCAGAATTATGCATAGATCAAAATGTTGCTGAAGTAAGTAATGAAGCTGATTAGTAGATTGATAAAAATTAAAATATATGAGAGTTTAAAGACGTTCATAAAATATACTTAAAAATTTAATAACGAATTTTTTATGTATATGCACACTATTTTAGAAAGAGATATCTTAAAGTATTGTTTAGTTAAAAAATGGATGACTTTAAAATTAACTCAGTTTGTAACATTAATAAATACAGCATTAAAATTGATTCACCTTTGAAAGAACCAGAATTATGCATAGATCAAAATGTTGCTGAAGTAAGTAATGACGCTGATTAGTAGATTGATAAAAATTAAAATATATGAGAGTTTAAAGACGTTGATAAAATATACTTAAAAATGTAATAATTAAATTGTTTATGTATATGCACACTATTTTAGAAAGAGATATCTTAAAGTATTGGTTAGTTAAAAAATGAATGACTATAAAATTAACTCAATTTGTAACATTAATAAATACAGTATGAAAATTTATCCATCTTTGAAAGAACCAGACTTATGCATATATCAAAATGTTGCTGAAGTAAGTAATGAAGTTGATTAGTAGATTGATAAAAATTAAAATATATGAGAGTTTAAAGACGTTGATAAAATGTACTTAAAAATGTAATAACGAATTGTTTATGTATATGCACACTATTTTAGAAATATATATCCTAAAGTATTCTTTAGTTAAAAAATGGTTGACTTTAAATTAACTCAGTTTGTAACATTAAAAATACAATATGAAAATTTATTCACCTTTGAAAGAACCAGAATTATGCATAGATCAAAATGTTTCTGAAGTAAGTAATGAAGCTAATTAGTAGATTGATAAAAATTAAAATATATGAGAATTTAAAGACCTTGATAAATATACTTAAAAATGTAAAAATTAAACTGTTTATGTATATGCACACTATTTTAGAAACATATATCTTAAATTATTCTTTAGTTAAAAAATGGTTGACTTTAAAATTAACTCAGTTTGTAACATTAATAAATACAGCATGAAAATTGATTCACCTTTAAAAGAACCAGACTTATGCATATATCAAAATGTTGCTGAAGTAAGTAATGAAGCTGATTAGTAGATTGATAAAAATTAAAATATATGAGAGTTTAAAGACGTTCATAAAATATACTTAAAAATTTAATAACGAATTTTTTATGTATATGCACACTATTTTAGAAAGAGATATCTTAAAGTATTGTTTAGTTAAAAAATGGATGACTTTAAAATTAACTCAGTTTGTAACATTAATAAATACAGCATTAAAATTGATTCACCTTTGAAAGAACCAGAATTATGCATAGATCAAAATGTTGCTGAAGTAAGTAATGACGCTGATTAGTAGATTGATAAAAATTAAAATATATAAGAGTTTAAAGACCCTGATAAATATACTTAAAAATGTAATAAATAAATTGTTTATGTATATGCACACTATTTTAGAAAGAGATATCTTAAAGTATTGTTTAGTTTAAAAATGGATGGCTATAAAATTAACTCAATTTGTAAAATTAATAAATACAGTATGGACATTTATTCACCTATGAAAAAACCAGAATTATGACTATATAAAATTAATTCACTTGGTAAAATTAATAAATACAGTATGAAAATTTATTCACCTTTGAAAGAACCAGAATTATGACTATACCAAAATGTATCACCCAACGCGATGTTGCTAAAGAACCAAAACAATTAAACTCTGTTTCTAAAAAAATATTTATAAGGGCAAGATTTTATAAATTAAATAACTTAGTTTAGTTCAGTCATTTTAAAGAAAACATTCATTTGAATCACTGGTATTTCTATGTTTAAATATATGAGTTAATTGGATTTAAAGCACAATGATATTGCAAAACATTTAAAACATTTTAGATGAATAATTAAATGCTTTTTTTTCTGCTTTTTATTTACCTCATTTTTTAATTTGGTTTTTATATTTCGTTTAGGATATATGCATTGCCTAATTTTATAATTGCTTTTTCTAATCCTTGTAAACAGCTCAGACTTATATACTGTCGTCTAATTAATAATAAATAAATTGTGTCCCCAAACGGAAAGGTTTTCGTCCAAACAATTATTTTTTTCGTAAAAATTAGTTTGTTTAGGAAGGTGCTTAGGGAATATGCTGCATGTTCAACTTTTTTACATTTTTCCAGAAAAAAAAGATGCATATGTATCTGAATACTACAGAATAAGTAGTTTTAATTTTTTCAAAATTAAATTAGAATAAAGATATAATTTTATTTTTACGCAATTTAGATTCCTGCTTGTGGGCATGCATTTCTGAAATAAACGGTTGATGGGAAAATCCATAAAAATTGTGTAGGAAGTACGAAAAACACTTTAAGAAAACTCAACGTTTTTTAAAACTTATCGAATTTGGCTAAAACAGTAAACATATCTTAATCTATCACTGACCGGCTTTACTTTTTCAACGTTTTGACTGATTGTTTTTTATTGAAAAAAAAATGGAGTAGTCTGGTTGTTTACATCAAACACTGTAATTGTGTTTAGCAATAAAATCCGATATTTCTCCGAAATCATAAATACTAATGTAAACTTCAAACAGCAAACGTGTTCGTTTCATTTAAAGATTGTATAATTTACTACACATAAATATTGTCTTACCCAGAATAACACCCCCCTAATGGAATTTAACACACCTTTTAATTGCTTCAACAAACAGCACAACTTTAACAAGCGAATTTGGCAAAGAACTTGGCTGATATTACACGGAAAAATCCAACCAAACAAACGTTGAACTAATTCGTTTAAAAAAAAAGACAGCTCTTATAGCTGTATGTTTCTTGCACCGTATAAGACAACAGTGCAGCTCCTTTTCCTTTATTTCTCAAAATCAGTATACATATTCAAATGTCTAACTTCATAATTCATGCCTAAAAACCTTTGGAAAATTTTAGTAGCCCTGTGCTGAATTTTCTCTAACAATTCAATGTCTTTTTTTAAGATATGGTGACTAAAACTGTACAGCATACTCAAGATGCGGTCTTACCAAAAATCTGTACAAAATGTATAAAAACTTTTCCTGATGTACCCCAACATTCTATTAGCATTTTTGCTAGCCACTGTACATTGATGACTCGTTTTAAAATCCTCATTTACTAATACGCCCTTGATCACTTACTATACCGCTATTTATGATTTTTTTCCCCCTTGAAAAACATAGGCAGCCTTTCTATTTTTGATACCCATGTGCAAAATTTGACATTTACTGATATTAAAAGACATACCCCATTTCACAGCCCATTCTGATATTTTTGTTAAATCACCTTGTAAATGCCCTATTTGTTCCTCAGAATTCACAGTCCCCATATAATTTTTAAATCACCTGGAAAGATGCTGAGCTTGCCCCCAATCTCCCAACTAATGTCATCAATAAAAATACTAAATAAAAGTGGACCTAAGACAGAACCTTGTGGCACTCCACTTTTAACTTCTGCCCACTGAGGTAATTACCTTTAATTTGTACCCGCTGGCTCCTACCAATTCACCTGTCCAATAATGTCATCAATAAAAATAATAAATAAAAATGGACCTGAGACAGGACCATATGAGACAACAGTGCAGCTGATATTTATTTATATCTATAAAAGCCATTGCATATAGCTGCCTGGTTCTTGAACCAATCGACATTGAATTTTTTCATTATTGGAATATGTGTAATTCAGATAAAAGTGGCGATGACTGGTTCTCCCTCTAACCCCTTCAATTATTCTATACACTCTTAGGTAAGACATCGAATTCATCTGATAATTCGTCAGATGTCCTTGACTGAATTCCATCAGTGGCATTTTATTTTTTTGCTCCCAGATAATCACGGTAACCCTTTTGGATAAAAATCCACTTAAGGAAGTTAATTGGTAAGAGCGAAGTGACAGAAAAAAAGCCTCGTGCAAGAAAAAGTTTTAGAGGGGAGTAAAAAAAAGTGTAATTTTCTGTAGCGTCAGCTTTTTACTGTTCACAGGCAATTTCCTGTTGAGAATACTTTTTTCACCGTTTCTCTGAATTTTATTTATTTGCTGTACAGCACGCTTCATAAGAACATGCTACTATATACGGAACTCTCCGTTCCTTTAATATGCAATATTTTTTTTCTTCTAACTTTTGTTTATTTCCGCGTATTTACACACTAACAATGTATCTTATTAGATGATTTTTTTTTGTGCTGTCTCATCACAAGTTTCGCTCGAAATAGCAGGGATAAATTAAGGACGAGGCTGAAGAAATTGCCGAGTTTTTTGAAATTTGTTAGTGTTTATAATCTACTCTTAAACGTATCAACAGCTTTGTTTTTTAGGATCAAATTTACTTCGAATTTGTAACTGATTTCCAGAGAAAGTTGAAGTAATTATTAAAATTACTTCTGGCACAACTATCCTTTTACGTCAGTGATAATCTACCAGTACACTGTTAAAAATTATTACGACCTTGCAACAAAATTTGATACCCTTTTAGCTGCAATCAACATTTGGTGCTTAGATTCACCTTTTTATGGTGACACGTTGCACCAAAACTCATATTTTCGTTGCACCATTTTATAGTGATATGTTGAACTAAAATTCGAGTTTTCTTGTTATTTAAAAGTAGAATTTTTATAGCGAAGCTGGCAACCCTCCGATCTCAAGATCACAATTTTGTTACTTTTCTTTGTTATGTCCACCGATCGGGCTCTAACTAGGGATCCTCTGATTCATAGCTGAACGCCTTTATCCACTACGCCACGAAGGCCCGTGTTTGTCGTTGTCATTCATGGTGGTTATTCCCCGGTTTGTTGATGAAGCGACAACGACAATTTGGGTTGCAGTTAAACAGGTTGAATCAATCTCGATGAAACTTCCGCTTTTTTCCGATAAAGGATGTTTGGTTCAACTTAGGCTCCGCCATAATATGGTGTAATTTGCTGCACACCTCTGTTTTGTAACAAGATATGGTACATCGTTGAACTGAAATTTTTAACAGTGTACAAGGCCATGGACCACTGTGTCTGAAATTCAACAAGACCACTAGTGGTCTGCGAGAGGTTCCAAAGTGGTCCTTGAAACTATTGTCCAGTCAACAATGTTTTTTATTTCTCCCCCCCCCCCCTTCCATCAAGAAAACTTAGGAAATTTCTCAGATATTATTTATCAGTTTTATATAACAAAACAAAAATCCAAAAAGAACAAAAGAAAATTGAAGACAATCCAAGACGGGTTTATCATCGGGTATTGTAGTTGCTGCTATCCTTACACAACACGGACTCTAATAAGGCTCGCTTAATCAAATTCAAGCATACGCAAATAAACCAACTCTTCAGGTGTATCTAATCTAAGTTTAATTAAGCTTAAGAGAGGTTACATTTTATTTACAATTAAAGGCAAGTGCAACTACGGGATTGGCACTTCCTATTCGCGGACCTCGTGGTAAAGTTCTCCAGTCTCTCTCTCAAGATGGCGACTTTTCTGCGTCATCAGAACTTTATTGCGTAGTATTCTCCGGCCATCTATTTGGACGTCTCATGCGTGGGATTTTTGTCCACGTGCTTTTCCAACAAACATGTTTGTAAATATGTTTGTTTTGAAGTTTTAAATAATTTAATTCCACAAAATAAATACGCTATTTAACTTCTGAATTATATTTTTGTTATTTAATCTAAATATTTTTTAAAGCTGGACTCCGATTTGTCCAACTTTAGACTTTGTGGTCCGTAACCACCTAAAGGTTGGGAATCCCAGTTTTAGATTGTTGAATTTTTTACCAACCATGTGACGATGCCTAATATGCATCATTTAATTTTCAATGCCAAATTTGTTTGAGATAATGTAGAATTACACCCGTTCTTGAGATGTTATGATTACAGGCACACCATTTATAGTTATTAATCATGTTTGTTCTCAAAGAACCCAAAATCGTGTAAAAACGAGAAAAAAAAATACTTAAACTAAATATTCTGACTTAAACTAATACTTTCCTTACTATACATTTTGTTAGGTTAATAGAAAGAAAATAATCTGTTTAAACTTCGATCGTATGTAATCTACGGTTATAAAAGCCGTTTGTTATAATATATTGCGCATTTTTCATCTTCAAAAAAAAAAGAGAATTTTCGCCTTTGGTGTTTTAATGAAAAGAATACAAAGACCATCAACTGTGAAACAACTTTACAAGTATTAAACTTAGCAATACATAAATAAAAAAGTGAATGCATATTCTTGGGGTTTCCTACCGAAAATAAAAGCTATTCATTTTCTAACAAATGAGAAAAGTAAACTAACAAATAAAACAGCCGCAACTAAAAGAATAAATTTCTTGTATTTACTTTCTTCAGCAATGCCTGAGGTGTTTTCAGAACTTCTTTTGTGCTGGGAAAATAATTCATCCAAGCTGTCAACTTCTTAAAATGTTGGTCTTTGTAAACTATTTTATTTGGTAAAAATGTTTTAAAGTTAGAGGGGTTTTTTTTAAAGAAAAAGTCACCAAATTCAACTTGTGATCTGATTTTTCTTGTCAAAGAAAAATAAAGTACTAAATTGGAATTCTAGACTCATAAGTTGATTATAATTCAAATTGTTATGCATATAAAATTAGGAAAGAATATTTATGTTAATTAATTATAGATAAAATTTATAAAAATTAAACCCTTAATTATTGATAACACTTCAATACATATAAAAGTTATATCAAATCTATGATTTTAGGTTAAATTAATTATGCGAACAAAAAATATATCAATATTTTAAAAGTAATATTATATCTATAATATAAAATCAATATATAATATAAAATCAATATATAATATAAAATCAATATATAACATAAAATCAATATATAATATAAAATCAATATATAATATTATATCAATAATATATATATATATATATATATATATATATCAATATTATATATATATATATCAATATTATATATATATATATCAATATTATATATATATATATATATATATATATATATATATATATATATATATATATATATATATATATATATATATATATATATATATATATATATATATATATATTATATCAATATTATATATATATATATCAATATTATATATATATATATCAATATTATATATATATATATATATATATATATATATATATATACAGGGTCGAACATGGAATTCTCTGATTCCCAGCTGACGCATTTATCCACTGGGCCACGGAAGCCCCTGTTTGTGACATGAAATGGATATTAATGGGCTAAGTTTATCGGGACAATAAAATTAATATAGGCTATTATGCAATGGCTTTGTTTTTATGTGTGCCAATTTCAAATTTAAATTACCCGCTATAAAAATTTTTTTAAATCAATCTAAACAATAATTATTGTCTTTTTATATTAAAAGTCAGGGATTCGAATAATTTAAATATTTCCAATGCATTGCGTTATAGTAACCTTCCTAAGTAACCTCCTCTAGTTCCATTCAACGTATCATCATTCTTTAACCTAACCGTTACAATCCAATAACAAGTGTCTCCCATAGCAAACGTCACAATCAAGAGGTCTCCCCATTTCCCAATTCATTTATTGAGCGACCAAACCCTATTGTATTTATTGGAGATACTCAACCATAGGCAATCTCCGCCCTGAATGATGACAATTGCTTAGATTGTGTCTCGTTTTCTCACGCTAGAAGCATGTCTTGTTCTGGTAGCTGTCAACGTTTGCCCCCAATAAACTCGCATTATCGTTGAGCGCTGAGTTTGACTGTTGCAGATTTAGCAGTCTTCGTATTTTCGTGAGGAGGGGGAGGAGAAAATATTGTGTTCCCCCTCATCCCCTCGTTAGTATCTGTCTTAGGGGTGGGTTGTTGATGTCCCATTGAAGAAGGTTAAATACTTTGATTTATTTGGTTCGTTTACCGTTCTGTGGATTGGGATTTCAGGATTACGAAAGTCTAATGATGATCTTCTGGTTGTATATAAGGTTAGAGCAATAAAATAATCCTAAAGTATTGCTTTTGCCACTGTATACCAGGTGAGACGTAGGCTATTTGAAGATAAAAGTCGTCGTCTTAATAAGCAGATTGGCGATGTGATGCCTATTTTAAAAAGCGGGGTGGGATATCTACATTTAATTAAGACTAATTAAGACTTAAAAATTTTCGAATTTTTTTACAAAACAATTATTTGTTCTAGCTTGTTTTAACTAAGTTTAAATTTACAAATATAATACTCAATAAAACCTAAAATAGTAACATATTAACATATTTAAAGATAAAAAGAAGATTATCTGTAGGTTTTTTTATACAAATGTACAGTTATATTGGGATATATATATATATATATATATATATATATATATATATATATATATATATATATATATATATATATATATATATATATATATATATATATATATATATATATATATATATATATATATATATATATATATATATATTTATATATATATATATATATATATATATATATATATATATATATATATATATATATATATATATATATATATATATATATATATATATATATATATATATATATATATATATATATATATATATATATATATATATATATATATATATTTATATATATATATATATATATATATATATATATATATATATATATATATATATATATATATATATATATATATATATATATATATATATATATATATATATATATATATATATATATATATATATATATATATATATTCTGAGTATGATGAAATCTTACGCCCTTAACCTTTAAAAAAGCGGAAGGTCACTGTCTGCATTCTATTTCAAAAACCTCACCTATTCCCCTTAAAGCAGAAATTACTTCTTACTAAAATTGCCAGAGGGCGCCATGGTAGAAAATCGTCCAAAGCTCTGCATTAAAGCCTGGCAACGCGGGTACTTCTGTTAGTTTGTTATAAAAATATTAAATGAAATAGCAGAACAATGCCCAATTACTTTATAGGTTTTATTAAATGAGATGGCAGAACAATGTCCGTTTACTTTATAAGTTTTATTAAATGAAAACTATTGGTTTATTTAATGATGCATATAATAATGAATATTTAAATTTCCCAAAATAATAACGGTAACAAATGTGAAATATATAAGTTTTCAAAAAAATACAATACGTTCAAATTAGAAGTGAGTAGGTTGGATTACAATTGAATATTTAATTTACTGTGTAATATTTATAAAAATTCCAGAAAAAGGTCATTTTAAAAAGTTAATACTCTAAAACTGCGTTGAAAAACTTAAGATTCAGTTTATAGTAAATAGGATTAAACTAAGCTTGGCCAAATAAGAAATATATGTTTATATTAATCGTCTTTGCTCCTGAAATAAAAATCCTAGACTGACGCGACTTAAGTTATATAAGTATAGTTTATAATATAAGTGTTTCTTGATAGCAGTTTTTGAATTGACAGGATTACACTATATATTTAAATGCTTTTAATTTAATTTTTTATTCGACAATTTCAAAGCCATTTTGGCGTTTAAACTAATTTTTAAAAAATATTTCATTTACAGAAAAAGCTTAAGAATTTTAAAAACAGTTAAGGAAATGTTTTTACTTATTTTTTTACATATAACAAAATTTAAAGAGAATCACAATATATATAACTTATTTGCCTTGATTAAATACTAATCTGAAGCTGTGTTCCGCATTTGAATTTACTTCAATTATACTTTCAGGCCTGAGTGAAATCCCCTTAGTTATTATTATTCCAATCCAATACTGAAACTATTTTATAAGCTCTTCTGCATCCTAATAATTGATCGTAAATTACAAAGTTCTCCTCTTAGCAATTCAACTCAAATAATTCCACATGCGCATTCATAATTCACCAACAAATTTATTTAAATCTCAGCGAACGGCGTATTCATATTAATCATAGTTTATGAATTATTTTCTATAGCCTTTATGTCGCTATAAATTAGCTGTATATAATAATTTTCTCGAAAAATATAACTATTTTGACTCGGCTCATGTAAATTTGTAATTATGAATTTCAGAATTGAAGAGCTGAGTGGATGAACATACTAAGCAACTTAGTTTTTACATGGTCATCCATTCAGATCTTCAATTTATTTGAATCATAGTATACTAAGTGATACAATTACATTTTATGTGCATAATAATATGGAATATAGTTTAAAACATTTAATATTCATCATTGATGTCATAGTAAGAGTTATAATAATTAATCATGAATTGCAAGATGGGAATTTACAAAAGAAGGGATAAGTGAATGGAATTATGTTTTATTACTTATACTAATGAAAATACACTCAGAATAATTCGAAATAATCTTATATATTATACAATATATACAGGGTGGTGCAAAATGAACGTTATGGTTTATATGCTTTATAACTTTTTTATTTAATATTATTTTTTTTTATTTGCTTCAAAATAATGTAATGAAGGCTTGGGGAATTTGAAATGGAACAATACACAATAGAACAACGAACAGAAATTATTGAATTTTATTTTTCAAACGGTAACTCAGTTGTTATAACGTAGCGTGCATATCGCCGATATTTTAAAGTGCGGACTTGACCCTCAGTGCCAACAATAAATCGTCTGGTTGCAAATTTTCAGCAACAAGGTTCAGTAAGGAACCGATAACTGAAAAACAATATTCGCAATGAAATCCGTGCTATAACCCCTGACATTTTGCGAAAAGTCATGAAACATGTGTTATAAATGAACGATGACCACAAATGAGCGATGACCTACGCAAATTTAAGTATGCTACTTTCGCAAAAATGAGCAGTATGGATTAATATTGCTAATATCAGCTTCTGTTCAAAACATCTAAACAAAGCGACCTGGCAAATTTAAAATATTAGGTTATAAGATAGTGTTCCACATTATTTGAAGTTGATTGCTTAAACGGAAACTGAGTTATCACGACTCAATTATTTTACGTCTCATTCTTTTGAAACGCCTTTTTAACATTACTTATGTGTATAACTTCTTCATGTCGCTCTGTGAGTACAAAGGATAAAGCCCTGCTGTGTCTAATGATATGGGTCCGATACCCGGTTAGTCCTGGTTGTAATTGTCGATATTTATTGAGTGATTTAAGAAGGCAGACTGTGTAGGCTTGCATCTGCGTTTTATCCATTGTACTCATTCTTGAGTGCATATATTTTTAAAAATTGAAATTTATGTATTCGGAGCCATGGTAAGAACATAATGTACTCAAAAGTGAGTACATTTGACTTATTTTTGAGTATATATATTAAAAAGTGTACATTTTGGAGCTTTCTGGGTCCCACTGACAGGGTTTTATCGAAATATATTTATTTCCCGAACCCGAAACACAAAACATTCCTTTGCTTAACCCTTAACATGCCTTTGAAATTTATGTATTCGGAGCCATGGTAAGCACATAATGTACTCAAAAGTGAGTACATTTGACTTATTTTTGAGTATATATATTAAAAAGTGTACATTTTGGAGCTTTCTGGGTCCCACTGACAGGGTTTTATCGAAATATATTTATTTCGCGAACCGGAAACACAAAACATTCCTTTGCTTAACCCTTAACATTCCTTTGAAATTTATGTATTCGGAGCCATGGTAAGCACATAATGTACTCAAAAGTGAGTACATTTGACTTATTTTTGAGTATATATATTAAAAAGTGTACATTTTGGAGCTTTCTGGGTCCCCCTGACAGGGTTTTATCGAAATATATTTATTTCGCGAACCCGAAACACAAAACATTCCTTTGCTTAACCCCCCCCCCCCCCCCAATAAACCATCCGACATCAGGTAGACGGATTGGGGATTGGGTTCGATTCCCGGTAAGACCTGGTTGTAATTGATGAAATTTTTTTAAACCGATTTATGAAGGTAGTCTATGTAGGCCAGCAACTGTTCATTTTACTTATTTTTGAGTACATGTCTTTTTCAAAAATGAAACTTATAGATTCGGAACTATGATAAGCATCGAATGTAATCAAAAATCAGTACATTTTACTTATTTTTAAGTACCTAATTTTAACAGTGAAAAAAACACTTTATATAGTCATCTTTCCTATGTTATTTATTATTTACTAAAAATCCTTTCCTAACAATGATCAATCACGAATTACGATGTTCCACTCCTGGTTATTTCACCATGATTGGGATACTCGTATGACTTCATGTTCTTCAAACCTCAAAGCTGCAAGTTCCTCAAGGGATTCCAGAACGTAATTGTGTTTTTAGAAGACGGATTTTTATCACTTTTTGCTGAGGAGTGCCGAGAAGAGAATTAAGTTTTATTCCCCTTTTCTTTTACAAGCGAGCAGAAGACGTAGAAGTTGGACCTCGTCCATCTGCCTTGAGTGGGTTTGTTGCTTTTGTATCGCCGCAGAGCTTGTTCGGCCCCTGAGGAACGGCATTGGAAGCTGTGATGTATATATAAATGAAATTAGTTGGGCTGTATATAGTCTTCAGAAATAGTTAGTGCTAAATGAATTGGCGAGTTGGCGTGAGAAAGGGATGCGTTTATTTAGGTTCAAAAGTAATTTAGATTGTCTCATTCATCTATTTGAAAAACTGTGGGTTGAAATTGAATTATATATTGGAGAATTGTAGAGCTAAATATTTCTCGATAGGCTAAATGTTTAAATATTCGTAGTTTGTTGGTACAAATATAACCGTTAACGAATGAGTTAATAAATATTTAAAAATTTGACATCATAGTTTCATGAAATATTAAAAATTTCCACGTCGCGCATTTCATATATGATGCATTTAAAGTGGAATATTTTTCGTGTGTAATATTAAATGGAAGAACGGTATTTTCTATAACACATTTTATGTAATATATGTATTTTACATCAAACATTTCATGTAATACTGACATTTTCAATCACTCATTTGATGGTATATTGGTTTTCCACATCACACAATGCATTTCATATTGATATTTTTCATTAACAAATGTTATATAATACCTGTATTTCCAATCACAAATTTCGATAGCATCAATATTTTCCATCACACATTTCATGTAATACAGACAATTTTCATCACACATTTCATGTAATACCGACTTTTCCCATCACACATTTCATGTAATGCTGACATTTTCAATCACACATTTTATTCAATATTATTATTTTACATCGCACATATCATGCGACACCATCATTTTCCAAGACACATTACATTAAGTATGGATTATCAAACTAGCTACACACACATAAAGAGTAACTTACGGAATATGCTTAGAGAACATATATGTAAAATAAGAATTGTACAAAAAAAAATAATGACTTTTATTTTAAGCATTCTTGAAGAATTATGTTTAACTAGCATGCTTGTGCGATAATTATCGCATGAACACCCCCTACCTCCCCCATATACACCCATTCGTTGTAAGGGTGAAATATATTAGAGAATTTTTAATAACCAACAAATTTATAAAAGTTTGACGCTGACGCTCGTTCATAGATGGCAGCACGATCAATGTTTTTTTTAAAATTGTTTAGATTAATTATTTTAAATGTATTTTTTTTAAAAAGTCGTTGATATTTATGAGATGAAAGTACGATTCGTCACTGGTCCATGAAATTATCTTTCGTTTGATACATCATGTGTTAAGATTCGTTGTTTCTAAGGGGCGTAATATGGATATTTACTACATAAATAATATATACGATGACTTTTGAAAACTAACAAAAACGAATGCAGTCTGTTTACGTAACGAAGTCATGTAATAAATATTATTTTCAGATTAAATGTACCTAGTTCATTTCAAGTTGATGAAAATCCCGTTTGGCTTTACGAAACTTTTACAAATGTATTCAAAAACCTTTCAAACTTCTTCATAAGTGTGTGTAAAAACTTAAAAGGGGCCCTTACAACGCAACAGGCCCCGTGTTTTATAAGAGCGGCCCTGCAATCCAACCAAACTCCCTTTTCAAACTCAACCTTTAAACACAGCAATGTCATTCCAACACAGCCCCTAACAGCACACAAATTGCTCCATTTTTTGTCAACACTACAAAGATATCTCCATCATCAAACCATCCCCACCTATGTAACAGACCCCCTGCAGACTTCAACGAAGATCTCTTTACGGCTCTGTTTGCCGTCTCAATAAACCCCCCCGAAGTCCCTTCCACCAGGTCTTACACCACGGGGCGCCCAGCACCGTTCACCGAAGACCCGCTAACGAACTGATGACATAACTGATGATAGTTGTGGGCAGAACTGAATGAGTGCCCATGTCGGAATTGCGATAGTCATCTCCAACGATTGGGCGTGGGGATAAGAAGTGGGCGCTTATGAGAATAGTCTGAGTCGTTTTTCAAGCATTCGGAAGCTTTATGTCGGAATTTGCTATTGTAATGTGGGAATTTGCATGATGTAATCAGCGGTAGTCGGGGTGATTTGTGTTTGTTGTGAAATATATTCAACTGTGGGATGGAAAAATGCATCGTAATCAATCTATTTTTTGGGGATGATATATTTTTAGGATGTGTGATTTCCCTATTGCTTTTGCTTTGATCGATTCGCCCAATTTTAATCTTTAACCCTCACATTCTGGTTCATTCTGGTTCACACTGACCGGGTTTTGTTGAAATAGTCATTTTCTGGAATCCAAACACATATCGTTGCATTAAATTCAATTTCGAAAAACCTAAGCTTTGGCGTAAATTATGGTTTACTCTGACCGGTTGTTATTGAAATATTTTTTTTCTTCAGAAACCCATACACATATCGTTACATCATTTCGATTTCTCAAAAATATCATTTTAGAGTGTTCCGGTTCACACTGTCAGACTTTTATAGAAATATATATGCTTCGCGAACCCCCAAAACCCACAAAACATTCCTTTGTTTAACCCCCACCAAAATCCCTCCCAAATATCACTTGAACATCCAATAACCTCACACAAAAAAAGAAAAATTGTCTTAATAACAGACGGGGAACTCGGCCTTTCAAGCATCATCTTGATGGAACGGCCGGGTATCGAAAAACTGTGTCCACACTTCCAGCAAAATCGAAAACTGGCTTTTAAAAACGCCATATTGGGGCACTAAAAGTGGCTGTCAAATCGCTATCTCCTCCTCCTGGAATCGATAAAGTGCCCATCTTTTAGGAGAGGAAAGTAAACAGAATAAGTCACTGGGGAGATTTATATCTTTCGAACTGATAACGGCCGGGAATTTTCGTCCTTATACTTCCATCTAACACCCTTCTTACCCAGTGTATGGAAATTTCGGATTCTGCCACTTCCGATGGAATCAATGGGTTTTATATTTTTGGGTGGGCTTGCATTTACGCCCCGGGGCTATTAGATGGGGGGGGGATGTCAGGCATGGAGGGATTTTGATGCTTGGAATCTGGGGCTCGCGAAAGAAAAGGGTTTATTTCTTCGTCTCCAGGGAAAAGCATTGTGATGAAGTTTTCGCAAAGCTGTCTCTTGACATTTCGTGGTTTTAGTAGTCGGCGAAAGTAAAGAGCTCATTTATCCTTGCTTTGATGATAGTGATTTTGTCGGGAAGTTTGGGAATGGAAATATTTCTGGTAAGTTTCATTGGAAGTAGATTTCCTTCGGAAAATGATTTTTTGGTAAAAGCATAGAACACGGTGACAAGGCTCATCAAATTGGCAGCTAAACTTTTTGACAACTATTTGAAGGTCTGTACGGTTATTTGGTATTATCTAGTAAGCACTTACTACCACAAATAGCGATTTCTGTAGCAAATGATACAATAGCTTTTCTTTGTAAAAAGCAGAAGAAAAAAGACATTGTCTATTGGGATTGACCATATCAAAATTATCATCTTTTAACTTTTTTTTACAATTTAGGGAAAATCACGAAATTTTTTTAAACTTTAGGGCTATACACTTGTTGGTTGTCATTCAGTATCGAACTGAAGAACTTCTGCTTGCTACGCCGTTACTTTAACAATCAGCCTAAAGTGATCACTAAAACCCAAATGTAAGTTTTGGGTATTTAAAATGACCCCCCCCCCCCCACACACACAAAACCTTTAACTCTTTATTTACCGCATTATGATCTACTGCAATTTATTTCTTGTTAATGCTTTTTTTAGTTACTAAATTGAAAATTAAAGGATACACTCAAAAATATTCGCGAATGTAAAATTTAATTCATATGAGCTGATTAATTACAGTGATACTTTAAAGTACTGTCAGCACGCTATGGCTAAAATATTCTCACAATAAAAAAATCACTCATGATTATTTCAAATAAAGTTTAAACTCTTAAAAATGCTAAATAACAAAACAAAAAAAAACTTAAAAGTGTAATAGATAAATATCAAACTGGCATAATTTTATTTTACACATAAAAATAAGTACATTATTATACGTAGGTTTACACAACTTATATAGTATACTGAGTTGAAGGATATTTCTGAATTAACTTTTGGAATATACATTGACCTAATCAAAAAAAAAAAAAACTTAAAAGTGTAATAGATAAATATCAAACTGGCATAATTTTATTTTACACATAAAAATAAGTACATTATTATACGTAGGTTTACACAACTTATATAGTATACTGAGTTGAAGGATATTTCTGAATTAACTTTTGGAATATAAATTGACCTAATCAAAAAAAAAAAAAAACTTAAAAGTGTAATAGATAAATATCAAACTGGCATAATTTTATTTTACACATAAAAATAAGTACATTATTATACGTAGGTTTACACAACTTATATAGTATACTGAGTTGAAGGATATTTCTGAATTAACTTTTGGAATATACATTGACCTAATCAAAAAAAAAAAAAACTTAAAAGTGTAATAGATAAATATCAAACTGGCATAATTTTATTTTACACATAAAAATAAGTACATTATTATACGTAGGTTTACACAACTTATATAGTATACTGAGTTGAAGGATATTTCTGAATTAACTTTTGGAATATAAATTGACCTAATCAAAAAAAAAAAAAACTTAAAAGTGTAATAGATAAATATCAAACTGGCATAATTTTATTTTACACATAAAAATAAGTACATTATTATACGTAGGTTTACACAACTTATATAGTATACTGAGTTGAAGGATATTTCTGAATTAACTTTTGGAATATACATTGACCTAATCAAAAAAAAAAAAAAACTTAAAAGTGTAATAGATAAATATCAAACTGGCATAATTTTATTTTACACATAAAAATAAGTACATTATTATACGTAGGTTTACACAACTTATATAGTATACTGAGTTGAAGGATATTTCTGAATTAACTTTTGGAATATACATTGACCTAATCAAAAAAAAAAAAAAAACTTAAAAGTGTAATAGATAAATATCAAACTGGCATAATTTTATTTTACACATAAAAATAAGTACATTATTATACGTAGGTTTACACAACTTATATAGTATACTGAGTTGAAGGATATTTCTGAATTAACTTTTGGAATATACATTGACCTAATCAAAAAAAAAAAAAAACTTAAAAGTGTAATAGATAAATATCAAACTGGCATAATTTTATTTTACACATAAAAATAAGTACATTATTATACGTAGGTTTACACAACTTATATAGTATACTGAGTTGAAGGATATTTCTGAATTAACTTTTGGAATATACATTGACCTAATCAAAAAAAAAAAAAAACTTAAAAGTGTAATAGATAAATATCAAACTGGCATAATTTTATTTTACACATAAAAATAAGTACATTATTATACGTAGGTTTACACAACTTATATAGTATACTGAGTTGAAGGATATTTCTGAATTAACTTTTGGAATATACATTGACCTAATCAAAAAAAAAAAAAAACTTAAAAGTGTAATAGATAAATATCAAACTGGCATAATTTTATTTTACACATATGTTGGATATCAATGCCCATTTTCCCATCACCCCTGCTTATTTGTAATGGAACAGCCCAAGCATATAACTTGTAACCTAGTGGTGGCAACACCCTAATCATTCATGTTTACGATCTTCATGTGATCGGTCGTGTTTCGTCTCAGTGGGTCAATATCGTAGGCATCCACTTAAATGTTCCGTTTTAAATATTAGTTTAGCTTGAACCTAAAGTTTAAATATATTTCAATAATGTCCTGTCTACCCTCGTGTGTTTATTTCTTTGCTAAAACACCTACATTGGTAATGGAGCCCAGGTCGCATTTCTACTGCGCCAAGAACAGCGAGCAGTAGCGTTAGCCCTAACGGGGCAGCCATTTTGAAATTTTTTCGTTCTCGCATCAAGAAATCGTGATTCCTCCTCAAAAAGATGTCTTCGAACGCCATGAGCAACATCGAAAGACTGGGCAAGGAAAACTATGATACTTGGAAGCTTCAAATTGAAGCTATTTTGGTCAAAAATGATCATTGGAATTTTGTCAACGGAACGGAACCGAAACCAACGGATGACGAAGTGAAGATCACGAAATGGACAACAGAAGATCAAAAGGCCCGTGCGGATATTATTTTATCTATGTGTCCAAGTGAACTTTGCAACATTAAACACTGCAAAACTTCAAATGAAGTATGGGATAAATTAAAATCAATATACGAGTCTAAAGGTCCGGCTAAAAAAGCCACGTTGCTGAAACAGCTTCTATTTCGTAAAATGACTACGGAAAGTATGTCCATTCATTTAAACTCCTTTTTCGATACAGTTGATAAATTACTTCAAATGGAAATAGCAATCGCAGATGACCTCCTCTCAATTTTAATACTATATAGCATCCCGGACAACTTCGAAAATTTCCGGTGCGCAATAGAATCGAGAGACCAACTACCCAGGCCAGAAGCTCTGAAAATAAAACTTTTGGAAGAGTACGAGTCAAGACAAGGAAAAGAAAATCAAGAAATCCACGTTCAAAACGCGTATTTTACTTCTAGAAGAAATCAGCAAAAACCGAACTGGCATGGTGAAAGTCAAAACAAGAAATCGCAAAACAAGCAATTTCAAAATATTATCTGCGGATTTTGCAAGAAAAAGGGGCATAAAACTGAATCCTGTTTTAAAACTGAATCCTGTTTCAAGAAAATAGCGGAAAACAAATCTGCAAGACCAGAAAGAAAATGCGTGACACAGCGTAACGAAAGCGCGACAACAGCCATTTGCATGGACGCAAGCGAAGAAAACAAGGCAATGTTCTTATTCGATAGTGGCGCGTCGTCCCATATGGTAAACAATGCAGATCTCTTCTTCGAATTTCACAAACAAACGAACTCCTACATCAAACTGGCAGTCGACAAAACTGCTAACATCACTGGAAAAGGATCCGTCCGAATTACAGTCCCCGATGTACAAGGTACGAAAACAGTTCGTCTTGAAAATGTGTTATGTGTTCCCGAACTGCAAACGAATTTAATTTCAACTGCAAAATGCACACGAAACAACCGTTCTGTTGTTTTCAATGCTCGCGAAGCAAAAATAATAGAAGAAGATGGATCTGTCATGTTGCGCGCAAAACGCATTGGAGATTTATATTATGTCGAACCAAGCATAGAAACCGCTGCTGTCGTAACAGAATTTCAAATGTGGCATCAAAAATTTGGCCACTTAAATGAAAACGACTTAAAGAAATTGAAAACAGAAGAAATGGTACGAGGATTATCGTTCAACAACAATGACTCTTTGAAGGACTGTCAAGTTTGTATTCAAGGTAAACAAACCGTTACTCCTTATCCGAAGAAGTCAAAATTTGTGAGTACAGATTTACTCGACCTGGTACATTCTGATTTATGCGGACCAATGAAAATTCCATCGCTTGGCGGATCACGTTATTTTGTGACTTTTATCGACAACAAATCTCGCTATATCGAAATATTCTTTCTAAAATCTAAAGACGAAGCAAAAGACGCATTCGTGAAATACAAGGCCTGCGTAGAAAATCGTACAGGAAAGAAAATCAAAGTTCTACGTACAGATAATGGCCTTGAGTACACTGGAAAAGAATTCGAAAAATTCTTACAAGAACAAGGAATTCGTCGAGAAAAATCGGCCCCTTACTCACCAGAACAAAATGGCGTCGCAGAACGCGCAAATAGAACACTCGTCGAAATGGCGCGTTGTTTACTAATTCAAGCAAATCTGGATGTGAAGTTCTGGGCTGAAGCGATTCGAACCAGTGCTTATCTACGAAATCGATGCCCTTCACGAAGCGTCATACAGAAAAGAACCCCATTTGAAATATTTTTTGGAAGAAAACCAACTGCATCATACTTCAAAGTTTTCGGACAGAAAGCATTCGTCTTGAACAAGCACTATAAAGCCAAATTCGACTCACGATCTGAAATGTGCATCTTCATAGGTTATTCTGAAGTTTCAAAGGCATATAGGTTCTGGCACGAACCGACGAGATCAGTCATTGTCTCGCGCGACGCGAGATTCGTACAAGAGTTCAATTCAAACGTTGAATCTAACGAAAAAGAGCTGGAATACTTTTTCCCCATTAGTGG
The DNA here is from genome assembly GCA_963932185.1 of Troglohyphantes excavatus. Lineage (NCBI taxonomy): Eukaryota > Metazoa > Arthropoda > Arachnida > Araneae > Linyphiidae > Troglohyphantes > Troglohyphantes excavatus. The sequence goes on from OZ010668.1 coordinate 11,399,746, forward strand.
CGATTCGACTGATGCATCTACCGGCGAAAATCCAGAGAGGATTTTCATTCCTGAAGTCTCACAGCGAAATGGGGAATCGACACCAGATGGAGCTCTCTCCCCGCGACCTTCGACGTCTCGAAACGAAGAGCAAGACATTTTCCCTTCGGCGGTACCAGATTCAAATCAACTCTCGCAACCAGACGAGAATGTTTCGGACTCTGAAATCTCGGAACCAAACGATCTTCGAAAAAGACTTGCCGGCCGGCCAAGAATGATTCATACTGGAAGGCGCGGCCGTCCTAGCAAGGAATTTCATTACGCTAAATCAGCTGAGCCAAACAGCTGTTTTATTTCATCTCCAAGTGTTTCGCAAGCACTAAATAGTGACCAAAGAGATAAATGGGTCAAGGCCATGGAGGAAGAATTCTTTTCGCTCGAAGAAGAATGCGCTTGGGTTCTTGTTGATAGACCTAAAAATAAAAAGGTCATCCCCTCTAAATTTGTTTTGAAGACAAAGTTTAATTCAGATGGAAGTGTAGAAAAATTAAAGGCGCGATTGGTAGCTCTAGGTTGTACACAGAAACCCGGCATTGACTTTGAGGAAAATTTTTCTCCCGTCGCCAGATTGAGTTCAATTCGAACTGTTTTGTCATATGCGGTTGAAAATGATTTAATTGCTCATCAACTGGATTTTGTGATGGCATACATCAATGGAGATTTAAAAGAGACTGTGTACATGGAATTACCTGAAAATTTCAAGGAATTGTATGAAGAAGATAAAGTTTGTTTACTCAAGAGATCGCTCTATGGATTGAAACAATCTGGAAGACAGTGGTACAACAAATTAGATGAGAAGCTAAACGCTTTACATTTCAAACCGCTCATCTCCGATAAATGTGTTTATCGTCTAAAAACCGCCACTGAGGAAGTGATCATCATTGTGTACGTAGATGACTTGATTGTCTTATCTTCAAGCAAATCTTCCTATGAGAAAGTCAGAGATGACCTGTCTGCAGCATTTAAAATGAAGGACTTAGGTCCATTGCATTATTGCTTAGGAATCGAATTTAAGCAATGCAAAGATAGCATCATTATGTCTCAACGAAAATATATTGAAGACACATTGCATAAATTCAAAATGCAAGATGCTAAACCAGTTGCGTGTCCAATGGATTGCAGCAAGAAACTCACGAAGGATATGTGCCCTCAAAATGATGATGAAATTTCGGAAATGAGTGATATACCATATCGATTTCTCATTGGCTCATTAATGTACCTATCGGTAGCCACGAGGCCCGACATCACTCACGCAGTGAACTTTTTGAGCCAATTCAATAACAACCCAGGAAAAGAGCACTGGATAGCTGCAAAAAGAATCTTAAGGTACTTAAAAGGCACTCAACATCAATCGATAATTTTCAAGAAAAATGGTGAACATCTCAAGGCGTTCGTCGATGCGGACTGGGCATCAGATGTCAATGACCGAAAAACATACACCGGTTTTGTCCTACAATTGTCCGGGGGACCAATCAGTTGGGAATCCCGAAAACAGCGTTCTGTGGCATTGTCAACGACGGAATCGGAGTACATCGCATTGTCCGAGATCTCGAAGGAGATCGTTCATCTTAGAAAATTTCTGGGTGAACTGTCACCGAAATATGTGTCTGCACCCACGATTGTGATGTCTGATAATCAGTCAGCTCAAAAGTTAGTCAAAAATCCTGTCTTTCATAACAAGACTAAACACATCGACATAAGGTATCATTTTGTTCGAGAAATTTATGAGCGTGGAGATATCGATGTAAAATATTTGTGCTCAGAAAATATGCCAGCTGATGTGTTAACAAAAGGATTAAGTGCTTCTAAACACAAGAATTGCTGTAAATTGATTGGATTGTCAGATTTCAATTTTTAATTATTACATAATTGTGTAATATTCTATTGTTTATATGTATTTGTTTCTGTAAAAATAACCATTGTAAAGGGGAATTGTTGGATATCAATGCCCATTTTCCCATCACCCCTGCTTATTTGTAATGGAACAGCCCAAGCATATAACTTGTAACCTAGTGGTGGCAACACCCTAATCATTCATGTTTACGATCTTCATGTGATCGGTCGTGTTTCGTCTCAGTGGGTCAATATCGTAGGCATCCACTTAAATGTTCCGTTTTAAATATTAGTTTAGCTTGAACCTAAAGTTTAAATATATTTCAATAATGTCCTGTCTACCCTCGTGTGTTTATTTCTTTGCTAAAACACCTACAACATAAAAATAAGTACATTATTATACGTAGGTTTACACAACTTATATAGTATACTGAGTTGAAGGATATTTCTGAATTAACTTTTGGAATATACATTGACCTAATCAAAAAAAAAAAAAAACTTAAAAGTGTAATAGATAAATATCAAACTGGCATAATTTTATTTTACACATAAAAATAAGTACATTATTATACGTAGGTTTACACAACTTATATAGTATACTGAGTTGAAGGATATTTCTGAATTAACTTTTGGAATATACATTGACCTAATCAAAAAAAAAAAAAAACTTAAAAGTGTAATAGATAAATATCAAACTGGCATAATTTTATTTTACACATAAAAATAAGTACATTATTATACGTAGGTTTACACAACTTATATAGTATACTGAGTTGAAGGATATTTCTGAATTAACTTTTGGAATATAAATTGACCTAATCAAAAAAAAAAAAAAACTTAAAAGTGTAATAGATAAATATCAAACTGGCATAATTTTATTTTACACATAAAAATAAGTACATTATTATACGTAGGTTTACACAACTTATATAGTATACTGAGTTGAAGGATATTTCTGAATTAACTTTTGGAATATAAATTGACCTAATAAAAAAAAAAAAAAAACTTAAAAGTGTAATAGATAAATATCAAACTGGCATAATTTTATTTTACACATAAAAATAAGTACATTATTATACGTAGGTTTACACAACTTATATAGTATACTGAGTTGAAGGATATTTCTGAATTAACTTTTGGAATATAAATTGACCTAATCAAAAAAAAAAAAAAACTTAAAAGTGTAATAGATAAATATCAAACTGGCATAATTTTATTTTACACATAAAAATAAGTACATTATTATACGTAGGTTTACACAACTTATATAGTATACTGAGTTGAAGGATATTTCTGAATTAACTTTTGGAATATAAATTGACCTAATCAAAAAAAAAAAAAAACTTAAAAGTGTAATAGATAAATATCAAACTGGCATAATTTTATTTTACACATAAAAATAAGTACATTATTATACGTAGGTTTACACAACTTATATAGTATACTGAGTTGAAGGATATTTCTGAATTAACTTTTGGAATATACATTGACCTAATCAAAAAAAAAAAAAAACTTAAAAGTGTAATAGATAAATATCAAACTGGCATAATTTTATTTTACACATAAAAATAAGTACATTATTATACGTAGGTTTACACAACTTATATAGTATACTGAGTTGAAGGATATTTCTGAATTAACTTTTGGAATATACATTGACCTAATCAAAAAAAAAAAAAAACTTAAAAGTGTAATAGATAAATATCAAACTGGCATAATTTTATTTTACACATAAAAATAAGTACATTATTATACGTAGGTTTACACAACTTATATAGTATACTGAGTTGAAGGATATTTCTGAATTAACTTTTGGAATATACATTGACCTAATCAAAAAAAAAAAAAAACTTAAAAGTGTAATAGATAAATATCAAACTGGCATAATTTTATTTTACACATAAAAATAAGTACATTATTATACGTAGGTTTACACAACTTATATAGTATACTGAGTTGAAGGATATTTCTGAATTAACTTTTGGAATATACATTGACCTAATCAAAAAAAAAAAAAAACTTAAAAGTGTAATAGATAAATATCAAACTGGCATAATTTTATTTTACACATAAAAATAAGTACATTATTATACGTAGGTTTACACAACTTATATAGTATACTGAGTTGAAGGATATTTCTGAATTAACTTTTGGAATATAAATTGACCTAATCAAAAAAAAAAAAAAACTTAAAAGTGTAATAGATAAATATCAAACTGGCATAATTTTATTTTACACATAAAAATAAGTACATTATTATACGTAGGTTTACACAACTTATATAGTATACTGAGTTGAAGGATATTTCTGAATTAACTTTTGGAATATACATTGACCTAATCAAAAAAAAAAAAAAACGAAGAGCACGTTTTACGAATTTTTAATTCAAATAAAATAATTCGAATCTAAACCTAAATTTTTTCGCATTTGATGGTATTCAGAAAAACATGTTTTTTCTCGTTCGCACACAAAAAAACGTTGCAACTTGAGCATTTTGAATGATATTTTGATTGAATCTTTTGGAGTACACAACATTCTTAACGACCCCGATTTGATACAAAAGTTGGCGTCTTCTATTTTCCAATCGAATGTCATTTGAAGCAGACAAGGTTCCATTCCTTCCCTTTATCGAATATAATCTATTTTTCATCTTCATTAGATTTTTGTCTCCTATTTCTTTTCTGTTGTGGTTCCAATTTTGTTAGCAGTCCTTTTGGTGTATTACAGGGATTATATACCAGGGATGACATTTCTCTAGCATTTCAATATATGCAGTGCATGAATTTATATTTTTAGCATAACAAAATCAGCCTGTGACACCCTTTTTTTTAGATTTATTATCCCTATCATCCATTGCACGTACCATATCAGCATTATCGATGCCACCCATGTCTCTATTGCTCTGTTAAAAATAGGAACTTAAAAATAAGTAAAATTTACTCAGATTTGATTACTTCCGATGTTTATCACAGCTCCGAATACATAAGTTTCATTTTTGAAAACGACATGAAGTCAAATGATGAGATAATGAACAAAAATAAGCAGTTGCTTGCCTACATATAGGCTGCCCTTTCAACGATTGCAACAAGGACTTGTCGGAAATACAAACATAATCCGCCTACCTGGTGTCGTCCGCACCGAAGTCCAGGGATATCCGTTTTACCACCACAGCGATGTGAAGAAGTCATAAAGAGTGCTTGGCAATGGAGGACTTCTTTATTTCTTGTTTAACAGTATGTGTTTGGTGCTCCTTAACACGAAATCTTAATGCTCTCTTTGTTTGCCCGATATATGACATGCCACATTGACATGAAATACTGTATGTGCCCCAGTTATTAAGGTCGTCAATAGGGTCTTTAAGTTGTGTGAAGGTGATCTTATTGATAGGTGAAAAAATGGAACGTATGTGGAAGCTACCGAGAATTTTAGAAATTTGATGGCTGATCTGAGGATAATATGGTAAAATACCAAACCATTAGAGCGTTCAGATAGACAAGAAATTTTAAGTGGATTTTTAAGTTTATGTGCCAAATACCTGCCAATTATTTACGTAATAAAAATTACACTTCACCAATTTAAATAGTCATGATTATATAATTCTAATTTCTTTACTTCAAAGCAATGGTCAAATGAAATAAATTACCTAAACAGAACTAAAGATATAAGTCATTGATAGTCAGTTAACTCCTATCCGTTGTTCGAGCAATTATAAATGGGATTTTCATTCATCTTGATCATTCAAATTATCTCACAAAAGAACATTAATATGCGTCTAGACAGACTCCTTGAGCGAAAAAAATTGTCAGTAATGTCAAATCCATTTTTTTAAAAAAAGAAATACTTAATTTATCATCATCTTGGGAATATCTTCAGACTCAAAAACTTGAGTTATCTTCCACATTCATAACTCAAAGACTAAGGGTCTTATTAGAAAATTACTCAACTTAAGAGCTATTAGTTACACCCATTCCCAAACCTTTTATTTAAATTGTTTAAAAGTATGTGTAGTTTTAAAATAATAAATGGAGTGTAAAAGATCTTGATGTCCCATCAAAGAAATACTCGCAGCGACAAAAATATCATTTTAGTCTTTATACGCGAGAATTTATACAATCTTTCAATTTCACGCCAGGCACTTAGAGCACTGAGTGCCACTTGGGTCCATTGATTTTGCATTTAAACAAGCGTTTGAGTACGTTCCAGAGTGCGGCGATTTAAAGTAAAAAAGTTCGAAATCCATACTTTGAACGCCTGTCTCCATTAAAACCTCTTATGCAGTCCTCACCCATTTAAAGAGAATAAAAACTGATTTCCTCAAAAGCATTTTTAGGGTTACGCCATTGGAAATGTGAAGGACTTCTTGATTCGAATTTATCTTACCGATTAGGGTTAGCTGAAGAGCGGAGTGAGTAAGTAAGTGCAGCGGAATGATTATGGCCGATGGGGATATGTATAAAAAACACCACCAAAGGCAATCCATTTACGGGTTTTTTTTACCGATTTTTTTTTACTTAAATGGAATATTAATATTTTAATAATTTCACTTTCATATTGGGATATTCAAATATTTCAAAGGAAAGGGAATTCGAGTTTAAATCAACCAATGAAATCGAGAATAAATGTTCGATTTGAGACGCTAATGATATTTGGGCATTGGTGCGAGGAAGTGAAATATAAGGCTTAATTGGATTGGCTGGTTTTTTTCAATGGTTTTTAGAGGATAATCATGCGTAAAAAGATTAAATAAATTATCTATGGCGTTAGACAATTTATTATTTTGTGATGAATTGAGATTTAATCGTAATGAGTTTTCTTATTCAATTTAAATATGTGCCAAGGAAATTATTTAAAAAAAACAAAATATATATAAAACTGAAAATTCATATATTAAAAAAATATAATAGTTGGTGGTTTTTTTTTTCTGTTTAGAATTATCAACTTGAAATGAACTCTTACAAGTTTTTAAGTTATGTATTGTGTTATTTAATATTTTCAACGAACTGCGGATGTTGTGACTACAATGTCAAAAAGGTATTTAAAAATAAGCACCTGAATATTATAGTTTTGCTTTAAGTACAATTGCATCGTAAATGACGTACTCAAATTTAAGTTACCGTACTTTCTCAGTTTGATTTAACATTGTTAATCTCAGCTTCTGTTTAAGCCATCTTAACAAAGCGATCTGACAAACATAAAATTGGTGTGCAGAACGTTTTTTCCGCATTATTTGATGTCGATTGCTTAAATGGAAAATCAGTTATTACAACTCAATTATCTTACTTCCCAATCTTTTGGCACACTTTTTCTTTACTGTTTCTTCTGTTTATAAGTTCTTCTAATCGCTCTCATAGTTTAACGGATATGGCTCTGGACTGTAGTGCCTGAGGATCTGGGTTCGATTTCCGGTTAGTCTTGGTTGTGATTGTCAATATATATTTAAGTGACTCAAACTTAAGTTCGGAGCCATGATAAGCATCTAACAAAACAATATATATATATATATATATATATATATATATATATATATATATATATATATATATATATATATATATATATATATATATATATATATATATATATATATATATATATATATATATGTACATTTATATATAATGGCAAAAGCAATGTTAAACTACCAGATATATTACATATAAAAAAGTAAGAAAGTTGACTTTTCCACAATAAATTGAAACAACTCTATTATAAAAGAAGGATAAAAAACATAGTAAATACCTCTAGTATTGTAAGAATTGAATTGTTTTGATTGTAATAACCTTTTCATTATTAAAAATAACGAAAACTAAATTTTGTTTTGAAGTCAAGTAGTTTATTCAATATAATGAAAACCTGGAGTTAAGGTTCTTTTATAAATCTTAGTGAAATTCATTTGATTTAAAAGAATTTTTTTATAGAAAAGCAATATAGGTACTCTAAAGAAAAAGCATTTGATAAGCGTTGGGTATTTGTGATTGTGTCTTATCTTCATTTTAATCAGAAAATTTGAGAATATCATTGTAAATTAAGTTTTATTTTTGCAATTGTGATGAGATAACGAGATAAAATTGCGGGTTGTTACAAATTTTCGGGAGATAATCATCATTGTTTGGCTGATTGACTACACATAATAAACCATTTTTTCTTATGATTTAACTACTTTTTTTGTTGCAGTTAAAGCTAAGTGACTTGTTTAAATATAAGCGAATTAGTTGAACAAAAATAGTGTTTTTATTATTCCAAAACTGCCAAATAATGACAATCACCCAATGACTTGTAACAACCCTGTATATCTACGAATCATTCTAATAGAAGAAATGTGTATATTACTCCTTGGCATAAATCTTTTGTTTCTCAAATAAAAAACACATACCTATAATTGATTTAATCTAGGCGAAATATTAGTTGGTTGCTTGAAAAACGTCGCTCTAGAACTACACAAAGTATATTTGTTATGGTTCGGGATATATCCCGAAGAAAAGACTGCGGAATATTGTCTCGTAGTTTTGAACAGATGACAAGGACATCACCAGAACTGGCATTCCACACTTAACCTTAATGATGTGTCGTTTCCATTAATGAAATGTAAAGTACGTTTTGTGTTCTTATTATGTAACTAAATATAATATCAGGAATTTGAAAATTTTCTAAAATCAACACTACTGAATTTTGCTATTTTTGCCATTTGCGTCACCTCAAACGCCAAGTAAGCTTTAAGTTAGAAAATATGTCCTCGTTTTTTTTTTCTCTTTAATGATTGCGTTTTTTGTTTGATTGATTGACAAGTTAAGAGATTTTTGCTTGCCTGAAGAAGTTTGCTTTATCTCTGTTTTCCTGGTATGCTTAATCCTCAGGTCAGACAGCAACACACACACATTTATACACAATACTACGTATTTTAGAACCATAGTCCTTGGTTCTATAGTTCTTCGTAGAGAATAGTTCAGAAATACGGGCAATTGTTCCCAGGTCTTTCCTTCGAGATAGTATCCGAACCGTCGACAACAGCCCAGTGTGACGTTAATTAACCAAACCAAACCCTACAATCAGTAGCTTGATAAAAAGTCCAAGTGGATATTTGAACTCGCTTACGAGCTGGGTCTCCAATTGCCTAGTGGATAAAGGCGTTCAGCTGGTAATCAGGAGATTGCTAGTTTGAGCCCGAGCGGTGAATTTGACAAAGAAAAGTGAAAAAAGCAGTGATATGGCGATTGGAGGGTTGCCAGCTTCGCTACAAAAATACTAGAAAGTCATCCAGAACAACCAACAACTTGTACCGGCGTAAATACGGGACTGGTGCACGATTAATCTGATCGGTGCCCAAATTCATGACGCCTGTTGAAGGCGTGGGTGCCAGCTCAGGTGTTGTCCTTTGAGGTAGGCCCCAATTGTCGCCAATAGCCCACTGTGCAACACTAGTGAGACGTTAATTAACCAAACCAATCCGATCACGAGCTGGATACTTTGCCTCTGGGAAACCGGGGAGCCCCAGTTGCTCAGTTGGTAAGGCGTTCAGCTACTAATCAGAGGATTGGTGGTTCGAATCCGGGAAATGGACTTGACATAGAAAAGTAAAAAAGTAGTGATCTTACGATCGGAGGGTTGCCAGCTTCGCTACAAAAATACTAGAAAATCGTCCAGAATATCCAACAAATTATACTGGCGTGTATACGGGACTGGTGCACGATAAATCTGATCGGGGTCCAAAGTCCCGACGTCTATTGAAGGCGTTGGGTGCTAGTTCAGGTGTTTCCTCGTCATCTGACCATGGTTCTAAAATAACGAGGTGCATGTATGAATGTGTATGTGTTCCCGGGTCTTTCCTTCGAGATTGACCCCGAGCCGTCGCCAATAGCCCACTGTGCAGCTCTAGTGCGACGTTATTTAAGAAAACCAAACTGGGAAACCGGGCCTTATTGGTTGGTTCCGTCACAAATTCCCGTCGTCCACTGTTTGGTTTGGTTAATTAACGTCGCACTAGAGCTGCACAATGGGCTATTGGTGACGGTTCGGGGTCTATCTCGAAAAGGAAAGACCCGGGAACACATACACATTCCCACACATTCATGACGAGAAACATCTGAACTGGCATCCTGCGCATTCAATAGACGTTGGGACTTTGGACCCCGATCAGATTTATCGTGCATCAGTCCCGTATACACGCCGTTTATTTTTGCGGATGTTCTAGACGATTTTCTAGTATTTTGTATCGTACACTGTGCAGCTCTATTGTGCAGCTCTATGTTATTTCAACCAACCGACAGACCAATTTTTGTTTGTTTTGTTAATTAACGTCGCTCTAGAGCTGCACAGTGGGCTATTGGCGACGGTTCGTGGTCAATCTCGAAGAAAAGACCCGGGAACACGTACACACATTCATACATGCACCTCGTTATTTTAGAACCATGGTCAGATGACGAGGAAACACCTGAACTGGCACCCAACGCCTTCAATATACGTCGAAACTTTGGACCCTGATCAGATGTATCGTGCACTAGTCCCGTATACACTCCAGTATAATTAGTTGGATATTCTGGACGACTTTCTAGTATTTTTGTAGCGAAGCTGGCAACCCTCTGATCTCAAGATCACTACTTTTTTACTTTTCTATGTCAAGTCCATTTCACGGATTCGAACCACCAATCCTCTGATTAGTAGCTGAACGCCTTACCAACTGAGCAACTGGGGCTCGACCAATTGTTGAATTAACCAACTAACTAGCGTCTCGGCTCGGTTTTGGTTTGGTTAATTAACGTCGCACTAGAGCTGCACAGTGGGCCATTGGCGACGGTTCGGGGTATATTTCGAAGGAAAGACCCGATAACACATACACATTCACACACATATTCATACATCCACCTCGTTATTTTAGAACCATGGTCAGATGACGAGGAAACACCTGAACTGGCAAGGTCTCGGCTCGGAGGAAAAATTTAACCGTTACATAAGAAACATAGAAGGACACGTTCCCTACCTTTTAGAAACAATTTACCTCGAAGAATTATTAAGACAGAGAAGTGTCCCAAAAATCAAAAGAAGAAACGTCCGTCGAAAAATCTCCCTCTCAGTAATAATTGAAAATGAAAATCCGGTGGAAATTAATTCTCCAAAACGGAAATTTTCATCTGCATATCTGATGAAAATTTTCCTGGGGAAAGTAATTACAATAACTGATATTGCGTTTTCGAGTCGTCCTCGTCTTCGTCTGCGGGAGGGGAAGATAAGTTCGCAATTTAAATTCAAGTCTTCGGTATCTTTTGCGGTTGCGAACTTCGTCGGAAAGATTATTATTATGATGATATCGAAAATATAATTGAAAGGCAATAAGGATAAGGGTTGATCTTTGGAGATTGAATGAGAAATAGATATAGTATGAAACTTGATACTCTTGTGTATGTGATTAAATTAAATATGACTTAAAGTTTTATTTAAATTACAATGTATCTGTTTGGAGAATACTATATCATTGGATTGAAGGGTAGATGATTATAATCGTTTGTTGGAGATCACTGATGTATAGCGATTTAAAGTTATATTAGCTATACAAATGTTTATATGTAAGTAAATAAGTTTTGGATGTTTGAACGAATAAACGTAAAAAAATAATTTGATTTCGGTTGTAGTTTTTTTTCAACTTTCGATTTGAGATATTTTTTATTATTATTATTGATGTATAAAAACAATAAAACTCCATTTTATCTCAAACATGTTCGATAATTTTGATTGGGGAATGGAATTGCCTATTCAAGTGTGAACACAGATACAGATTTTGTGTGTTTCTATCTTTGAGGAAGATTCTGAAAAATCCATTTTATTGTAAACTAGACTAATAATTTTGGGAGTATAAGATCTCGTGACCGAAATGAACAAATACAAAAAATCTTTTTAAAAAAATTCTTTTAAAACTACTTAAAAAAATCTTTTTAAAAAAATTCTTTTAAAACTACTTAAAAAAATCTTTAAAAAAAAATTTTAAATCTAAAAAAAAAAATCTTAATTTTTAATTTTTTTTTTAATCTGAAAAATATATAAAAAAATCTTTAAAAAAATATACGTTTATTATTACCAAGGAACATTCCTGCAAATTTGAAGAAAAACTAACACGTTGGGTTGTAATTGCGAAACGAACTTACGTCGGAAGGTAGATTTAAAACAGAGACTTCGCTTTCTAAAAAAAAATCTTTAAAATAAATTATTATTTTTAAATCTAAAAAAAAATCTTAAATTTTTTTTTAAATAAATCTAAAGAAAAAAAATCTTAAATTTTTTTTTAAATAAATCTAAAAAAAAAGTCTAAAAAAATCTGATAAATACATAAAAAAAATCTGAAAAATATATATAAAAAATCTTTACAAAAACATATACGTTTATTGACTCCAAGGAACATTCCTACAAATTTGAAGAAAAACGAACACGTGTAAACTGCGAAACGAACTTACGTCGGAAGGTAGATTTAAAACAGACTTCGCTTTCGCTCGGTCCAAAAAGTACCAATTTTTTTAATCGGGTTAACAAAATACACCACATAAATTAATAAACTTTAATTAAAGAAAATCAACCAGTACAATAGGGCTTCAGAAGATTTTTAGAATTTTCGTTTACTTGGAAAAACTGCGAATTTCTATAAAAAAAAATTAGATATACCATAAACGGGTTCTCTAATTATCTAGAACATAGGTTTATATATCTTATATCCTCCCCATTGTCTGGACCTCAATATCTATAAAAGACCATACGAGCCAGACAATAGTGGGCGTGTGGCATGAGATGCTGATTAAAAATGACAACACTTTTTTAGTCTCAGAAAACCCCAAATCGCAAAGAAATATGATAACGATTATCAGTATTCTCTATCTTATCCGACTATAGATAATCATAATAAAACGAATAAAAATGAATTGAGGCCATTAAATTCAATAAAACGTATAAATATATTTAAAATAATACATCGAATTTAAAATCCCTCATCGCTGATGGATATAAAACATTAAAATATTTGCATTTTAAAATGTATATTTAGGGTTAGCGAGGGAGAAATGACGATGAAAGGATTTAATAAAATCGCGTTTACAACCTAAAACTTTACTTTTGAAAAAATACCTACTGTTATAAAAGGAAATACCTCATTAGTCCCCTTTTAAAATACTAAAAATAATACGGGTATTTTTTACAAGTAATTTAAAAGATTTTATTATGGGACCAATGTAAAATGAGCCGTTGTAATCAACGTTGATTGAAGCCCACGTTTTCTTTACTCTTAATTGGTTATATCTTAGAAGTTTCATTTTATTTGGAAATATTTTGAAGGTAATTTTAGCTTGTTTTCTGTCTAAACCTGCATTTGAATTATGTAATATGACGTTAAAATGTATTTATTATAAGATGAAAATAATTAAGATGTGTTTAAGATAAATAAGATGTGTAGAAGATAATGTTATATAAGATGTACTTAATTATATGAGATTGTGAATGGTGTATTTATTTTACTTTCTATATTTATAGAAAATTTAGTGTGTGAATATATTGTTTTCGGATTATAATTTTGAGATTTCTGATAAAAAATTAGAAAATGGTAAACATTTACAATACAAGATAAAATTGTGTAATTTCTGATTATTCGTTTATTTATTATTGACGGAAAATTTAATCGGATCATTTTCATAGGCACTTTAATCAAACTCGAGAATTTATTTTTAAATGGGATATTTTAAAAATGTATTTATAATTAAGATAACCTTAAAATATAACCATTTAACAAGAACACATAAATGTTAAGCCGGTTATAAATATTCGATATTCATTTCAAATAAATTTTGAAAGTAATCGTTTACTTCAATGAATAAATTTACATGCCAAACGTTGAGATAAAATGAAAGATATTATGGTAGTTCAACATAAACAATAAACAAAACACATGAATAAATATATTTTTTTAAAAACAGATAGATATTATGGAAGTTTAAAAGTATTATTAAATTAGTGCATACTACAAAATGACATGCTTTGAAAATAACAATACAGCTATACAAATTAAACTATTGAAATAATCCATTTATATTAGCTTTAATTTAAAATATATGAATGTAATGCAAGGAAAATTAAATAAGTAAACTAAAAATATGAATTTCTTTTATGTTGGTTTGTCAACCATAGATATCCTCAAACATAATTTATTGCTAAATTTAGCCATTATTATTTACTGTTCCATTTCTGTAAAATTAAACAATTTTATTAAATGAACAGTTAAATTATTGCACTGTAAAAAAAGGTGCTTAAAATAAGTACATGAAGGTACGCGTTTTTCTTTAAGTACAGGTGCATCGTAAGTAAATGATGACATATTAAAATTTAAATAATCGTTCTTTCTCAAAGATGAGCAGTGTGATTTAATATTGCTAAATTCAGCTTATATTCAAGCCGTCTTAACAAAGCGACCTGACAAACTTAAAATAGTTGTTCAGAAGATGGTTTTCCACATTATGGCGATTGCTTAAATGGAAACTGAGTTGTTCCAAATCAATTATCTTACTCCCCATATTCCCCTGGTTGTATAAGGGGTAAGGCACTGGACTGCGGTGCTTTAGGATATGGGTTCAATTTCCGGTATGTTTTGGTTTAATTGTTGATATTTATTTGAATTGATTAATGAAGGCAGCCTATGTAAGCAAGCTATTGCTCTTCTTATTCATTTTTATTCATTGTACTCATTTTTATTGCATGTCTTTTTCAAAAATGAAATTTATGCATTCGTTGCTATAATACGCATCGAATGTACTCAAAAATGAGAAAATTTTACTTATTTTAGAATACTTATATTTAACAGTGTACTTTGCAAATAGATTATAACCCCCAATAAAGCGCACGTATTTCCAAACAAAATGAATAATTAAAAGTGTTAACGAAAGTTCTAAATTACAATAACAATAAGGACTTTCAGTATTATTGGAAATATTCCAAAACACGTGATTACAAATTTAAACAGAAAAATACAAAATTATTCCATGAAACTCCCTCATCTCGAACATTTAAAAAAAGAGAACACCATACCAAAAGAATAATTTCCAAAGGCCCTTTCTAGCACCCTCTAAAACACTCCATTTTCCGTGTTCCTCTTAATAATTGCCACCAAATGAAAAGATCTCAGCTCAGTATTACGATTATGGCCCGCCATAATGGAAAACTAAGCTCTTTGGCTAATGCCTGGGAATTTCAAGCAAAACAATATGTGTTTGGTTGTGTTCCCCCTAAGCCTAGAAGCTATTGCTCGGGCATTACGGCGATTCTTTGCTTTTGACGTGCTGCAGAAGACTCGGTTATTTTCTGGGATAATATAGATAGTTTGGGTGTTCCGTAATATGTAGTCGTCTGATGGGTGTTGTGTAATTTTCGGGTAGTGAAAAACCTATTTGATGTTGAGTAATTTGGAAGCATTTTCTGATCGTTAACTTAAATTATATATATTTGGCTTTGATTAAAGAATTTTATATATATATATATATATATATATATATATATATATATATATATATATATACTAATATATCAGCATGCATGTATGCATATATGTATGTAAATACGTATATATATATATATATATATATATATATATATATATATATATATATATATATATGTTTTTACTGTACTTGAGTTTTAATTGGTTTAAATTTTATTTGTTTATTTGTTGGTTTTGCTTGAATCTTTGGAAAATATTATTCAAAAAGAAAAATACTATTCGCAAATCGATAAGTATATCTATATATATAAAAAAAAAGAATACTTTTGAATATAATTATAAATACTTTTTCAGTGATCATGGAGAAAATATCTAGAAACTAATTTGGAAAATCTAGAATACATATTTTGCGAATTTTCAAATAGCCTTAAGTTAAAAAACATATTTTTTTACTTCTATATGCATTTTGAGGTTTATAAAGAAAATATATAATTCCAGTAATTCTGTTCCAAATTTATTCAAAATACAACGGGGAAATGGTTTTGGATGTTTGTATGATAAATCAGTAATATTTGCATTTAAATAACTGTAATACCTCAAGGGTCAGTTGCGGATGTTTCTTTAAATTATAAATTGTATATCAATATATCAGCATGCATGTATGCATATATGTATGTAAATACGTATATATATATATGTATGTTATATATGTATTAATTCAAATCTCTATCCTCCCATTGTATTTCATTGCACATCAAACAACAGGGTATTGCATACATTTAATGCTTCTGATTAGATAATTCAAACTGCACATTTTTTGCCCGTATTTTAGTATTAATGTTTTGAGATCCTTTATATTTTAATCAAATATTGCCAATGGTCCTACATGAAAATTTTCGGATTTTTTAATTACTAACTATGTTCATTAAATTTTTTAATAACTAATTAATTTTTTTAATTATTAATTAAGCTTCATTGTTTAATTAGTCTTTCGCCGCCATAGTTATGTATTCTTTATATGAAATTTTAAATATATATATATATGCGTTTAAATTAATACAGAGTCGATACAGAAAATATCTGAAACATAGCATTTTCCTTCTTCTATAGAAGTGTATTTAGCTAAGCCTAACATTCGAAATAAGTATTTACTAAAAAAAGTCTACCTTAAAAATGAAGTAAATTCGTTAACATATTAACAATACAGTATAATTATACCAGTCTATAAAATCCCTTCAAAAATGTATACCTTAAAGCAATGTATAACGACTTTATAAATACCAGGGAATCCCAACATTCCAAGCATTCAAAATCGACAGGGTACGAAATTTGTGTTTGATTCTATAATCCGAATTCCTATTTCAGATATCCTTTGAAATCAGCAGTATTAAAACATCGTATTACTCTTCTATGCTAATGCGTTATCCAGCATGACCAACTTTCAAAATTCGAAGCAGACTTCTTAATTTAATACGGTTTTCTAATCGATGACGGCGCTACTTTAACTGCTCATTATTCGGATTTATGCCTTAACTAAATTTGGGAATATTTAACAAACAAGGTGGAACAAACAAATCCAAACATGATCTTGAAACAAATCCAAACATGAACAAATCCAAACATGATCTTCGAATATGGATCCTTTGTAGTAGAGGAGTCATGACGTCCCCCCCGTAAACTTCAAAGTGGCCAGAGGTACTTCTTACCGATTTTATAAACGTACTTACGTCAAATATGAACAGTGTAAATATTTAAGCAGAATGTTTTGAATGTAGAAATTAATCGAATAAAATATTTATAGAATATGGGTCGCTGAGGACGGGTTTGTAGGGGTAGATTGAGTTTGAAAAATGCCCCCCCCCCCCCTCCCCCCCGGCTATCCCCTCATTCGAAATTTTTCTTTTTATATTAAATTTTTAAAAATGATCAAAAATAAAAAAAATATATAAATTTTTTGTCTCCTTAAAATTAAAAATGCCCAGCAAAAAAGGTCAGAATGAAACCTTCATCAAAATTGTCAAATTGAAAGTTTTTTGAAGGTTTTATAAAGGTTATTGAAACAAAATACTGCAGTTTTTAATTTTGTCCTGCATAAAAACTCTGAAATATCTGCATTTTTCCTTCATGACTAAAAATTGAAGGTTTTTATGAAGGTTTTTTACAGTTTTTATGAAGGATATTGAAACAAAAACCTTTAAGTTTCTAGATCTTCAAAAAAACTGCAATTTTCCTGCATAAAACCTTCAATTTCAAAAAATGTATGAAGCTTTTAATCTGACTTTTTTTGCTGGGTGTGTCTGTTATTTTCTTTTCAACTGTCGACTTTAAAATTTTGATGACACTTCGGCAGTTGAAAGTTTCATGCAATCAGGCGGTCGTAAAATTTGTTCTGTATAGGCCTTGTGCTGTTAAAGGCCTTGTTAGAGCCTTGTTAGGCCTTGCTGTTATAGGCCTTGCTGTTAAAAATTTCAGTTCAACCTTGCACCATATTTCAGTGCTCTGCAGCAACTTTCACATTATTGTGATGCAATCTTGGTTTAACCAAAAATCCTTGATCGAGAACAGAGCAGTTTTTACCAAAAAAATTGTGTTATCTCCTAAACTGCAACCGAAACCTTCGCTGAATCTCCACCAACAAACCCACATACAGTGGTATCGTGGCCTGGTTGCTCAAGGGCTTTCAGCTGATAATCAGAGGATTACTAGTTCGAGCCCGTGCGGTGACTAATATAAGAAAAGAAGTACTTATCTTGTGATCGGAAGGTAAAATATGGGAATGTTTGATCTAATCTAAATTTTAATGGGTGTAGTTTTTTTGTGCAACGTTTCACCACTAAATGGTTTCCGTGGTAGCCATAAAATGGTGAAACTAAGCACCAAATAATGGTTACAGCTAAATGGGTACCAAATTTTGAGCAAACATAAAAAAATGATGTATGGATCTTGTGATCAGGGGGTAAAATATGAGAATATTGTATCTAATCTAAATTTTAATGGATGTAGCTATTTTGATGCAACGTTTCACCATTAAATAGTATCCGTGGTTGCCAAAAAATGGTGAAACTATGCACCAAATAATGGTTGCAGCTAAATGGGTACCACATTTTGGTGCAAACATAAAAAAAAGATGGATGGTTCTTGTGATCAGGGGGCAAAATATGAGAATATTGTATCTAATCTAAATTTTAATGGGGGTAGCTATTTTGGCGCAACATTTCACCACTAAATGGTATCCGTGGTAGCCATAAAATGGTCAAACTATGCACCAAATAATGGTTGCAGTTAAATCGGTACCAAATTTTGGTGCAAACTGGTAATAATTTGTCGTTTTTAACAAGACAGAAATGCACTTAAAACATGTATGTGTACTCAGCCATCAATATACCATTTTCCCTTTTTTGATACACGAAAAAAAAAACATCTTTACTGAAAGCGATTGGGAAAACATTTATTCTCACTTCAGCAAACAAACACTTTTCCCCAAGTCATGTTTACTCCTCTCTCTCAACTCCGACTCCGTGTTTGGACTTGGCGAACAGATCGAAATTCGCCGAGTCAAAAAACACACATAAAAATAACCAAAGAAATATACTTGATATTTTTTCTTCTCAAAGCCGCACTTGTAAGAGGGAGTTTCGGGCAAATTAGAAAATCAAACATCGTCTGTGAAGGGAGCGACGGGGGTCCAATCGAGTCCCTCCCAAAAGGGGCAGGTACTTCTATCTGAAATGAATCTCGGCTGGTACCCCAGGGGGCATTGACGAAAGGTATTACTTAATCGCTTTGCCATTGTTAGGCCCATTATGGGAGGTGTCAATGGCTGTAAGATGAACCGTTGGAGAATCGAGGGGCTGTCTCATGTATGCAATGAGTGTTTGTGTTGTAGGGATTGTTTATTTAGCTGTTAAATTTAAGCATAGGGTGTGGGGTGTTAAATAACTGAATATATCATATTTGATTTAATGTTGTTTATGTAGGTGAAATCATTTCACTGATTTGTTACATTATACTTAAAAGTGGACATTGTAGTGCAAAACTGCAAAACAATTTAGTTTTTTTATATTAAAGTTTTTACTTCTCCTGCATCTGCATCCTTTAAAATATCTTCCATAATTTTAAAGATTCCATAATTTTAAATTGCAGATTTTTAAATTTTTTTTTATAGATTTATGAAAGATTTCCAAACAAAAATTTTACATTTAATATACCTTTATAAAAACGGCAGTTTCCCTCCATAAAACCTTCAATTTCACAATTTTTATGAAAGTTTTATGCTTGCTTTTATTGTTTTGCACCCTATTATTTCCCTTTAATTTATGTACACAATTATAAACTAACCAGTTGTTATAGTTAATTGAAACTATGCTCTACAGTAAATTCTAGAATCAGTAACTTGAGTATAAATAATTAAAAAAAAAATCTTCAAAAATACAAAATACGGAAAATAGTTTTTTTTATCAAATTTATACAACTATACAATGTATACTAATTTAATGAATTTTAATTGACATGCTTATTATTTTACACTGAATTAGCGTTAAAAATTTAGAATGAGTTCAAAGCTCAATTTGTAACGAAGTATTATGAAAATTGAAACAAATGTGAAGAGTTTTGAACATCGTGTTGATGTTTACGTTCTTTGAAAACTTTAATGCAGAAATAATTTTTTTAGCAAATTTCAATTACATAAGCAACTCATGCATGGCAACTGCAAAAATGCGAAGTCGATCTATTATTTAAATAATATAATATTGAACTTTGAGAGAACTTTTTCAGAAAAAAATGTATATATATATATATATTTTTGGAAAACACATACTAAGTAAAAGATAAACTTTAAACAAAATGATGAAATGGCCATTTTTTTATAAAACTTACTGAATTATGTTCAAAATAAAATATTTTGAATTAGGTAATTCAGGCGAAATTCTCTGCGTTTTTTCTTCAAAATTAACTTTTCTTGACATATAATAAATCAGTGTGCCTTATAAAAAGGAAAACCATTTTAAAGCCGATTCCCTTAAAAAACAATTTATCAATTTTCCCCGGTAGAAATGGCATGTGCTGAGTGAAAGAAATTAGTAGTTTAAACTTTCACCGAAACATATTAGAGGTATATTTCTTATCATATTTAAAACTAGCCTGTCGTATATTTCCATATTAAACCAGATTGACTGAACTTACTGAACGTACTTAGAAACACTGTTAAAAATGCATTCTCATATTTGGTGAAAGTTTTGTCATTTTTTGAAGGAGTAGATGCTTACTATATGCTCCAATTAAGTATTTTGTCAAATTGACGCAATTCCTTTTGTTTTTTTTACTAAAATTTTTTTTCGTCAAAAATGAGGACAATTGCAAATAAATACCGAAATCTTAATTCGAATTACGGACCTATAGGTTCCAAGTCCAATGCTCCATCCACTCGGTCAAGTTTGGTTTGGTTTGTTTTGTTAATTAACGTCGCACTAGAGCTGCACAGTGGGCTATTGGCGACGGTTCGGGGTCTATCTCGAAGGAAAGACCCGAGAACACATACACATTCACACACACATTCATACATGCCCCTCGTTATTTTAGAACCATGGTCAGATGACGAGGAAACACCTGAACTGGCACCCAACGCTTTCAATAGACGTCGGGACTTTGGACCGCGATCAGATTTATCGTGCACCACAGGGGTGCCCACAGGGGGGGATCATGGCGCAAGATGCGCCATCAAAAGTTTTGGGGGGGATTTTTTTACATGGCTTTTTTATTATTATTTTTAAATATTTAGGGGGGAAATTTTTTGGACAAAAAATTATTTAATAAGTATAATACATTATATAATGTGCCTTCAATCACTGGAATTTCCAGCGATTTCAAGAAACGTCTCTTCGGCACATTAGCTGACGACATTGTAAAAAAAATACGTTCACGTTTATTGATCTGTATCCGGTTCAAACATTCAGAATACACTTCAGTGCCGAGATTGAAATTAAAAAACGCTGTGAGGCAATAAATTTTCCATTAGAAATAATGTATAAATAATAATAAATATGAAGAGTCAGGACAGAATGAAGGGTCTATAAACTCAGGGCCTCGAACCTCATTTCATATCCTTATATCATAAATTACGATTATATTACAAAACATCTAAGCAATTGCTTTGATAAATATGAGGGTCAATTTGTTGATTCTATTTTTATGCTGATTCGATTCACTAGCTGAACAACTATTAAAACACTTCCAATGTTCGTACTACACTTGGGAAAAGAAAACGCTCTTTTCTGCTTGTGATGAGGCATATGTTTAAAAAAAAACTGCAATGAAGCAGACAGTCTCCTCATCTCAATAACACGTATAACATAAATTACGACTTTTATATACAACTCCACTAGAAACTAATTACTTTCATACGTTTGTTTACTAGTAAGTGTAGACGATTTTACTTTATTTGGGTTTCGTCTTTTCGGTCGAATCAGTTTTAATAACTTCAATGGTGTTACAGCAAAAGAACAGATAATATATTTGAATGCTTGGTTTTTCTGAACTTACTGTTGAAATGTGGAGCAAAGTTACAATTATTTAAATTGTAAAAAAGAAAAAAACCTTAATGAAAAGTATTTTCTGAGTTTGAGAAACTGTAGTGGTAAGTGGATAAATATTATATGGCATTTTTAGTTTAATTTTATAAGGTTTCTGAAAATTCGATAAAATGAAGTTTTGCATTAATAGTCATATTTAATATATCCAAATATAAGAATGGGGGAGCTAAATTGTCTTTCAGTGTTCAAAATGGGCTACAACCCGTTCAACCTCAAGATAGGTTTGTAGTTAGACAATATATAGTTAGCAACAATATTTCCAGGAATGGGAAAAGAAAGAAAATTTTGTTATTTATTTTCGTATCCCCTTATAAAACTGTGTATAAAATTATGTGCAGTTATTCAGCTCAAAAACTTCGTTTTGTTACATTATAACTGCCCGATTTTTGACATTGAAAGTTTTACAAAATAGTAAAGGTTTTGTAAATTATTTTTTAACGTGTAATAATGCTTTGATATTGAATAATAAGCTTTAAAATAAAAACTCATATTAGGAGGCACCCCTAAATCCTCCTAAATTACCTAATATGGTTGATTAACTTTATATATGATTTACAACTTTATGAAATAAATGTTTTAAATGCCTTTAATTTAAAATACACATTATTCATTGTGTTATTTAATTTTGTTTTTAACAAAATATAATATTAAAATAAATTTTAATTTATTCTAAATTATATTTAATATTTTTAAAACCTTTCAAAATAGCAAGTACGAAGCAAAACTGAAAAAAAAGTGCGTATTATTGGTTAAATCTAAACATTACAGTAAAAATATTCATATACTTTAAAGAATTGAATTCTCATAATTTCAAATCGTTAAAATTGCTGAGAATTTTTCCCCCTTCCTCCATTTTTGCAGTATTGAAACGATATATAACGTAGCCGATTTTTTTTTATTGAATTAAATGTATCGTTTGAAATAAATTTAAAAAATATTATTCGAATTTCTCCAAAAGCGCGAGTGCCATTTCAAAATAGTCCGTGGTCTTATTTTTTTTGTCAGTCACTATAAAAGTTTTACAAGATCATTTAATGCAAAATATACTTAAAGTACTTTATTTAAAATTATAAAATACTGACCAAAATCTGTCGCGTAGGTAAGGGGGGGAGGGGGATTCAAATTCTCCATTGTAAGTCAAATAAAAAAAAAATTAAAAACCGAATTACTCTAAAAATCATAATATATATATATATATTTATTTTTTTAGGGGGGGGGGGAAGAATACCCCTGTTAGCATGTAGAATTTAGACAGAAACACGATGACGTCATGTTAGGTTTAATTTGAAATAAAGATAATAAAGGGAAAAGTTCGTCAAATGGGGTTATAAAAACATGATCCAAAACATGCTATGGAAACCATATTGTGGTGTGGTTCTTCGAGCCAAGATCGCATATAATTTCGTTAATCTGAAAGTACTTCATTATCTGTTGTCAATTTGTTCTAAAACAAAACTGTCTCCCATTTTTTCTATAATGGTTGTTAATTTATTGTTTTTGTTGGCCCGCGAAAACCTTTTGAGTATTATCTAAATTTCTCGAAAAACAAGCGAGCGATTTTTTTCCCTTACTTTTTGTGCAAATCAACACAGACCCAGGATGCAGACCAGTCGGCTGGTATTACCTTTTTTATTTTTATTTAATTCTAAAAATAGATCAGACACCCTTTTTTTCATCAAATTTCTATATGAAACATTTTACATTAAAATGTAGTATTGCGTAATATATAGCCGCCGAACGTCTGAGCATTTTTGGCGATATTTTGATTGGCGACGCGGCTCGGGGTCCATCTCGAAGGAAATTCCCGGGAACAATGCCTCGTATTTTTGAAACATGATGAGATAACGAGAACAACACCTGGCGCCGTTAAGTTGGTAATTTTTTTGTTTCTTATAGATCTTTGAATTAAAATGGCATTTACAATTTAAATTTAATTTATGGAACTTAATATTTATTGGTAATAAGTAAATAATTGTCTCTGAATTAAATTGTGTATATTTTATGTTTAATTTAAAATTAGCAGTGGCGATTGGGTTGCAAAATACCATACAATTTCGTGTGTTTTGACTCCCACTATACTTTAGATCATGTAGCCTTTATAATTTATATTATTCTTTACCAGTTTTGGTCAACTGAAACGCTTATTAGATCTTTCAACTATCATAACTATAAATTATCTAACTAATCGTTATCCCACATATATTGTAAGGATTCTCAAACTTAAAATTTGTTCTCTAAATTTATTTCAAAATTTGGGAGTAATATACTAATTTTAAAAGTAGGTAGTTATTGATAACTGTTAAAAGTAGTTAATGACATAAATAACTGTGGCTGCCTCTATATTCAAATGCCAACGTATTCCAACGCATTAAAAACTGTAATTTAAACGAAAAGATTCTTGTTTTAAATTTGTTTTCAACGCGTTGTGACCTTTTGATATCAAATACATGTTTAACAAAATTATATAAAAACAAGGTCCTCCACTTTATACTATAATTCATCAACTCGTACAACTAACTTTGCTATCATTCTTGCCGCCCTTAGCAGATGCGGGGCCCCTTGAATCAGATTTTAAGGTTGTTATTTTTACAGCAAGACCAGTTTTGCACCATTTTTACAAGAATAGAGTGAAAACGCGCATTGTATACATTTTCTGTAGCAATGGCAGAACTTTTTTTTGCTTTTAAATAATTTTTTAATTGTTCTCTAAAATATTATTTTAGTTAAAATTCGTAACAAAGCATTCTAATTTAATTAAAATTAAATTATGCATAAAAAAACGAAGGAGAAATAAATCGGAGTAATAATGTCATTACAGCAGATTATATTGATTGGTCGCCAACATAAGGAAGATAAACAAACTGTTTCGTCTGACGCCACGGTCTCTCGCCGCCCCCTCCCCCATCGTCTCGTATATTTGCTTTATATCATGAATTTATACGCATGAGCACCTATTTCCTATTAAACGAAGCCAAATCTATGTCGTGTGCTACACGACACGTGTCGAAATGGAACCTTATCATATTTCTATCCTGATTTCCCCTGCAAACGATTTTAAGACGTTTCACGTTACAAACCGATTTTCTGATTTTTTTAAAGAAATTGTTTCTTTGTCAACGCGGGGCCCCACATAAAGCAGCGGAACCTGTGGCACACCCCTAATGGTGACTCTACTTATATAAATGTGTTTGTTGAAAACGAATATGCAACCAGGAGATTATTCGAGTTTTTAAAAGTTGCTGGTCTGGTACATGTTGAATAATAATAAAAAAAAGAAAAATTAGAGATAGAAATGGGGAATGAATTTACATAATGTAATTAAGCTGAGGGGGGGGGGGGCGGTCATTAGGAGGGGGGGTGGGGTGGCCTATGACCTGAAGAGGAGAGAGGGTGGCCGAACCTTAACCTGATAGGAGGGGGGGGGGGGGTCCGGACCTCCCCCCCTTTGGCTACGTCCCTGGGAAGGGAAGGATAGAGAAAATTTTGGGGGGGGGGGATTTGCGCCATTGGGTTTGGGGGGATGGGCACCACTGGTGCACCACGCTAGTATAATTTGTTGGATACTCTGGACGACTTTCTAGTATTTTTGTAGCGAAGCTGGCAACCCTCCGATCGCAAGAGCACTACTTTTTTACTTTTCTATCTCAAGTCCATTGCCCGGATTCGAACCACCAATCCTCTGATGAGTAGCTGAACGCCTTACCAACTGAGCAACTGGGGCTCTCAGATGTTTTTTACTTTGAGCACTTGGTATCCAGCCCGCCCATGTGTAATCTCTTTTACACTACATTCCTATTCACTCCCAAGAACACGGAAATTCAAGGAAATTCAAAAGGAACTCGCGGAAATTCCACAACAATCGGAATCTAACCGCAAATACCCGGATTACGCGATTTGAATTTTTATCCAATGGGAACGAAGCTCTCATGAGAGAAAAGAGAATATTGTGAATAGAAAAGCGAGAATATTTATGAAGTCAAAAAGGGTGAAGCAGGAATTTCGCAATCACCGTGGACTTTTAGAATATTTTTTTTTTACATCCCCGTAACCTTTTTCAAAAAGAACATCGCCCCTGGAGAAATCCGAAAATAGTTCTTGTAAGTAGATATCGGTTGTTCTTTTTTTTTCTTCAAAAGAATGCGTTCGAAATGGAGTGAAAATCGGCTTAGAAGCGTAAATTCAGGGGTTTTGCATTGAATAATTTAAATGAATCTTTGGATGCGATGGAACTGGAGCTATTGGAGTATTGGGATGGAATTGGATTGTATTGGATGGTATATTAGAGTGCAGAGTAAATTGAATAGGATTTTATTGCTAAGGTTTGAGATTACATATAATGGTCGCTGTGTATTGTGTGCCTCTGATTAGATGTTGACTGGGTAACGCCCATCAAAAAGTTTTCAACGAATCAATAAAAGAGTTTGGACCGATTAACCAATTGGTTTATTTAAAACCATTAAACAGTGTGACGTCATAGTTATCCAAAGCTGCACTTCACTAACTTTGGTTTGCAGCATACTAAGGGTAATATTATTAGTCAAGTTATTATTTCATGTTTGCTTCAGAAGATTCCTCTGTGATTGGCAAATAAAGATCACCTGGGTTTTATTCACCAATCAATCACATGGGATATATTGGTTTCATAGGGAAATCTTTGACGATTATTAAATTTTCAATCCATACAATTTTACAAAAAAAATGCGTTAACTCGTCAGGTGAATTTGTAGAGCTTGCCATTTTCTTAAATTTAAGCAAACACCTTGCACGCTCCGTCGATTAGAACTGAAGTTACAGCGTTTACACAGACCACAATATACCCAAAATTAGACTCATTCCTCTCTTCCATCCCATGCTTGTACACAAGTCGCAGAAGGATGTGGAATTTTCCCGACCTGTTTGACGCGGACACCTTTCTCTACACGATGATAGGCCATTGATCTCCAGGCTGATTACTCATAAGTTATGGGCTTTGTAGTTTCAACCGTTTTTCACTTATGTTATGGGACTTTGTGTTATCAATAATTTTACACCAAAGTTATGACTTTGTAATATCAACAATTTTACACCTAAATTATTTATATTTGTAATATCAACAATTTTACATCTATGTTATGGGGCTTTGTATTATCAACTATTTTACCTATTTTGAATTATCAACTATTTTACCTATTTGAATTATCAACTATTTTACACCTATGTTATGGGGCTTTGTAACATCAACACTTTTACATCAAAGTTATGGGCATTCGTATTATCAACAATTTTACACCAACGTTCTGGGGCTTTGTAATATCATCAATTTTACACCAAAGTTATGGGCCTTCGTATTATCATCAATTTGTGGTGGTTGTCTTTTGAGTGAAACCTCCTTCGCTGGATGCGACATGCTGTGCATGTGACCGTGATGGCCTGGATGACGATACACAGTTTAGAACATTCCGCGAACGTATTTAAATTATAAACTCGTATGTAAATCCTACTGTTATATATACGCCGATGTTTCGGTTGTTTCTCTCTCTCAGCTGATTATCATTTACAGTATGTTTGATTTAAGTTTGTGTTGTTAAAGTTTATGTTTTTTTTACCTTGTTTGACTTCACACCAATACGCACCACACAGAAATTATAGTGTGTGGCTGCCCACTTTACTAGGCAGTCCAACAAATTTTACACCAAAGTTATGGGCCTTCGTATTATTAACAATTTTACACCAACGTTCTGGGACTTTGTAATATCATCAATTTTACACCAAAGTTATGGTGTTTTGTAATATCAGTATTTTTATTGTCTCTTCAGTTTCTGAACCGGGCTAGTACCGATACGTATTCCAATTGCACATCTTCAATATATTATATAAATACCTATAAGTGTGTTTGATGAATAACCAGATTTTTGACGCTTTGACGATATATTAAGGGCACAATTATTGTTCGCAGTTATGGTCTGTCCCCTGTATGCCTTCGGTATAGTCCAGTTGGTCATAACTGCAATAACAAGTTACCTATATACACATTCACTTTTTATTAAACGCATTCAACAAATTATATCGATTCAGAGTCCATTACTTTCGACGGTAAAACATAGATTGTTTTTACATGCTGATGACTTGTGCCTCTCTTCACCGGACCCAGTTATCCTTATCAGTATAAAACTCATCCAAAACCTCATCGCGGTGTTCATTACAACAAATATAATCACCTTTCATTCCAGCACCCATAAATCGACACAACCCTCGCACACCCTAATCCTTTTTAGCATTCATCCCTTATCTCCCTTAAACTCATCAATGGAGTTTCCAGACCACCACCCAAGAAGCCGCGCTGATCTGTATTCCTCAAGTGTCTTCCGCTGGATCCATTTAGAGACAATAATTAGAAAATATTACATTTTGCATTCGAATTACACCTACCCTTCCCGCCTCTAAAACCTCAATCACAATCTCCGGTAATTGTGGCGCTTGCCCCCCCTTTCCCCCCCATGTACATTTTAATTTCCGATTTTGCCGCGTTGTGGGGATGGGGAATTGTTGCAGTGTGTGTTGCTGTCCGATTCTGTGGCTGCGTGTAGCCACACCCTGTGTAATTGCTTGCAATTAATAATCAATCAGAAGCACTCAGTGGAGATTGAGCTCGTTTTGTGATGGTGTGAGACGAGGTTTTGAGTTTTTGAAGATATATTAGAGTTAGACTTTGATTGATAATGCATGGTTTTGTTTGTGATTAAACGGACCACAGACCTTGTTATATTTTTTATTTAGTTTCTCGGCTTTTAAGAGGTTTGGACATATACAGTCATCCGGGGATCTCCAGGTTTTCCTACAATGCACATAGATTTAATATTCATAAAATCACTACGTATGAAATATTTTTCATATCTAGAGCGGTATATATTTTTTAAAGTTACATCGGTTATAATAATTAGTATAAAAATTACAGGAAGATCCAAATGCATCAGAAAAAGTAAAAATTAATTTGAAAAATAATACAGATTTCACAAATATGCGCAGAAATTCATATATTATTTTAAAAACATTTATATACATTTAACGCCGATAGGTGGCGCTTCAAGTGTGTTAGTACAGTGGCGCAGCTCAATTTGCAGTTAGGGTTAAAAATGTTCAACGTGAAAGCCTTCATTCATGAGAATAGCTATCAAATCAGACGTAGCACGACTCTCTGCATGACATTGAAGCAGGTTTCGGTTGTAATTCGTGTCACAGGATAATGAATAGTTTATTTCAGCATAACGATATATTAAGTAACAACATGCATCAGATTTAAAACACGCCTACAAAGTCAGTAACAAATGTAAATATTCTAGCATTAATTGTTTTAGTTATTTAAAAAAGTGTATATGTTTATGTGCATTTCTGTAAAAACCGAATCGGGCTACTATATACAGGTATACTTTTAAAAATATTACAGTTTTGCTTGATCTGTTAATTTTGGATCCCTGTATATAAAATACATGTATTTGATCAGATCTAAAACGAATACAGAACCACCTATCAGTAACAAATGTAAATATTCTAACATTAACGGTTTTGTTATTTAAATAAAGTCTATGTGTTTATATGCATTTCTGAGAAACTGCATCCGGCTACTGTCTATACGTTTAAAAATATTAAAGTTTTACTTGTTCTGTTACTTTTGGATCCCTGTATATAAAATGCATGTATTTGAAGTGTATTATAATGAAAATAAGGCGTAAATAATTTGAGGCATATATACGTTCGATTAAAAGTTCCAGGTATATTTCAACTCTTTGGAGTTACGTTTGAAAAGATGCTTATTTTAACAATACTTGTGTCGAAAAGAATTATAAACCAGGGAATAAGTTATAAAAATGTGTTCTTATATGTGATCATAA
This sequence comes from Troglohyphantes excavatus, assembly GCA_963932185.1. Taxonomy (NCBI): domain Eukaryota; kingdom Metazoa; phylum Arthropoda; class Arachnida; order Araneae; family Linyphiidae; genus Troglohyphantes; species Troglohyphantes excavatus. The sequence goes on from OZ010668.1 coordinate 11,429,532, forward strand.
TAAGCCATAGAAATGGAAACCCATTCTTTAATAAAGATAAAAAAAAATATTTTCGGAGATGAAAGCTTACTTTCTTCGCATCAAATCCACTTAAGCCTACTCCAATATTAATTTGTCGAACACAAAAAACAATCAACAAACCGCTACAAAACATTTAACGGCTCGCAAGCCACCTCAAATATTAACCACTCTCCAAAGTGAAAAAAAAAACATACAGGCCATGAAAACATCTGCAATATACTCTTTCTAATGGACTACACATCCTTTTAGCAAATAACCAGTAAAGATATCACCATTTTTTTTTGTGCCCCATCACCACTTTAGGGTTCCTTTTTTATTATCTTCCGCTCGAAACCATCATTAGGAAAGCCCCTGGTTTTCGATCCACAACGCAAATCCCTGGCAACCTTCCGATTGTATATCAGAATTAATTGCACACGTGTACATTTTCCGTCTGTCATGTCCGAATGGCCGTAATCCATCCCGCTCTGGGTTGCTGGTGAATAAATTATGAAGGCACGGTCAGTGCGTTGTCTTCGGGACGGACATTACTTCGATATGGATTCATGTCAGTCGTGTATGATATATCGTGGGATGTGTTAATGTTTTACTCTGCTGGAAGACTGGTCTCTATTATTACGTGTTCTCGGACGTTGGATGTTTATCTTCAGGGTGGCATCATTTTTCATGTGTGTCGTGGTTGCGATATAGCTGTTCGGTCGGAGTGGAAAAGATGAGGAATGGGGAACACAAACCGCAATTTTGCTGTTGCTGTTTCTGACAATGAATGATGCTTGGGTAGGTATTATTTCTGTGTTCCGGTAGCAAAGTACGCTGTGGCCCTGGTGTAATTGCCTATTGTAAATCTGTGTGCATGTTTTATGGGGCGACGGAACGAAACTACTCAAACATTCGGTTAGGAATAAGAAATTGTTTACTGGATTTATGATACGAAATGGAATTATCCTTTTTTTTTACAAATTAGCCCTTCAGTTTTCAATTCACACTCTAGTCTGCATATAATTTTTTGACTCGTATTTAAAGTAATTCTACCTACCGTCCCTGCTTCAATCTAGTGACTTCTTGATGACCTTTGTTCATGAAATTTTACAAAATAAAATCCATAAAATTGCATTGCAAAAGTTGTAAATTTGTACGAAAAAATAACAAGTGTTGCTGTGTTTTACTTGGTGCCTTAAGCATTAAAATAGGTTAAAAAATCACTGTTAGGCCCTAATTGGGAATTGGAGGGTTAAAGAAGTACTGTGAACTTGAATCCAATGATCTCTAACTGTGACTTCTGGATTGGGAAATACAGTTCATTAACTTGAAGCCAATGGAAGGTTAAAAAACTGTACCTCATTTCCATTTCTACCTTTATATTACGTATATTGCTCATTTTAAAATATGCCGAATCGATGTGATTTTGTCTATTTTTAAAAAAAATTCCATTAAAGCCCATTTTGAATGTATACCCTCCGATCATAAGATTCCAACTTGTTTTTACTTTTCTTTGTCAAGTCCATTACACGGGCTTCTTATAAATATGCATTTTGGCTATGGAACTAATTTGCCATTTTCAATAAATTGTAAAACTGTTCATCAATTTCTAACACATCTCCTCCATAGTCCTCTCAATTGTGTTCATTCATTTTGTATTTGTACAATAATATTAATAGCGAATGATATCATATCTATAAATAAATAATAACCCTTTGTGTTTTCCCACAGTTCGGCCACTGGACGTGATGATAGAGGGCGACAGACAACCCCTTTCGGCACACAAGACGGTCGAGCTCGTCTGCCGTGCCACGGGTTCGAGACCCCCGGCAGTGATCACGTGGTGGAAGGGGACGTCCAAACTAAAAGCCCTGAAGGATAACATCTCGGTGGATGGCAACGTCACGACCAGCATCATCACCATGACGCCCTCTAGCGACGACAACGGCAAACACCTGTCTTGCCGAGCCGAGAACCCCTTCATAGCAGGCAGTGCCATCGAGTACGGATGGAAACTGGAAGTCCACTGTGAGTAACTGGGTGATTTAAAGGGCACACATTCAAAACGTGTTTAGTCAGAAATCTAAAAAAAAAATTCATAATAATAATAATTAAACCACTAATTTTAATACCGAATTTTCTATTAAGCTATGTTTTCTGTATTCATCTAAAACGCATTTTTTGCAATTAAAATTAACTTGCAAAGATTGGAACGTTTTGAATGTTTGTTCCTCAGTTATAAAAGTGTATGAATTGTTTATTATAACATGCTTGGAATACGAATATTTTATTTAAATACAGTATAATTCCATTTATCCGAACTCCAGTTATACGGATCAAACAAAGCGGGTCGCCAATTATCTGGGTCCGGATTTCTTTGAGAAAAAGAAATTCAGCCAATCCTACAGTTTAAAAATTTATTATCGGTGAATGATATTGTTTTTAATAATCATTAAATGATATCCTCAGTTATGAAAGTGTATGTACACACTAAAGCAAAGTTCGTTTTTTTCCTGAGAAACAACCATTTGTTTGTGATCATATTATCCGGATATTCGATTATCCGGAGGGGAGTTCTACTGTACTAATACAGGATTAAAAAATTCCTGTAGTGATGTGCGCTAGATAAGAATTTGGGACCTTTCGGATCATAAGCTATTTTTGTACTTTTTAACCAAAACTATTTCTAAGGTCATAGTATTATATCAGGTATTTAAAATAGCCACCTCGCAGATCCCCTTCGAATTAAAACAATTTAAGGACGAATGTTTGACAACCTTGAAACGTTATCACGTTTGAGAAGCTAACATGTCGCATAAACACTGCAGTAGTTAAATACATAGACACAGCTGATATTAGCGATATTAAATCCCACTGCTCATCATTGAGAAAGTACGGTTACTTAAATTTTAGTACGTCATCGCTCATTTACGATGCAATTGTACTCAAAGAAAAACGAGTAGGTTCAGGTACTCATTTTTAAATACCTTTTTTTACAGTGTTCTTAAGGTGTGTATCACCACAAATTCTTTATATAAAAAAATGTAACCTTCACTAATTTAAATAATCATAATTATATAATTCCAATTTCCCTTCAAAGCAATGATCAAGTGAAGTAAAAGTACTAAACAGAACCGAAGAAATGTCATTGATAGTTGGTTAACTCCTATCCGTTGTTCAAGCAATTATAAATGAAATTTCCATTAATCTTGATCATTAAAATTATCTCACAAAAGAACATTAATATGCATCTAGACAGACTCCTTCAGCAAAATAATTGTCAGTAATGTCAAATCCATCTTTTAAAAAAATTTTTTTTAAAGAAATACTCAATTTCTTATCATTTAGGGAATACCTTCAGACTCAAAAACTGGAGTTACCTTCCATATTCATAACTCAAAGTCTAAGGACCTTCATAGAAAACTACTCAACTTAAGAGCTATTACTTATCCCAATTCCCAAACCATTTATTTAAATTGTTTCAAAGTATGTGTAGTTTGAAATAAGAAATTTAGTGTAAAAGATCTTGATGCCATATCAAAGAAATACTCGCAGCGACAAAAATATCATTTTGGTCTTTATACGCTAGAATTTATACACTCTTTCAATTTCTCGCCAGGCACTTAGAGCACTGAGTGCCACTCGGGTCCATTGATTTTGCATTAAAACAAGCGTTTAAGTACGTTTCAAAGTGCTGTGATTTAAAGTAAAAAACCTTTCAATGTTCTGCACCTATGGTTGAATGCAGATTCCCAATCCTTTCTTTCAACAGACATGCCTCAGTTGACGCTCCGCCTCGGCAGCAAGCTCCGCCACTCCCACATCCAGGAAGGCAACGACGTCTACCTCGACTGCAGCATCATTGCCAGCCCGTGGGTCAGCGAGATCGGCTGGCGGTTCGGGGGAAAAGAGCTGCACACCAACACCTCGGCTGGAATCATCGTCAGCAACCAGAGCCTGGTGCTCCAGAAGGTCGCCAGGACCTCCAGGGGGCACTACACGTGCGTGGCCAGCAACAGCGAGGGGGAGGGGGAGAGCAACGTGGTGCAACTTAGGGTGCAATGTGAGTAGTGCATTTTGAATTGTTTACAGTAATTTTGTAACTCAATTTGAACCCACTTCTAAATGTCGTACTCTTGAAGCATGGCAAATCATACGCGATTGCGATGGCAATACAAAATTATTAATTAATGCTATACTATTGAAATTTAAAAGCTTCGTTTGCGACTTGAACAAACGACGACCAGGATTTGATTTCCGAATAGGCCCATGAAGCCCAAGCTTATACTGTACTTCTTTTTTTTTTAGAGGCCCCCAAATAACACATTTTATATAAAAATTTAACACTTTGAACATGGTTTGCTACTAAATTTACCTTACAAAATTGCATTACAAACTTTAATAAAGAAAACTTACTAATTGTGCTAAATTTGATCGAATATTGGATAAAAATCGAAACCTACAGAATATTAGTTAATAATAATTAATACTCATTAATGATTAATACATTTTTTTATATTATTTATAAAGTGTTTTATTTTAATGACATTCAGGGTCAGTAATCTTGTAACTCAATTGAAACCATCTTCTAAAGGTCGTACCTGGAACTTGGCAAATGATGATGCGTAAATCCGATGACAATACAAATTATTAATTAATAACTACTATAATATTGAATTTTTTTTTAATTTAAAAGCTTCGTTTGCGACTTGAACAGACGATGACCGGGCCTGATTTCCGAAAAGGCCGAAGGATGGTTGCCTGATTTCCGAAAAGGCCCCATGAAGGCCAAGCTTGTACTTTACTTTACTTTTAGATGTCCCCAAATCACACATTTTATATAAAAATTTAACACCCTTATCATAATTTTGCTACTAAATTTACCTTATAAAATTGCATCCCAAATTTTATTAAAAGTAAACTATTGCTACTTGAGTTAAGTTTGTTAGAATATTGGATAAAAATCGAAACCTACAGAATATTAGTTAATAATAATTAACACACAACTGATTATTACATTTTATTATATTATTTATAAAGTGTTTCATTTTAATGACATTCAGGGCCAAGAAATTTAGTACATAAAAAAGCTTTATTTGATGTTCCAGGGTCTGTTTCAGAGCAATGGAACCCCAATTTAAATGCGGGATTCCCTCGTCATATTATAAACCCCGGAATTCAATAAAAATATATGATTATGTTTCTAATAAATAAGTGAACTATTTTTAAAACAATTATATTTTTTCCATTTTTTCCCAAAAGAAATTGGACTTTTGAAACTTGATAGTTGACTTTCAAATTCACATTCGCTCATCTTACTCTAGCATATTAATTATTGTTAGTAAAATTATATGCATTTCTCATGAAATAAAGGTGAAATATGAGATTGTATGTGTTTTACCAACTACGACAGGGTTTTGTGAAATTACAATATCACATGTATAAAATAAAAACAATAAAATAAAGTAACACCTTTTCAAAGCTTTTAATGGAAGGATAATTGTTTGCCAAAACTCAAGTTAAACTCATAAAATATATCAGATGGTTGCCAATAAATACTTTTCACAACAAAATACAAATGGGGAGATTATTTTTAAAAGGAAACATTTCCGATTGGAACGATGAGGAAATGTTCCGTTTTGAAAATAAACTCTTCAAATATAACATCAAACAAAATCTTTTAAAATATATCTAAATGTATATTTTAGTGATTTCAAATATCTCTACCAACGGGTTGGGGACCTCTGTTTTAGATGAAGGGGTATAATGTTTAAGAAACTCTTTTATTATTCGTTTCTTTGTTTATTAATGTATCTATTTCGAAAGATAAATTGAATTTTTTGTTAGAAAATCAGGTAAACTACTGTGATGCGATATTGCAAATGGGCCAGTTATTTTGCGTTCGAAAAAAGAAAATAGATAGATAGACAGATATATAGATAGATAGAGAGAGCGATAGAGAGAGATATAGATAGGTAGAAAGATAAATATAGATATTAATAGAAAGACAGACAGGCAGATAGATATGGAGATAGATTTAGAGAAATAGACAGACAGACAGACAAGTTGGTAGGGAGACAGACATACTGGTAAGGAGACAGGTAGGTAGGGATACAGACAGGTAGGGAGATATACAGGTAGGCAGGTAGATATACAGATAGGCAGGGAGATAGACAGACATGTAGGGTAGATAGAAAAATATATAGATTTAGAGATATAGATAGGTAGGGAGATAGATAAATATATAGATTTAGAGATATAGATAGGTAGGGAGATAGATAAATATATAGATTTAGAGAAATAGATAGATAGACAGACAGACAGACATACAGGGATATAGACAGACAGGGATATAGACAGATAGGGATATATATAGATAGGAATATAGATAGATAGGGATATAGATACAAATATAGATTTAGAGAAATAGACAGACAGACAGGTAGGTAGGGAGGGAGGGAGACTGATAGGTAGAGATACATACAGATAGGTAGGGAGATGGACAGATAAGTAGGGAGATGGACAGATAAGTAGGGAGATGGACAGATAGGTAGGGAGATAGATAAATATATAAATTTAGAGATATAGATAGGTAGGGAGATATATAAATAAATATATATATTTAGAGATATAGATAGGTAGGGAGATGGACAGATAAGTAGGGAGATGGACAGATAAGTAGGGAGATGGACAGATAGGTAGGGAGATAGATAAATATATAAATTTAGAGATATAGATAGGTAGGGAGATATATAAATAAATATATAGATTTAGAGATATAGATAGGTAGGGAGATAGATAAATATATAGATTTAGATAAATATATAGATTTAGAGAAATAGATAGATAGAGAGATATAAATAGGTAGGGATATAGATAAATATATAGATTTAGAGATATAGATAGATAGATAGATCGGCAACGTATACTAAACGTATACAACGTACACTATACTACATTTCAAATTCAGTATTCTCGAATTTTATTCATGGAGGACATAAAACATGTTGTTAAAACGTCGTAGCTAGATTTATAAAAAGCATTTTGTTTATTTTACAACACACAAAAAATATTACTCGAATCGTATTATCAGGAACGTGAGCTAAAAGCATCAGAACCCCAAATTTATTCTACAAACTATCAAAAACCTTCCATATTTCAACTACAAACACCCAAATTTATGCAGCAGTCGAACCCAACCTCTCGCCGGGTGCACACACAACCCGACAACACAATGTATCCGGAATCGAATTTTCGGCATTCTGGTACAAGAAACCCCACGTAAATGCATTCAACTAATACCAAAACGCGAGGCTCCAGACTTCCTCGTCAAATTTACTTTCTGAACTGGGGACGGACTTTCTCCTCCTCTGGAATATGCGATTCCCGTGTTTTTCCGTCCTTCATTTTGTATTCTTCCCGTTCTTCCACAGGGCAATGAATGGGTAAAAAGGAATTCGGAATAAGGACTTTGGCCCTAGGAAAGTCTTCTGCCGTTGGTTCTCTTTCGATGTTCTTTAATTCTGTTAGGGTGTAGTATCGCTGATGGGATGAGGTCGTTGGGAAGGAAAGGGGATGGGTGACAGTCTCGTCGTTGCTTCGGGTTCGTGATAAATGTTAATTCATAATAGAAGGAACATTTTTGATTGGTTTGGTTTTGTTTTGTTAAATAACGTCGCACTAGAGCTGCACAGTGGGCTATTGGCGACGGTTCGGGGTCAATCTCGAAGGAAAGACCCGGGAACACATACACATTCACACACGGGTCAGATGACGAGGAAACACCTGAACTGACACCCAACGCTTTCAATAGACGTCGGGAATTTGGACTCCGATCAGATGTATCGTGCACCAGTCCCGTATACACGCCAGTATAATTTGTTGGATATTCTGGACGACTTTCTAGTATTTTTGTAGCGAAGCTGGCAGGAACATTTTTGAACATTGATGCAACTATTTTATTCGTACACTGCTAAGAACACAACTGTACATTAAAGCAACTATTCGTACATGATCATAATAATAATAATACGTCAGCAGTCAGCACTACAGCCGCATGTAGAGTTAGTGGGCCCATAGGCTGAATAGAGGTGCCCCCCCCCACGCCCCTATACGGGAAAGGGGGGGGGGGTGATTTTTGAAAAAAAAATATGTTCTCAGAAATGAGTACAATGAATAAAAAGAACAGTTGATTGCTTATATAGGTTGCCTTCGTAAATCACTTTCGATAAATATCAAAATTACAACCAAAACTTACCGGGAATCGAATCCATATCCTTAGGCACCGCAGTCCAGTACTCTATATGTTGTACTACCAGGGCAATGTTAAGAAGTTATAAACATATTTTTTTTAAAAAGGTGTGCGAAAAGGATGGGAAGTACGATAAATGAGTTGTAATAACTATTTTTCCATTTAAGCAATCGACACCAAATAATGTGGATTGGTTTGGTTTGGGTTTATTAATAACGTCGCACTAGAGCTGCACAGTGGGCTATTGGCGACGGTTCGGGGCCTATCTCGAAGGAAAGACCCGGGAACGATGCCTCGTATTTTTGAACCATGGTCAGATGACGAGGAAACACGTGAACTGCACCCAACGCCTTCAATAGACGTCGGGACTTTGGACCCCGATCAGATTTGTCGTGCACCAGTCCCGTATACACACATTGTTAATTTTTGCGGATGTTCTGGACGACTTTTCTAGTATTTTGTAGTGCAGCTAGCAACCCTCCGATCACAAGTTCACTACTTTTTACTTTTCTTTGTCAAGTCCATCGCCTGGCATCGAACCGAGAACCTTCGTATTCCCAGCTAACGCCTTTAACCGCTTGGCCACGGAGGCCTTTAGATAATGTGGAACCCCATCTTCTATACAACTGAAAATGTTAAAAAGGTGTGCCAAAAGAATGGGAAGTACGATAAATGAGTTGTAAAAACTTTTTTTTCCATTTTAGCAATCGACATCAAATAATGCGGAACCCCATCTTCTGTACAACTATTTTAAGTTCGTCAGGTCGTTTAGTTAAGATGGCTCGAACAGAAGCTGAAATTAGCAATATTAAATCGCATTGCTAATTTTTTAGAAAGTACGTTTCCTTAAATTTGGGTACGTCATCGCACATTTACGATGCAATTGTACTAAAAAAAACGAGTATGTTCAGGTACTCAATTTCAATAAAAAAATTTACAGTGTATGATAATAAAATGTTTTAGAATTTTACGCGTCAGATGTTTTGATATATCAATGTCTGCAATGAACATCTAATCATGAATTAATGAAACAAATAAAATCATTAAATGATTTTTCACTAAAGCTACATTACATATTATATATTTTCAAACTAAATATTGCATTGGAAAAATAACATTTAGTCACCACAGAAAAATGAAAAGAATATTAAAAACAAACTGTAATTTTTCTGTAATCCTTATTAAAGTTAATTTATTCCAATATCAATAGACGAATTTTTAACCTCACCCTGCATTTAAAATTGAAAACAAACTACATTGAAAAATAGAACAATAAACTCTCAATTTATTCGGAACCCTATTCAGATATAAATTAGTACTTGTATCCAAAAGTTAATATATGCATATAACCCGAACACTATCCAATAACTAGCGTCAGCTATTCTCATTCCTTATTTATATAAGAAAGAAAACGAATTTGAATAAAACCTGAATCAAAGTTTGCTTGAATAAGGTATAAGGACATTTAAGCTTATTTTCTCTGTGCTCAATTGTGGTTAGGAAATGTGCGATTGAAGTTGGCGAAATCTTTCCCAAAAAATGTTCTATTTCTATTTTAGAGTAATTCTACGTGCATACAAAATGAAGGAAACATTTATTTGTTTGGTGTATTCCTTTTGGATTTGAACGATTAAATTATAGGAGAAAGAGTTTGCGTTTTGTTTGGGAATTTAAAGATTGGTCAATAAAATGAATTTACTGCGATTTAACAAAAAAATTGGAAAACGATTTATTCGACTTCTGCGTTTGATGTGTTTTTATATATATACTGGTACGGGTTTATTTATAAGTATAGGTTTGATGGGTTTTTTATCGTAAAAAATGGTTTGGATGTAGAAAAAATTTGAATATTACTTTTATAGAACCGTCTAAAGATTTTATTTTGTTCGACTCTTTTACAAATAAGTAAGACACATTAAATTATTTCATGTTAAATGTTATCTGTTTTAAATTTTGATAACTCTATCCATCTTCCTTTTTACATATTTAGTGATTTACGATTATAAAAAGCAATTTTCTTTTTTGCAAACACTGTTAAAAATAGCTACTCAAACAGAAGTAAAATGTACTCATTTTTGAGTACATTCGATGCTTATCATTTCTCCGAATACGTAAGTTTCAATTTTGTAAAAAATATGTACTAAAAAAAAAGAACGATGAATAAAAGTAGCAGATGCTAGCCTACATAGGCTGCCTTCATAAGTCATTTTCAATAAATATCGACAATTACAACCAAGACATAAGTGGGAATCGAACCCAAATCCTCAGGCATCACAGTTCAGAGCATTTTAACATTGAACTACCAGGGTGGCGTGAAGAAATTATAAACAAAGAAAATGTTAAAAAGGTGTACCAAAAGAATGGGGAGTTAATTGAGTTATAATAATCCAGTTCCCATTTAAGTAATCGACATCAAATAATGGGAAAAAAACATCTTCTGAACAACTGTTTTAAGTTTGCCAGGTCGCTTTTTTTTAAGATGGCTTCAACAGAAGCTGTTATTAGCAATATTAAATCACACTGCTCATTTTTGAGAAAATATGGTTACTTCAATGTGAGTGCGCTATCGATCATTTACGATGCAATTGTTCTTAAAAACCGAGTAGGTTCACGTACTCATTTTTAAGTACACTTTTGTTTTTACAGTGAAATTATGGACTTCTGTAGAACCTTTTTCAATTTTTTTTTTCAAACACTTGATGAAAACTGTTAAAATGTAGATGTTCGCAAAATATGAAAACCCTTAATTAACTATTTAAGTTACTTTTTTTGCCGGTAATTACCGAAGTAGTAATATACGAAGTTACTACTTCGTATATAGTAATTGATTTAAAAAATATTCTACAATGTGATCGAGGTTTTGGAAATCTTCCTGCTGGTTTCGAGATTCGATCTTACAATCCTTGTTTCCTCTACGGGCGCGTTTAGGCCAATGTGGGCGCAGCCATACTGTGCCCCCAAATTTTCTTTTAAGTGACAGTGGCGTTTTTTAATACCATAGCATTGTAGAAATATTAAATTTATATAAATATTATATTTTCTTCTTATAGAATTTATTTTTATATTGCCAAACAAATAGTTGATGCTCTTGCTTTATAACCACTTCGACTTTGACTTGCAAATTACTTTATATGTTCACATCAGATTGCATTTAAAATGGGTTTCAAAAGAAAATAGAAAAAAATCAATCAAAAGCAATACATGTCGGCTTATTTTAACAAGAAAAATATACGAAATATTGCGGTATCGATGAAAGTGGGATACAGTTGTGTTACGCCTTCAATTGGCTTCAAGCCAACAAAATATCTTGCCCAATCCAACAGTTATAGATCAGTGCTCGGACTTATTGTGACAGCGTACAGCGTCACCTGTCGGCAACATTTGTTACTAATTTTGAAACACATTTATATGGCTTTCAAAATAAACATACCACTTGTTTTACTCTTCTATCGATCTCCGTTCCTGAGTTATTTAACTTTAACTTCTGTTAGAAGTTACACGTTATCCTTTGTCGGACATCCTGTAACTTCTAACACAAAACCTCATGTGTGAACGATCCTTTACCACAGCGAATGCTAACTAGTTGGCAGAAGAATTTCAAAACTTGGCGATCGTTCCTGTTATTGGTATTTGACCAAATTTACTTCAACACTCCGATTGTCGGCTTGATGTAGAAATTCTTGGAACTTTTTCAGATGTGGTGGAACTAAAAGAAACACATTTACAGGCGACTTTGAGAAATGAACCATTTTAACACTTGACAAATAACTGTAGAAAGCACAAATAATTTTAAAATTTATCGCCAAGCGACATACTTGGATGATCAATAGCTCCGCTCAAAATAGGCTTTTTTTCCCAAACATTTTTCTTCATGAACAAATGGATGTTTTCTGGTAGATACCCAATCCTTTTATGTAGACCATTCTTCACTATATGCGATACTACCATCAGTCAATGAAGCATTCAAATGTCCTTAGTAAGGGGATGTTTAAAATTTTTGTCGCATTTTCGAGGACTATGGATCCCGACCAACTTTTGTAAACAGAAAATCTTTAATTAAAATGCCCGATTTTGCGTATGTTTGAGTTAGGATACTTTGGAGAGTGGGTTGACTCACCATTTTCCATGGTTTAAAATTACTAACAGTGTTCCCGGGTCTTTCCTTTTGAATAGATCTCCAATAATTACCAATAAACAATGTTTATCTCTAGTCCTTCGAGCATGGATCCTTTGTAGTAGAGGAGTCATGACGTCACTCTCGCTAACATCAAAGTGAAGCCAACATATATGGCCTCAGACACGTGGTTAATTACGTCATTCAATTCATAAATTTTCACTGTTACACATTTCCCAATTCATTAGCCAATCGCGAGTATTTTTAAGTTCATAATTTTGAAGAGATGGCACGTGATATGGGCCTTTCGCTCTGAGATGTGGGCTTCCCGATTATGACGTCATATTCTCTCTACATGCTCGAAGCTCTAGTTCGACATAATAGAGCTTTAACTATTGCTCTACTGCAGAAGTTCCCCATTTTGTTCTCTCACCCCTTGATAAAACTTTTCATTTATGAGTACCCCCTTTTCTTATAACCAGGAGCGCCCTTAGCAAATGCTCTTACCAGGGCCGCCCTTAGCAGATCTTCAAAGGAATCCACGGGGCCCCTAAAACCAATTTTAATATTTATTTTTTTATGCTAGACCAGTTTTGCATCATTCTTAGATGGAAATATCGCCTCAAAACAGCGCATCGCTTAGATAAATTTTCTGTAACAATAGGAAAATATTTTTTTTTTCTTTTTTTAACTAATATTCAATGAAGCCAAACCTATGTCAATCACGCCAGACAAAAACAAAGTTTATCTGAATTTTCTAAACAGAAAACTTTTTCTACCACCTATTATATATACATATTTTTTTATTTTTCTGGTAATTGTATTATTTGAACGTTAGCAAAGAAAAACATAATTTCAATAGTTACATTAATTAAGAATATTATGTAGGTTTTAATCTATTTTTATAACTTTTTTTTAAAAATAGATAGTGCAAATTTAAAAGTTTGAGAATCAATTTGTTAGCAACGGGTCTGACCTGAATGAAAGGTCCTGCTTTTGAATCAAGTATCTTACTGATCAGGTCACTACATCCGTACTGAAGCAGGGACATGTCAAATGACTTCCTCCTACTTATACGGAAATTTGACAAAATAGGGGATAATTTAGTCATACACAGATATGACGTTCAGAAATTAGACATAATCGGGATCCAGGTCAGAGGTTGACCTCATCATCTGACCATGGTTCAAAAATACGGGGCGGCCTTCGTGGTTATTTCCTTTCAGATAGACCCTGAACCGTTGAACATATCACACTGTGAAGTTATAGTGCTACGTTAATTCAAACAACCAACTAACCAATAAAATCGTCACCAATAAACATTGCATATTTCTAGTTCGCCATAAATTCAACAAACGAAGCGATCTTTTGCTATAGTACGAAGTTAATTCAACAAACCAACGAATTTGCTGCTTTCACAAGGGGTGATATGAGCGCACAATCGGATTTTGAACTCGTTATATATATATATATATCCCGAACCGTCGTCAATGATTCATTGTGTAACTCTAATATAGATTAAATTGAACCAACTCATATTGAGATCGGTACTCTTCCAACCAGGCCACCGCGAGCCGTCGTTGTATCATCAGAGTATCTCATAAAGATTTTATAACATTCGAAAACATTCCATCTTCAATACATCGAGAAACACCCGCGCAATATGATACTTCTCTTTCGAGATGAAAGCAAGCCGCCCCGATCAAAATATACGCCACTTTGCGTACTACAAAGAAACAAAGTTCATCGGATATTGATCCTTTGGTAGAAGCAAACAAAAGTCTGCCTGGGTTGATAAGAACGACGGGAGTGAAACAGAACAGCAAATAGAACGCCAAAAACCAAAAGAATCGTCGTCTGAGGACACGAGATTGCGCCGAGAAATTGGAACCCACCGGTCGCTCTGGGGAAAAAATACAATGAATCGGATCACAATTAAATTATCCTCCTATATCCCCCTTTCTTCTTTTCCTGATTTGTTTCATCGTAGTCCTCGAAATTTTTCAAAGGAATTCCGATTGGCGGTTATTCAGATTGGCGACATTCGATCCCGGTATCGAAACGGGAGATTGGTTTCTTTTCATCTTCGTCAGAATGTAATGATATTTGAGGAGGATGCATCTCATCGCATTTTCCCATCTGTGAAATATGTTTGTTTATAGGTGATATTTTTTTAGTTAGTTTGGTAAATAAAATAAATATTGATTGTACTTTGAGAAATACATCTTGGGGCAAGGAATGAAATTGGGTGGTACATTGTTTTAATCTTGTTATCAGTACGTACAAGACATATACTGATTAAATGAACTCATGTAGGTGTAAATAATACAAAGAACATATAATCATTTTCACGCTAAGAATTGTAATATAACATATCGACTTGTATTTAACCATGCACCGCTCGTGCTCCTAATTGCAAGGCGAATTGAATTGGAGGTGAGGCGAATTGAATGAATAAACCAACAACCACTCGAATATATTGTCACCCTTTTATCTGTATGAGCGAACTCATCTTGTAGATCAATTGCTTAGTCTTGCGAGCCTCTCGTTCGTAATAAGTGACAGTCCCTATTCGTAAGTGATGTCCTTCGACAAGTGCGACACATGGTCAATTAACCCCGTGCAGTAACTATCCTCAAGTGCGATACTGGTTCAATTAACATCACGCAGTAACTATCCGCAAGTGCGGCACGGGTTCAATTAAACTCGTGTAGTAATTATCCTCAAGTCGGCATGGTGTCAATTAAACTCGTGCAGTAAATATCCGCAAGTACGACACGGGGTCAATTAAACTCGTGTAGTAACTGTCCTCAAATACGATACTTGTTCAATTAACATCACGCAGTAGCTATCCGCATATGCGGTACGGAGTCGATAAATCAAGCGCAGTGATTATCCGCAAGTGTGGCATGGGGTCAATTAACATCATGCAGTAACTATCCGCAAATGCAGCACGGGGTCAATTTTTCCCGCGCTGTAAATATTCGCAAGTCTGGAACTGGGTCAATTCAACTCGTGTAGTAACTATCCTCAAATACGATACGGGTTCAATTAACATCACACAGTAACTATCCGCAAGTGCGACACGCGGTCAATAAATCAATCGTAGTGATTATCCGCAAGTGTGGAATTGGGGCAATTAACATCACGCAGTAACTATCCGCAAGTGCGGCAAGGGGTCAATAAATACAAGCGCAGTGATTATCCGCAAGTGTGGCATGGGGTCAAATAACATCATGCAGTAACTATTCGCAAATGCAGCACGGGGTCAATTTTCTTCCGCGCTGTAAACATTCGCAAGTCTGAAACTGGGTCAATTCAACTCGTGTAGTAACTATCCTCAAATACGATACGGGTTCAATTTACATCACGCAGTAACTATCCGCAAGTGCGACACGCGGTCAATAAATCAATCGTAGTGATTATCCGCAAGTGTGGCCTTGGGTCAATTAACATCACGCAGTAACTATCCGCAAGTGCGGCACGGGGTCAATAAATCAAGCGCAGTGATTATCCGCAAGTGTGGCATTGGGTCAATTAACATCATGCAGTAACTTTCGGCAACTCGGTACTGGGTCAATTAATATCACGCAGTAACTATCTGCAAATGCAGCACGGGGTCAATAAATCTCGCGCAGTAATTACCGCAAGTCTGGAACGGGGTCAATTAACATCATACATTAACCATCCTCAAGTGCAACATGGGGTCAATTAAACTCGTGTAGTAACTATCCTCAAGTGTGGCACGGGGTCAATCAATCCCGCACGGTAATTATCCGAAAGGTGACATGGGGTAAATTAACCAATGCAGTAACTATTCGCAAGTCGGTATAGGGTAGATTAACCCCGTGCAGTAACTATCCGCAAGTGAGGTACGGGGTCGATGGACACCGTACCATACTGAGCGTATTAATGTACAAGCTCAACTATTCTGGTATTCCTAACAACCGGCCGATAACACAACGTCCCTCAGCTCATATCAACACACGAATATTTAATTTCATTATACAACATGTTTAATTGTCCAAAAAAAACAACGTATTAATGTGAGTGAAATATCTGATTCATCGTTTGGAATATTTAGTCATATCACATTTTCGAAAACATTTTTTGGCATGAATTAAGTCACATACATAATTACTGTTTCTTGGAAATTGCGTGTTGAATCTTTTTTACCATATGCTTTGTTTTTATCAAATGTTATATATTTACAACGTTCGATTGAAAGGACGTATAACTGCCGGCTTAACTCACTTTTACAATTGTATAAAGGTTTTCTTCCTGCCTTCTTGCAGGTTAAAAAATTGGAAATGTAAAATTTTTATGCACAACAGTTTATCCTTGCATTGTGCTTTCTATCATTAAATGCACAAAAATTCTCACACGTTCAATAAATTAGTAACAGAATCTTTTGAATTTACTAACAAAAATACACTAATAAAATTTCATGTATATAAATGACATATATGTAAAATAACAAATTCTTGATGTCATTCTGACAGAAAGATTATAATTATGCTTCAAATTCGGCATGAAATTTCGACGTCTGAAAAGCTTAAGCAATTAATGTATATTAGGCAATCCCCTTCGACCATTGGAGAATATACGGCACAACTATATTCACGACGCCATGTAAATTAATGACTGTGCATTGAACAGTTATGCTGTCAATTAAGTTGATATATGATCAGTGCAGGATGCGCCGAGTTTGATGTATAAATATGTATTTAAATTATAACGCTAATTTTAATTGAGTATTAACCATATCATTTGAAATCCAGATACGTATTTATCAGTACCTTAAATTAACCGGGTATAATACAAGGCATTCTTATATGATTTCTGTCAGAGATATTTAATCGCTTTTGTAATTTTTTTTTTCAAATTTATGAGCGATAATGGAACAGGGTACCATTTTTTTTTAAATCAAATTTTTAATATATATTTTTTTAATTAATATTAAAAAACAATACTTCACACAGTTTAAAAAATTTATTACATGATTCTAAAAAGAAGTTAAAATATTTCTAAAAGAAAATAGAGTATTTTAATAGGACATTTCGAACAGAAAATATTATTGTTCACTAGGAAATGTCAATAGAAAAATAGGATGTTTCAATTCGAAATGTCAACAGGAAAATAGAATTTATCAATAAAGGGCATTTCAATAGGAAATTATGATATTTTAATAGGAAAATATGATTTTTCACTATGCACTGTTAAAAATAGGTACTCAAAAATAACTAAAATGAATAAATCCAAATAAATAAGTTTCAATTTTGAGAAAGACATAAACTCAAAAATAAAAACTGTGAGTAAAAACGAATAAAAAGAACATATGATTGCCTACATAGGCTGCCTTCATAAATCACTTTCAATAAATATCGACAATTACAACTAAGATTTACCGGGAATCGAACCCAGGTCGTCAGGGATCGCATCCCAATGTTTTATCCGTTAAACTGCCAGAGCAACTTGAATAAGTTATAAACAAAATAAATGTTAAAAAGTTGTGCCAAAAGAATGGGAAGTAAATAATTTAGTTGAAATAACGGTTTTATTTAAGTAATCGACATCCAATAACGCGGAAAACCATCTACTACAACTATTTTAAGTTCGCCAGGTCGCTTTGTTCAGATGGCTTGGATCGAATATAGGATTACAAAATATTAAATCACACTGTCTATTATTGAGAAAGTATGGTTCCTGAAAATTGAGTACGGCATCGCTCATTTACGATGCAATTATACTTAATGAAAGTGATAAACAAAAGAAATGTAAAAAGCAATACGTTAGTACGCCGATACTTGCTACGCCGATACTCTGCATAGCGCTACAAATGGTCACCCGAATGTCAGTTCGACGCAACCTACGAACTAGCACTTGTGTGACCACATCGAATTAACCCCTGCCACATGATAACGCTTCACGGGCATCTCAATCATTCGTTCTTCCATCCGACTCACTGAGAGGAGTATTGTGGGGTTCACTTCATCTGCCCGCTTAGGTGAGAGTGATCACTTTGCCCTGACTGGCAGAGTATCGGCGTAGCAAGCTGTAGTTCCTCGGTTCAATACCGAGCGTAGCCAAGTTGTGTCTTACAGCCACAAACGTATTGATTCAGGTACTCATTTTTAAGTACCTTTTTGTTTTCAGTATGATTTGGTTTGGTTTTGTTAATTAACGTCGCACTATAGCTGCACAGTGGGCTATTGGCGACGGTTCGGGGTCAATCTCGAAGGAAAGACATTTCCACACACATTCATACATGCACCTCGTTATTTTAGAACCATGGTCAGATGACGAGGAAACACCTGAACTGGCACCCAACGCCTTCAATAGACGTCGGGACCCCGATCAGATTGATCGTGCACCAGTCCCGTATACACACCAGTATAATTTGTTGGATATTCTGGACGACTTACTAGTATTTTTGTAGCGAAGCTGGCAACCCTCCGATCACAAGATCACAACATTTTTACGTCAAGTCCATTTCACGGATTCGAACCACCAATCCTCTGATTAGTAGCTGAAAGCCTTACTAACTGAGCAACTGGGGCTCGTTTTCAGTGTGAATGGGAACGTTTAAAAAAATACCCTTAACAAAATTTACCAATGATTTAACAACGCTCTTTTCTTCTCCACTTTACAGACAGCCCCCTATGCAAGTCTGGTCAAAAGGTGGTGTATGGAGCGGCGAGACACGAGGCAGTCAACGTCCTGTGCGAAGTCGAAGCCGATCCAAGACAGGTCAACTTCCACTGGGAGTTCAACAGCTCATCCGACAATCTCCAGGTCCTGAGGTTCGTCCCGGAAGGCCTGAGAAGCGTGGCTACCTACATACCCAGGACAGAACAGGACTACGGGACCTTGCTGTGCATTGCCGAGAACAGTGTGGGGAGGCAGAAGGAGCCTTGCGTCTACATCGTTGTGCCTGCAGGTAAATTGCCTCACCTGATTGATTAGACAAACATATAGCTATGATTAGTTAATTAGCTAACTCGTGCACATGTTGGATACAACAACGGTAAGGTTTGGTTTGGTTAAAAACCGTCGCACTAGAACTTCACAGTGGGCTATTGGCGACGGTTCGGTGTCAATCTCGAAGGAAAGACCAGGGAACACATACACATTCACACACACATTCATACATGCACCTCGTTATTTTACAACCATGGTCAGATGACGAGGAAATACTTGAACTGGCACCCAACGCCTTCAATAGACGTCGGGACTTTGGACCCCGATCAGATGTATCGTGCACCAATCCCGTATACACGCCAGTATAATTTGTTGGATATTCCGGACGACTTTCTAGTATTTTTGTAACGAAGCTGGCAACCCTCCGATCGCAAGATCACTACTTTTTTACTTTTCTATGTCAAGTCCATTGCACGGATTCGAACCACCAATCCTCTGATTAGTAGCTGAACGCCTTACCAACTGAGCAACTGGGGCTCCAACAACGGTAAGCTCCAAGTGTGGAGTGGAGAGTGCGTCCCCGGAATACATCATGTCTTGTCTTCGTTTATCCAAGGATTTTTTTTTTTATACGGAACCTTTGCAGGCCCTCGATTTTTTTAAGGGACTTATGGAAGCTGTCTAGCTGCCCCTAATCAGCGAAGGACTAGTAACAATAACAACTTTCCGTTAAAAACCGAAACGGCGTAAATGTTTATCAAATCGAATTGAAAATAAGCTGATTCGAATTTCAAAAGTTTCTAGTTTTCTCCGACAGAGCAAACGACCAAAGGCAATCGAAATAGTAGAACATTTGAGCCCTCAAGTTTCAAAACCAGATAGATAGATAAGTGTTGGCAAATTGTCTTAAATAAGAAAAGCATGTCTTAAATGAGAACCATACATGAAATTTGATTATTTTATAACATCACAAGCATATACTCCTTCCTCTATTTTGTTGTAATTGAGGTGTTAAATTGCAAAACCGGTTTAATTAATTTTCATAAATTTCACAGGATACACCAAAACGTTTTTCAGCCACATTCTGCTTTGATTTTATCAATATTTTTTATTAAGAAGGAAGGAGGTATCCAAGCATTTAAGGCATTGTTTCAATATTGTAGTATTTCCAGGTTATATCTGAATAATTCTGAAGTTTAAATGAGCCCCAGTTGCTCAGTGGATAAAGGCGTTCAGCTACTAATCAGAGGATTCGTGGTTCGAATCCGTGCGATAGACTTGACAAAGAAAAATAAAAAAGTAGTGATATTGCGATCGGAGGATTCTCAGCTTCGCTACAAAAGTACTAGAATATCGTCCAGAACATCTAACAAATTATACTGGCGTGTATACGGGACTGGTGCACGATACATCTGATCGGGGTCCAATATCCTGATGCCTATTGAGGTTGCGTCGGGTGCCAGCTTAGGTGCTATCCTCGTCATCTGACCATGGTTCAAAAATACGAGGCGTTGTTCCCGGGTCTTTCCTTTGAGATAGGCCCCGAACCGTCGCCAATAGCCCACTGTGCAGCTTTAGTGCGACGTTAATTAAAAAACAAACAAACAAACAAACCGAGGTTTAAATTTTGAATTGACCCGTTAGTGAAGCAATCTAAATAGCTAACCAATATTTTTCGTGGGATAAGTTGCAATTTACCTCAAATTTTTGGTCCAAGACAATTTTTTTTTCTAAACCTAGTTTCAATAGAAAAACAAAAGAAAATATGTCTGCTCAATATTCTGATTTTTCCTTTTCGAAATCAATAAAATTCATTGTCAATTTGAATGAGATGATTTGAAGTAGATGGCTTTTGTAGTGAAACTAATCACCTCAAACATAGAGCAACAGCAAAGTATTCAGTTTTATTGTACAAATGATATTATTTTTAATTTTCTGAATACTGTTAACTATTTCACGACATTACTAAATTATTGCTATTTTAACTGACTTAAAAGCGCGTCAACTAATTTAGAAGGCGCGTCAAAGGAGAAAGGTTATCAATTCGACTGTTATATATTTTTTTATGTATGTTCGCGCAAAATCTCTGTTCTAATTCATATATTTGGTCATTTTGTTATTGTATAGGGGATGTTTCATTTGAACAGCTTTCGACAAAAAATATCCGGTTATCCGGCATTTCATTATCCGGAAAAATTTCAATTAACCGGGACGTTTGAAAACAGATATTGTCCGATTTCGAATTTTTTTTGTTGGATAGAGAAAAATTAACTTTGGCAAAAACTTTAACAAATAATTGGATATCGGCCTTTTATTTATCCGGAAATATCTATTAACCGGACTTTTTTTTAAATTTCATAATATTTTTAATGTTGGATAGAAACTGTACAAAAATGAAATTTCGTTTACTCAGCTTTTATTAAACCAAATATTCTAAAAATACAGTATCCGTAGTGTGAGAAAAAAGTTTTTAACGACTTTCCTGGTGAATAATAGCAGAGGGCGAAGCCCCTTGCTAAAAAAACGAAAAACAACGAAAAATAAAATAATATTTAAAAAAGAACGATTTTAATAAAAATGCTCTAAAAAGTATAAAAATACTTTTTAATTTTCGAACAATTTATAAAAATTTTATTATATAATACAAATTTTATACCTAATACTTACTACAACCTTTTGAAGGTGGTGCCAATTCACAAAAACAAACTTATTTTGACGCCGATTTTAAAACGTCGAAATAAGACAAAAATTAACATTAAATAACTCCATTATTCAACTTGTTCGTAAAAGTAAAATTAGTTTCTAGATTTTAGCTAATTTTTCTGATAGTCAGATACCTTTTGGTAAATAAAGATTATTTCATTTATTTAAAGGCTAAACTATTGTATAATATATTTTAATTTAAATTGTACATTTCAGCTTTTACAATCAACTCACAGCTTCGGCTTTGGAAGTTCTATGCAAATAACCAAATACATTCATAAAATATCTCTTTACAAAATTACAGATAATGAAATAACTGAAACATCGTATCACGTGCGAATACATTCAGTAAATTACATTTTTCGTTTGCGGTGAAATAAGATTTAATAATATGTAAAGCGCAGCAACCGTATATTTAAAAACCTTCGCAAAATTCAATCAACTATGTAAATACGTTATTTCTTTATTCCCGCATTCCTGTATTCTTCGTCTACCGAGCTATTAATCTCAAACAAAAATTAATTGGCATACCTTTTCCAAAAAATTACCGACTTCAAAGGCATTTAACTTTTGCCGTTGATAAATTAACGGCGCTTGTTTTGATTAAAATTACATTTCAGGTGTTTTACAGTAATTACTTCAATGTGTGTTCATGCAACCGTGGCCAGGTTTAGACAGGAACGCGTTTTGTGTTTATTAAATAATAAATATTAATGTTTCGAAGAATGATGGAAGCCGATCGATGTCTTGAAATTAAGGAATTGCATAAGAGTGAAATATCAATATTGCACAGTGTTTGCCTCGTTGGATTTAACTGCGGTTTTAATTTGACGCGGTTCTGTGAGCATTTGCTATTTTATGCAGAATAATTATTGTACTCGCAATGATGGCATTTCTGCCTAATTGTAATTATTCCAATTGAGTTGGTTTAACTCGAAACTTCGACATTTAAATTCCGAAGTATCGTTCCTTTTTTTTATTATTATGAAACCGAACATTTATTTAAAAATATGTACGGAAAATATTCAAATATTAATTGTAACCTATTTTGATTTTTCTCTGTATATGTTTCGATAATATTAAATAAAAGTTATGGAATTATTTATGGTATTTCTTAGATAATTAAAATTATTGTTTATATTAAACATATAGAAATAAAGCTTAAGTATGTTTGAATATATTTACAATAGGTATCATGTTTCAGTTTAATTGCTTCAAAGGTAAATTATATTTCCGAGATATTTTGTTTAGAAAAAAGGTTTAATTGCAATGTTGTTGTCTACGATATCTTAATTGAAAAGACAATTATTTAAGAATATGTTAATTGGATATTTTTGCATTTGACGTAAAAATAAAATTTTCTTCATACACTTTCAGTATCTATGGAATTTATTTGAATAATGTTTAGGAAGTTGAAATAGCAGTTCAATGTTGAATTTTCCTGCAATGCCCATCCCTTTCAATACGTACATGTTGACTTAGGGAATATCGTTTCTCAATTGACTAGGCAGACCTTATAGTTAAGTCAATTGAAAACGCGCATCCCAAATCATTATCTAAACCATCTGCTATTGTCGACTGTGGAACCAATCAAAACCAGCGTCGTCATAAACAGAAGGACGAAAGGAGTAGAGGAAACGAAATCCTAACTCCTGTTGGTCCACTACACAGGCCTTCAGTTTGTGACTTAAAATGCATGAGGGCCTGATTACCGAATAGGCCCGTGAAGCCCACTCTTACACTTAAAATTTTTGAGGGACCCCTAAATCACACATTTTTAACACCCCTAACATAGTTTGCTTTTAAATTTACTTTAAAAAAATTGCATTACAATCTTTCATAAAAAGAAAGTTGCCACTTGTTAAAATTGTTCAAATATTGGGGAGAATATCAAAACATACAAAATATTAGGAGTACTTATTACTTATTAATATATTTTGTTATTATACTTATTATAACGTGTTTCATTTTAAGGCCATTCAGGGGACAAGGGTTTTAGTGCACGTAAAAGTTCAATTTGATGTTCTTCAGGGTCTAAGTAGCAATGGGGGCCCCATTTAAGGGCGATTTTTTTTTTGTACGGTATATGAAAATTTCAATCAAAATGGAACATAATTGATTATCTGGCTACCGAGACATATACAAGCGTCTAGTGAAACAACAGTCGTTTCAAAAACTGATCACCGACTACATGGTAACTGAAAAAAGGTCGACTCTAAACGAGTGCGAGGTAGTATCTTCAGGTGACGAAAGCGATTTTGAACCAAGTTCGAGTATTGTCAGACTATGAAGGATAATGGTTATACGTTTTGAAAAGTTTTGTGTGTGTAAAATAAGTACATATGTAAATAATTTTTGTTTAAATGTTCGCATGTGTATTTTTTAAATCAGATTCCAGAAGGTTTGTCGAGATTCCAAGTAGCTGCCAAGCCTCGTGTCTTGATTTCTTTTAAAAAAGCAATTCCAAGTTTTTTCGTAGGGTTTTGAATTATTTTCTATGTGATAATTTTTTTTATGCGGTCCTTATCCACCGCATAAAAAAAATATTTTTTAATTGTGTTGCGAAAACTATTTTTTATAGCTACTTGTGAAATTTTGTGCGAATTTTTTTATGTGTTTTTTTTATGCGGTCCCTATCCACCGAACAAAATCAGGTTTGAGTGTATATATATTTCAGCTAAATCCATCGAGTAGTTTTAGAGACAATCGCGCACCCTTCCCTGTCCTTCTTACCTTAATCAGTCCTCCTTCCAGGTCACCCGGACCCGGTCCAGAACTGCTTCGTCACCAACCAGACCGAGGACTCGTTCCGTCTCGAGTGCACGGAAGGTTACGACGGGGGCATGACGCAGCACTTCGTCCTGGAGGTTTACGACGCGGGGGGTGGGAACTCCCTCCAGGCCAACAAGACGTCGCACGAGCCCCTCTTCGTCGTGAAGGGTCTGACGACGGGCACCGACTACCTCGTCGTCGTCTTTGCCGTCAACAGTAAAGGAAGGAGCGAGTCGATAGCATTGAGGACGAGTACGCTGACGACGCCGGAGAGTCTGACAAGAATTGGTAAGTTTGTTTTTGAATTTTTTGTTGGCCAGCGCAGTGACGTATTGAAGGGGACACATGCACAGAGTAAAGAAAAAGGTGGGGTGATTTGGCGAGATTTCACGGGAAGTAAGATAGTAACCTTAAAGTAGGTACAAGAAAATCCAACTGGCAGTGCGTTCCAACGTAGACAGCGTTTTTTAACACACGAAATTTAAAGTATAAAAACTACAAAAGTGCAGTTGTCAGATACAGTACAAGTTCCAAATCGATAAAGAATGCTATTATTTCCACTTCATAAGTAAATTAAATTATAAAATAAATTATCGCCAAGTACAAGTGCAAAGTAGTGCTATGGAATAGAGCCAAATACTTCGCCAGTACCTACTTTTTAAGCGATCGCTTGCTTCACATTGCAAACCGGTTTTTTGACTTGATCGTACCTCCACCTTCTTCTTTCCTCCGTGATCCCATTCGTTTGTGGACGTCACTGAGCTAAAATAATAATAAACGTTGGAGCGAGGACTAAGCGTGCGCGACTACTTTACACCTTTTTGAGCGTAAGTAGAAAATATAATTCTTTGGCATAGATTTGCGTAGATTTAAAACCTCAGTTCTGCCTTTCAAAAATGCACAAAATATTATGCAATAAATGTATTGATATACTTACTTTCTTACTTACAAGAAAAACTAGAGGAAAGGCACAGACAAAAACGGTTTTAAATATTTTTGTGACGTCACGTGAGTCTACCACAAAGCGAAGGTAGAAAGTTTTCTCAACCTTTCTCCCAATCATTATGCGTCCGCGCGGCACGTTGAAGTATACATTGTATCTCATGGGAGTACTCGCTCCAGTGTTTATTATTATTTTAGCTCAGTGATGGATCTCGAATGTTTAGTATATAAATAAATACTAATTCGATAGGCAGGTCTTGATTTATGTGATTTCTATAGGCACAACATCGCTGATGGAGGCCCTTCTCGTAAAAAAAAATACATCACGAAAAATGAGAAACATCCCAAATTAATTTAATATGCATTTAAAAAACAACAACATACATTTAGTAACGGTATGGGAAAAATTGCAATAATAATGAATTTTTTTAAAGTATCTGGAACATCAATGCAATTTATGTGCAAATAAATCAAACTTGAGGCCCTTTTACACTGGGCCGTAGACCTATACCTAACTCGCTTAATGGTAAGTCAGAGGTTGATGAGAGAGGTTTAGAATGAATACCCCCTCTCATAACATCTCCCTTACAATTTTTTTGCACGTTTCTACTGGGCCAGCGGTGACCCAGATGTAAAATAATTTTAAAAGTATTTCAAATTATTTTTTACAATTATAACTATCTGGGTATATAATTCCTTGGCATTCATAGTTTTTTTCTATTTCATAAATAATAATGTATAATTATCTACTATGTACTTTTAATAATATAATGTAGAATGTTCTTTCGGAAGGACGTAGAGTACATGTCGGTAGGACTGATATTTACGATCGTATAGTCTTGTCTTTCCTTCTGTAGGACGACCGGTTCTACCATCAGACAATTCTGAGTTGGCGCAAGTAAAACAGTTTAAGATTACCAACTGTAACGTTTTTTACGAGAATTTTAATATTCGGAAATTTGCCACCTTGCAAAAATAAACTGTGCTTTTAATTCTCCACCTTGTGTGTCTTCGAAAACTTAACTTTCTAATTAATGATTTTAAGTTTAAAATTAATGCAAAACGGAAATACTGCCAGCAGGACTTAATGATTAGTTGTAGGTCATGTACAAAAGTGCTTCCGAAAGTCCCTTCTGGCAGGACTTCGGCAATTATGTTCTATCAGTAATATTATGTTTTACAACCACACAATAGTTTCCATGATTACCATACATTTTCCATGATTAACTAACATACTATACCGTAGGTCATTAACATTAATACTATTTACAGTTATCTAACTGCGCGAATAGCCTCACCAGTTATTATGCAGCCAATATGCGTGATATTTGGTTAAGGTTTGGTTACGGTGGGATAATGTTCCGTATCGAATTCTCTTGTGAAGAGTCAAACCGCTGAGTAAACCCTGATTGGAATACGTTCACCTAAATGGATTGTTTGCTCGGCCAATCCGAGAGATTAGGCACGAAATTAGAGCGGTTTCATTTTAAATTGAAATAGAAATTCTAATCCAATGGAAAGCGATAATTCTTGTTAAGAAAGAGATAAGTTTGCTACATAGATCGTTAAACTCTTGTTCAGTGGGCTCAATTGGCAGAATTACGGACTCTTTATCGGAGATTTGCAAATTGGAAAGGTTGTAAACTAGTGAAATATAAATTTTTAAAGGAACATATATATATAGTTGATGTAGCTCAATCAATTAAGAACTTAACAACGTCTTTATCACCGTAAGTCACAATGAACCACGTCTATGACTGCCAACAATTTAACTAGTTATTATTAGTTACTTTTTTTGAAGATGATGGGTGGCAAGTGAGCAAATTGGGAAGGTTGTAAACTAGTAAAATATAAATTTTTAAAGGAACTAATATATATATAGTTGATGTAGCACAATCAATTAACAACTTAACAACGTATCTATCCCCGTAAGTCACAATGAACCACGTCTATAACGGCCAACTATTCAACTAGTTAATATTTGTTATTTTTTTGCAGATGACGTGTGGCAAGTGAGCAAATTAGGAAGGTTGTAAACTAGTTAAATAGAAATTTTTAAAGGAACTAATATATATAGTTGATGTAACACAATCAATTAACAACTTAACAACGTATTTATCCCCGTAAGTCACAATGAACCACGTCTATAACTGCCAACTATTTAACTAGTTATTATTCGTTATTTTTTTGCAGATGACTTGTGGCAAGTGTGCAAATTGAAAAGGATGTAAACTAGTGAAATATAAATTTTTAAAGGAACTAATATATATAGTTGATGCAGCACAATCAATTAACAACTTAACAACGTATCTATCCCCGTAAGTCACAATGAACCACGTCTATAACTGCCAACTATTTAACTAGTTATTATTCGTTACATTTTTTGCAGATGACGTGTGGCAAGTCAGCTTTAGTCCCATATTGGTGGTCCTCATTGCCATTGTCATCGGGGTGGTCTTGCTCGCTCTGATTATAGTCCTCATTGTTAAGTTTCGCAAAAAGCCACATCACAGAAAAGGTAAGATGATACTTATTTATAACAGAATATTTAGGTTTTATTATTTCGACTTAATTCAAAGAAATGTCAAGAAGAAGGAACACTAAAAAACTTTTTTACTTCATGTCCTGCCTGTTGAAAGTTTTATTCGTTTAGAGGTATGGTAGGGTGTCAAATAAAAAAGTAAAACGCATTCGCAAGTGCAAAAGCTTTTTATGACCTTTTCTATATTTGATTAATTTTAAGAACATTCTATACATCATTTTATTTAAATTACTTATTATTCCTTAATGTGCTGAATCTCTTCGATTTAAACTAACACAAATATAAATTTTGTAAGATTTTAATTTCTGTAAAGGGTTGTTCACATCTGTAAGTTGTGGTGCAAGAAGGGTTCAAATCATTTAAAACTTTCTTGGCTAGTTGTTTTTGGTCACTTTGGACAGTCAACCAAAATTCAAATAGTTCATTAACTTAAAAAAAAGAAGCTTTTCCAGAAAAGTCACCAAGGGGGACCGTTCAATGCATGTTAACCATTTTTTCCTTGGACTCCGCATAAAATCTAATGTTGACCCTGGGACCACCATTTGGAAACCACTGCTCATAGTGTATCCATGTTTAAGAAAAATGGAAATTTAAAAAAAAATATTATTTACAAGGATTTTCTCACTAAACGCTATTCAAACTCCGTAGTTTAATCGAATTTTTTAATAATCATATAAATAATGAAAGGTATTAACTTTAAAGTAAAAAACTTTGTTAATTAATAAAGTAATTGAACAAATGCATTGATTTAACTGAAATTTAAACTAACGTTCAATTTAAATTCTGAAGAAATTGTAACAAATTAAACATTACCAAACTTGTTTTATGTATTTTCTCTTTACAATCAATATTGCATATTGTGAAAATCTAAAAATGGTGTTTCGGCTGAAACTTTTAAACTATACAAAGGAATTATATAATCTACCATCTGTTCCATTACATCTTTTTTTTTTTTAGAATTCTCACAACACCAATACAATAGCGAAACATAACATCTTAAATCTTCAGCATAAAGAACACACCGTCTTCCCATTTTATGGATGATAAAAAATTCAAGAAAATAAATGAATTATCTCTTGCCATAACTACTTAAACTTCCCTACTAAAACAAGCATCCCACGCCAAGAAAGTTATGAAATCGGACATATTCCGCCGCCACAACAGTTTTCATTCTCAACTATAAAAGCATTTTACGACAAGTCGGAATTACTCCGACCTGGGAAAACCATCCGATCGCTTCCATTGTCAGATCTCAGGTTATTTTCCACATCTTGGCGCATTAAATGGGGGATCGACAAGTCATTAAAGGTGGATCATCCCAAGCATGGCTCCATAAAAATAACCGGTGCAATACTGCCCGATATATCGCTCGTAATTGTCTTATCTCTTGGCGAGCTTTTTAGTGTTGGCTATAAACTGAAAGGTGAATGATAGATGGAATAAGCGATGGTGATTGGTCACGAGAGAGAAATGGTATTTATTATACATATTGTAATTATATGTTTTATGATTCGGATGTATATTGTTTTACGTTAACCATCTCTTAAAACTGCTTTTTCACACACTGACAAAACCGGAGACATCACCGGCCTTGGTACTTTCTTTCACACTCCGGCAAAACTGGAACCGGTGACAACCCCGACGCCGTTGTCGGTCTTGCACTCTCATATATAAAAACTCTAAATTTTTTTACAATGCTTTCATGAAAATATTGTAAATGTTACTAAAAATATTTGCCTAATAAGGCTTTAAGGTAACCATCAACAACAACAGATAGATAGATATTATAGATAGATATTATATATATACATTATAGATAGATATTATAGATATACATTATAGATATACATTATAGATAGATAGATATACATTATAGATAGATTGATATTATAGATATACATTATAGATAGATTGATATTATAGATATACATTATAGATAGATTGATATTATAGATATACATTATAGATATACATTATAGATATACATTATAGATATACATTATAGATATACATTATAGATATACATTATAGATAGATAGATATACATTATAGATAGATAGATATACATTATAGATAGATAGATATGCATTATAGATATATTGATATTATAGATATATTGATATTATAGATATACATAATAGATAGATAGATATTATAGATAGATAGATATTATAGATATACATTATAGATAGATTGATATTATAGATATACATTATAGATAGATAGATATTTTAGATAGATATACATTATAGATAGATATATATCATAGATATATATATATTGATATTATTGATATATAAATAGATAATATAAATATATATAGATATTATTGATATATAAATAGATAATATAAATATATATAGATATTATTGATATAAAAATAGATAATATAAATATATATAGATATTATAGATATACATTATAGATAGATTGATATTATAGATATACATTATAGATAGATATTTTAGATAGATATACATTATAGATAGATATTTTAGATAGATATACATTATATATAGATATATATCATAGATATATATAGATATTATTGATATATAAATATATATTATAGATATATATAGATATTATAGATATATATAGATATTATTGATATATATATAGATATTATTGATATATATATAGATATTATTGATATATATATAGATATTATTGATATATATATATATATATATATATATATATATATATATATGAAATATTAAGATTGATTTCATAAAAAGAGGGCCAAAGGTTGTATTTATATTCTTTATTAGTGATCACACCAGGAGCCCGTGAAGCACACGTCCTTACAGTTTAAGAGTCGAAGTCAGAAGAGAGCGAGATTTCCCCACATAGGGAGAACCTCAGCTAACGTAGGGAAAAGTATAAAGTGTAGGGATTTGTCAAGGCGGAGCATACACATGAAGTTTTAGGAGGGGTGCCAAAAGGGAATTCAAAGCGCGGGTGATAGGGAACTTTGGTCGTGGAAACGGTTGAGAAAAGCACATAGAGAATGCAGATTGTTAGCAATGTCAGCAAGAATTAAATGAGATAGTTTACAAAGGAATGGAAATGAAGGAAGTCAAAAGGGGTGGTTTTGTAAAAGGAGGTGGTAAGTTAAAGGGGGTTGAAATTATCTTTCATCTCCCTCCCGCAAAATCATACACATCGGCCAGCGATGAGCACAAATGCGAGGAAAAGACAAAAGTAAGAGAAGAAGGTAATGTCAGCCAAATGGTTGATCAGACCATCTGAGCAACATGAAGAGTTTGTAAGTGATTGGAGAAAAGAAATATTATTGACAGAGGTACAATTAAAATTTTGAAATACTGCTGTATGTGCTCGCCCTAACACATGCTCTACAAATAGTTATGAAACTAATTAAATTACAATACCAAAATAAGTATACCAATATAAAAATCAATATTGTACATAGTGAAGATTAAACACAAAAATATGTTGTAAACAATGAAATATAAAACTGTTCTGTTCTATTCATATAAAGACATATGACGGTCAAAAAATATATGTAACTACTACAACTCTTTAGTGCAACGCTAAACAATTTTGTAAATGGGAGTCTAAAGAGACTCGAGTGACGCAAGTCACTGGTGAAAAAAATGACTGGTTACAGCCTGACTAAGGTGGGATGGCAGGTATTGACAAACATAATCCTTGAAATGTAATTCAGCTATACTTCATGAACCTACGGTTAGTATTTCTGAAAACAAAATCTACTAATTTTAATACATTTGATATCAAAATAGCATTTTCTTAGAAGACGAAGTCAAACCTCCATGTGATTGAACCAAAAATGGTTGGAGCATGCTCGAGTGATTTGTTGACATGGGAGGATCCTCGATTTGATTGATGTAAAAATGGTCGACCATGGTGGAATGTTGCACAAAGAAAATAGTCACAAATACTAAAATTGAATTGGTGGTAGTTAAATTTTGATCAAGCTGGTTTGTTCTTTGAAAATATACAATTATACTCTTTCAACAAACAAGTAATCATGGTCAGGTTGGACAATCTGCAGATTACGATTTCTCAGAGGTCGATGGCACATGAACTCATTCATCTCAATTATACAATGTAATATCCTCTTAGTTTGATTATATTACTATGTTGACATAATTTGATTGGGTTTTAGAAAAACCAAAACATTTGACTAAGGAACAGTGATGAACCAGTAAGGTTGTTTGATAAACAATATGAAGTAATCAAAATGCACTTATTGATTATAAACAAGAAACAATACAATTATCAAAGTATAAAATGAAAATGTACAGTTGACATATAGGTATACTGGGGTGAATAAAAAGAACAAAGTGAAGCTGTTGAAATTGAAGGAAAATATGTGATTGATTGAAATAAATTTCCTTTGATTGAAGAAAAAGGTGTGTGGTTAAACATGTGTGATGTCGAATTCACCTGCAACTTGCTCATAGTAAAGTGTGTGTCCAAATAAATTTGTGGGAAACTTATCTAGAGTTTACATGTTGAAATGGGTAAGCCAGAAGAACATATAATAATAAATTGGAAAAAGTTATTAGCAGACTTGGTGAAGGTTAAATGTGTACAAGAAATCAGTGAAAACCTTTCGTTAAAATTTTGGTTGCAACAATGTAAAATAAAAACCTTAATGTAATATCAATATCACCATTATAATTATCTTTACCATTAAAACAATTTACTCAAATTTCATCCTTCAAAAGCAAATACACCTATATTTTCCAAAACAAACAGGGTACGCAATTCAAATGAAGATCTACAGGGTTTCACGTAATAGAGCCAATGAAGGGTTCAGAGCACTCTATCCATTTTGGTCGTATAACATGACATTTTTCAAAAAGGACGAATTCCAGTATATTATATTCTAAGTACCATTAATTTAGAAAAACTTCTCTCGAACATGAATTATAAAAATTGTACATCCTAGTTCACAAAATATCAATTTTAAGTTAACACAATTATTTACAAAGATTCCTAAAATTTAACAAAAAAATTATTATGCCAACTCAAATTATTCCATTAAAATTAAAACAATTATCTTCTCCAAATCAGATATCACTACTGATTATCTTTGACAATATGTTTAATGATATATCAAAATCTGTAATAAAATTAATACTAAAATCAAAATGTATTATGCACTAAACAATAATTAATTTAATAATTATTATAATTGAAGGAAATCTCATTTCACTACTAAATTGTGATGAAAAGCACTGTAATAGAAAACCAAACTATCTCAATAGAAAACCAAACTATCTCATAAAAAATGTAAACAAAACTAAATTTCAGAATTTTAAAATTAAAATATTATAACACTTTTCATTTATGAAAATAAAAATAATTAAATCATATTGACAATTAACAACTTTTCAAAGTAGAACTTTCTTTTTCAAAGTAGAACTATTGAGGCGACGCTGAATGCAAAATAGTCATAGTTAAACGTTTCTTGAATTTTTTATTCTGATCACTAAGATTTATATAGCTTGCAGAACTTTGCTTTCGCGAACATTGGTACTGGCGAATGTTTTGTTTCGAATCGAAGCAGCACGCAAATCGTAGAAATGAATACAAAACGAGAATCGAAACTAGTTTTCGTGGTGCACATTCGTTAATTCTTCGTGTTTCACTGATCACTGAGATTTAGGTAACTTGTAGAACTTTGATTTCGCGATGGAGTACTCACTAGTTTCAAGGCACTTTAATTTTGAACGGAACTTTAATTTCTCAGCAAGTCGGGAGAACACAACACACAAGGAGAGTCGGCGGTGAGTGGATGAGGGTGGGCCGGGAGTCTGGCTTCGTACGTCATGGCGCCGTGTTCTGTCAGCTTTCGTTTCTGAAGGAGACGTGGTTGACGAGAGTCGCTGCCGTTGCACGTTCGGTCGTCGCATCTTCTAAAAGGTAGACGGGCTTCTGTTCTGTCGGAGCTTGAACGTATACTGGTGTTTGCGGACATCAACTTTCGGTTCGGCTGGTGGATAATTGGCTGGCTGGGCGGATGGTTCGCTGGTTGGGCTCCCGGTGATCTCAATTACATTTTTTAACTTTAATTAATTGTTAGGGGAATTCCGACATAGGCATATCGCTGTCGACTTTTGAAATATTAAGATTGATTTCATAAAAAGAGGGCCAAAGGTTGTATTTATATTCTTTATTAGTGATCACACCAGGAGCCCGTGAAGCACACGTCCTTACAGTTTAAGAGTCGAAGTCAGAAGAGAGCGAGATTTCCCCACATAGGGAGAACCTCAGCTAACGTAGGGAAAAGTATAAAGTGTAGGGATTTGTCAAGGCGGAGCATACACATGAAGTTTTAGGAGGGGTGCCAAAAGGGAATTCAAAGCGCGGGTGATAGGGAACTTTGGTCGTGGAAACGGTTGAGAAAAGCACATAGAGAATGCAGATTGTTAGCAATGTCAGCAAGAATTAAATGAGATAGTTTACAAAGGAATGGAAATGAAGGAAGTCAAAAGGGGTGGTTTTGTAAAAGGAGGTGGTAAGTTAAAGGGGGTTGAAATTATCTTTCATCTATATATATATATATATATATATATATATATATATATTAGATATAGATATAGATATATATAGATATTTTAGATAAATAGATAGATATATAGATATAGGTATAGATATATAGGTATACATGTTATAGATATATAGATATAGATATTATAGATAGATTGATATAAATATTGTAGATAGATATATAGATATAGATAGATATAGATTTAGTATAGATAGATAGACATATTATAGATATATATAGATTTAGTATGGATAGATAGATATATTATAGATAGATAGATATAGATATTATAGATAGATATAGATAATATGGATATATAGATATATTATAGATAGATAGATATAGATATTATAGATAGATAGATATAGATATTATAGATAGATAGATATAGATATTATAGATAGATATAGATACTATAGATATATTAGTATGGATATTATAGATATATAAGTATAGATATATAAATATAGATATATAAGTATAGATATATAAATATAGATATATAAGTATAGATATATAAATATAGATATATAAGTATAGATATATAAATATAGATATATAAGTATAGATATTATAGATAGATCGATATAAATATAGATATATAAGTATAGATATATAAATATAGAATATAAGTATAGATATATAAATATAGATATATAAGTATAGATATTATAGATAGATCGATATAAATATTATAGATATATAGATAGATAGATTTTTGATAGATATTATATATAAAGTTGTAAACAACACAAAACGTAAACCATACCTCTCGAAAATATCTAACCAACACTTTCCGCAGGGAAACGAAAAACCGACTTTCCCCCCCCCCCAAACATAAAATATATCCTCCCCTTTAAAATAAAGACAGACTCATATTCGTGCAAACGCAATCCTCGATATCTACAAAAGCTCCAGAAACCATTCCGCGCCCATTAAAGCCCGCAGTTCGAAATTCTCAACAAGAAGTACGCCAGGACGCATCAGAATTTCCACTCAACCTTTGGCATCAGTCTTCAGGGGGCCGCCCCAATATCGCTCCCTTAGGGCTAAAAGCTCCTTTCTGCCCAAGAACTGAGACATCCAAGTCGTCAAATAAGGTATATGTATATATGCCATATATATACCTGAATGATGTTTGGGTATATAGCTATATGGTATCGCCATAAAGTTGGATTGACGAAAATATTCTTATTCTTATGTGGATGTTCTTTATATGGCAACTATTTTAACTCCCGTATATGGATTCTTTGCTGAATTTTGGGAGTCTATCTTTATTTGAAAAAAGGTTTTTCAAAGATGGATTTTTTTGTTTTGTTTGGTTATATGAATGGAAATGGACGACTAGAACGACCACGCCTACAGTGACGTCAGAGAAGATTTGTTTGTGGGATTTTGTTAGAATTTTCTTCAAAACTAATAAAATATTCCGAGACTCTGATTTATTTTCTTGGAATAATGTTTAAAAACCGAAGTTCAACGAAATTAATGCAAAAATTTTACTAAAGAAACGATATCACAAACAATTCTAAACTCGCTCCTTCGTTCATGCTTCTGAAAAAGTGGATAGTGTAGTTAGTCCTATTCAAGTGTTCTGTAGTTAGTAGTTAGTCCTATTCAAGTGTTGTGTAGTAGTCAGTCCTATTCAAGTGTTGTGTAGTAGTTAGTCCTATTCAAGTGTTGTGTAGTTAGTAGTTAGTCCTATTCAAGTGTTGTGTAGTAGTCAGTCCTATTCATGTGTTGTGTAGTAGTTAGTCCTATTCAAGTGTTCTGTAGTTAGTAGTTAGTCCTATTCAAGTGTTGTGTAGTAGTCAGTCCTATTCAAGTGTTGTGTAGTAGTTAGTCCTATTCAAGTGTTCTGTAGTTAGTCCTATTCAAGTGTTGTGTAGTAGTCAGTCCTATTCAAGTGTTGTGTAGTAGTTAGTCCTATTCAAGTGTTCTGTAGTTAGTAGTTAGTCCTATTCAAGTGTTGTGTAGTAGTCAGTCCTATTCAAGTGTTGTGTAGTAGTTAGTCCTAT
This sequence comes from Troglohyphantes excavatus, assembly GCA_963932185.1. Taxonomy (NCBI): domain Eukaryota; kingdom Metazoa; phylum Arthropoda; class Arachnida; order Araneae; family Linyphiidae; genus Troglohyphantes; species Troglohyphantes excavatus. Next base: position 11,466,342 of record OZ010668.1, read on the forward strand.
TCAAGTGTTGTGTAGTTAGTAGTTAGTCCTATTCAAGTGTTGTGTAGTTAGTAGTTAGTCCTATTCAAGTGTTGTGCAGTTAGTAGTTAGTCCTATTCAAGTGTTGTGTAGTTAGTAGTTAGTCCCATTTCAAGTGTTGTGTAGTTAGTAGTTAGTCCTATTCAAGTGTTGTGCAGTTAGTAGTTACTCCTATTCAAGTGTTAAGTTTGCATTGACTTTTGTTTCAAAAGTCTCAATAGTAAAATTACTTTAATATATCTCCGCAATAACTTTAACATTAACTTTGAATAACTTAAATCAATAATTTTAACGTAGGCAGCTTAGGATTTCCAAGGTGTTACTTCAACAAGTTTCAACGATACTTAGCAAATAATGAAAGCCGCCTATGTATAACCGTATACTTAACAAAAATAGTTTTTATGTCATTAAACCTTTAATATCTTTATTCAAAACCTTCACTCAATGACTTTAAAAATAATTGTAATTTCGTGGGTATATATACTTCATACGATTCCACTAATCTAATCAATGATAAGTTAAAAATCTAAAAATATACATCATCTTTAAACACGTATACTTACACTTATAACTAATTTACAATGTTAGTTACGTATTTCACATACAAATGATTTAAATACAGTTATTCAATAGTTCTTTTGATATCTCCAGTATTGGCATTTAACAGTTATTGCAGATATTGTAATATAATCCCAATTATTTCTGTGTTCTATTGTTCAGCAGCGACCGTTGAAATGCTTACGGAAATCACGAATTGAAGTGTATGAATGAAACATTATGTGCGGATGCCCAAATCTATTTTAAGACAGCAGCTAGTTGTTAAAATGTATTCTATTCCAAATGCAGCCGTGAGTTCTCTCTAAAATGCGAATTGCATTTTTAAAATCCCATTTCTATTCAGGGGGCATTTGCATGCATCTGAGCTTAAATCAGATGCGTTCTTTCAAAGAGTATAATGCGAATGTCAAATGTTTAAATATTGAAAGGTTGCGAATTTTAATGTTGTTTCTTGCGTAAATGGTTCAAATTGAAATGTTTGAATCGGTGTAAAGACGTGATTTCTGTTTAATTTTTTTTTAATTGAGTGGCAAGTATAATTTTGCATTACCATACATGATGGTTAAAGTAGTGGTATTTGCGATATCATGTTATTCATATGTTTTGAGGTTAGCTGAGTCTAAAAAGACGTCTTATAAATATGGTGTATGTGTGAATTATTATCAATAATATGATAACTAACTTGCCTGAGTGATAATTATCGAATGAACGACCTATCCCCCCACCCACATTCACCAAACTATATTTTTTTCAAAAAAATCATAAGCGATTAATGCTTCTGCACATTCATAGATGGCGGCAGTATGATGCATGTTATCAAAAATGAGTACATTTTATTTATTTTTGAGTATCTATTTTAACAGTGCAAACTCTTAAAATAAAGCAAAGGATGTTGATTACTGACTGGCCGTGTCCTTAGAACTTACGTTATACCTGTTCTGTTCGCGAGGTTTTGTTGGTAACCAATTCTAATTTCTTTAATCTCCTGAACTTCACTCCAATCACTCCAACACAGTCCTGCCTTATAAGTACACTGTTAAAATTAGGTATTCAAAAATAAGTAAACTGTACTCATTTTTGATTACATTCGACACTTATCATGGCTGCGAATACATATGAGTAAAAATGAATAAAAAGAGCAGTAGATTGCCTACGTTGGGCTGCCTTCATAAATCCCTTTCAATCAATATTGACACTTACAACCAAGACTAACCGGGAATCGAACCCAGGTCTGCAGCACCGCTGTCCACAATCTTATCCGTTAAGCTATCAAGGGGACGCGAAGACCTTATAAACATAAGTAATGTTAAAAAGGTATGTCAAAAGAATGGAGAGCAAGATAATTGAATTGTAATAACTCAGTTTTCATTTAAGCAATCGACATCGAATAATGTGGAAAACCATATTCTAAACAAATATTTTAAGTATGTCAGCTCGCTTTGCTAAGATGGCTTGAACAGAAGCTGATATCAGCAATAATATACCATACTGCTCATTTTTGCGAAATTACGATTACTTAAATTTGAGTACGCCATCGCTCATTTACGATGCAATTGTACTTAAAAAAACAAATACGTTCATGTACTCATTTTCAAGCATTTTTTTACAGTGTGTCCCTACATTTATTTATATCCGTAGCTACACAGACCAAAACTTGTATGTCAGTGTTCACTCTAGCCGTTTTTTGAAGGGCGATCCGCCCTGCCCGCCCTTTTTTCATCTCGATAGCACCCTCATGTCCATTTTTAAAAAATGCCGCCCTCTTTTGAAAAAAATTCCGCCCTTCTTGCCCTTTTCAGTCAAGCACAAACGCCTTTGCTTTCCTAGCTGTCTTTTAAAAAGGCATCGATTAAAAAAAATGTGTGTAAATTGGAATTTAGTTAATTATGACAGTAGAAAAACAAACTCCTTTTTAATTTCGCGTGTTTTGAAATCATGATTATTCCGCATGGGGCATTCCACGAATCCTATTGGTTGCCTGTGCCCGCATATAAAATGCTAAAAAAAATTCTGTATTTTTTTTAAAAGAGATGATGGTTAGGGACGAAGTTGCAAGACTAGCATTTTATTACCAAATTTTCTATTTTAGTAGCCTTTTTATCAATTTTGTAAGGGGTCTGATTTGGGCTACTTACATATTTGGTTAATATGGAAAACATTTTTAATATCAAATTTTAGATTTTAAGGTACTTTCATAAATATACATCAATTTTGTACTCTTCCTTTCTTTGAGATAGACACCAAACCGTCAACAATAGCCCAATATGCAGCTTTAGCGCAACCAATAAATCGAATTTTTTTTTGTTTGGTCGCAGGTCCGATGTGTCAATGTGTGGCCATGCCTTCCCCAAACATTTTTTTAAAATGCCTTTTTAAAAACAAGAAGTGCCTTTTCAAATACAGGGCGCCCTTTTACTGCCAACAGCACCCTGCCCCTTTTTTATTTCTACATTGTGTATGTCATTAAATAAAAACAACATTTATACACCATTTTCTCTTTTATTAATAGCCTTTTTTTTTTTTTTTTAGCTGCCCAGGACTCATCGAAAGACGACAAGTAAGTCTCAGTCCCATCTCACGACGGACGCAAATAAATTATGTATAAGCACTTCCCCCCTTAAGCTACTACTTTCTAGAAATACCTTCTCTAATGAGGATAAGGAAGAATTTCCTATTGCTTTCGTATCGAATAAGCGCGTTCTAAGGACCAATAAAGAATGGATGGTAAATCAATGTAAGGACGGGGTTCCGCATCGAAGTCGTCCGTCGATGTCGAATTCAATTCGGTTATTGGATTGCCTAGGCGAGGTGTGCGTTAAGTAAGATTCGGTGTGTTGTCTTCGCGTCAGTTTTATATTGAATGTTTATCAAAAAATAATGAATGGAAAATTAGGTTTTGTGAGATTGTGTTGAGTGTTGATTTGGTTTGTGTGGAAAATAATCGATTGTTCGAAACGGGAAATGTAAAATGGGGGATGTAGTTGCCGTTTGTGATTGTTTATTTTTAATGTTAAATTCATTTAGTAACCATTTTGAACGAAATAAACGTGGTTGTATTTAGAGTAATTGAGTTGTTTGTGATTTAAAGTTAATATGTAGTAACATATGTTAACGTCTGTACCTAAAAAAATATATTTTAAGAGCTATATATGAAACCAGTTTCACTGACGATGTGAAAATTAATATTAAAATTTCGATTGCAGAAGAAAAAATTGAAGTGAAATGTCACTAATATTTTTGAGAAACATACCTACAAAAACTAATTCGTTATACTTAAAAGTATGTTATTTACGTAAAAATAAACGTATTATTTAAAATGTGTTTGAAAGCCAATCAATTTATTCGAATGGTTTCTTATTCCGGTTTTCGTATAAGTGAAGAAATTTATTTTGCAAATTGAAATATTTGATTTATAGGTAGATATATCAATTGCATTACTAGCATACCCATGCGATAATAGTTTAACTATTTTCTCATAGATGGCAGCATTATCAACGGCTTGTTTAAAAATAAACGTTATAATAAATTATTTTAAGCACATTAAAAAAAAAACTGTTGTTATTTATGAGATGAAAGTACGATTTGTCACTGCTGCATGAAATTATTTTTATTTTTATTTCTCATGTGTTAAGATCCGTTGCATGTAAGGGGCGTAAAATAGATCTTTACTAGAGAAATAATATATACGATTGTTAGGAATCCATGTTAAATAAAAAATTACCTAAATGTAATTTAGGCACGATTCCACCAATTGTAAATGGAGAACATTAAATATAATCAGGGATTAAACTTAAATAAGAGTACTATAATAAACTTAAGAATAATTTTATGTGTATGTCTAACTATGTGTATTGGAGTTAATGATATTGAGGTGCGGGTGATAATCAATGCTGTTTAATTTGTTGCCAGATGTCAAACTCCACTGAGAAAAGACACTGACGATGACTGGAAGTCTTGTAGCTGTGCCGGTGAAGAAAAATGCCCAGATATCATTCCAGGTGAATTAAATTTTTAAATCTTAAAAAATAAAACATAATTGATAGCATTTATTTAAAGTAAATTTTTATCATGTGTATGTAATTTGGGCTGAAAGGATCTGATCGTTTTCTTCGACCAGCTTCCCAATACCTTCCAGTCTACTACATTTGACGACCATGGCTAATGGTGGAGCTGTCCCCCTGTTTGCTCATGGCCAACCCTGGCACGTATTAGGCCAGGCTGGACCCAAGTATTTGCCTGGTTATATATGATGATCAATTCCATTCAGCTTGGGCCACATTCCTGTCCAACCTGGTCCAATACCATTCATACATATTTTCTTCCAATGATTTCGTCCACCTGTTGCAGTGAAGCATCAGCTGCATAGGCTGGCTATACACTGGCCCAGCCTTTCATAATTCTCCTTCGTGAATATTTGCTTCCAGAAAACCCTCCAAGACAACTCTATTCCAATTATAATGGCGAGGCTGTTGGCGTTCTTCGACTAATGTGTGTCCAGGCGCGTCGGAACATCGGGAAGAAAGTCAATAACTTTGACTTGGGGTTGGGGCTGGAAGGTTCTGATTATTCTCTTCGACCAGCTTTCCAATACCCTCCTAATTTTGAAACCCATTGCCAATAGTGAAGCAGCCATACCACTCGCCCATGCCCAACCTTGGAACATATTAGGCCAGGCTGGATACGAGTGTGGTCCTGGCTTTATACGAAGATTTGTTCAGATGGCTGAAACTTGTTTTATCAATTGCATTCAACTAGGGTCGCACTCGTGTCCAGCCTGGCCCAATACGTTGCAAGGTTGGTCATGGGCGAGTTGTGGAGCTGCCCCACCATTAGCAATGGTAGTCAAATGTTGAAGTCTGGAAAGCATTAAAAGGCTGGTCGAAGAGAACTTACAATTCCTCCAGCCCACACCCCAATCAAAGGAGCCGCCTTTATTTCTGATCTTCCAATCAGTCTGGAAGCACTTTGGTCGAAGAACGCCAGCATTCGCGCCATTATAATTTTGCGGAAGTTTCCTTGGCGAGTTTTCTGGAAGCAAATATTTGCCAAGGAACATTAGACCAGGCTGGGTCAGTGTGTAGATAGCCAGCAGGTGCTTCACTGCAGCAGGAGGTTTCAATCAATCCAATCATTGGAAGCGAATATTTATGAATGATTATTGAACCAGGCTGGATACGAGTGTACCCCTAGCTAAAGATTGATAATAGAGTGAAGAAGTTGCGGTGTCGCTACATGCCGTTTCTGTAGCACGCAACTGTAGATAATTCATATCGCTTCATCTCATAAACATGATGTTGTTTTTCATGTCAGCACCTCTCCGGGAGGGGACGATAGAAGACGACGAGGACATGTGTGGAGACGGACTGCATTGGAGGACGTCTTCAGTTGACACAGGGATCCTCACCCCAGATTCCTACTCCAGAAGTAAACTGGTAAGGGTCATTTACAAAATATAGTAAAATTCACTTTGTAAAATACTATGAAAGGATACAATTAAAAAAAAATCACTTTATAAAACTATGTTAAGGATGTTAAATATTATTGTATGAATAATTATGGTGCATTGTAGGAATATAAAATGTCAGCCCTGACTATATGGAACGATTTGAAACGACATAGTAGATTAATAAGGATTAAACCATGAGTACGTGTAGGGTGTTTTTAACCCCCCCCCCCAGGGAAAATCCTTTAATAGTTAACCTAACTTTTTTATTAAAAAAAAAACTGAAGTTTTCTTGTATTATAATTTCGCAACCGTGTTCAAGGTCTTATGCTGACTTTTTTCTGGGATGTACTGAATGATATGAACCAAATACGTCTGAATCCCGTGTTCTCTTCTGCAGTCTGCCTCGGGCGTCCCTCTGCTCCAGAATACTCCCCCGAGCCCCCCACTTTCGCAGGAGCTCTCCCTGCAGCCCACCCTCCTGCAGGAGTACTCCCCCACCAGGGTGCTCATGAAGTCGTCTGCCGGCAAGCAGCACCGCGGGATGCTCGACACCACCGAGCTCATCACCACCACCAGCAGGCAGACCAAAGTGTGAAGGAAGCCTTCAGGAAGTGTGAGTCTCTTCAATTCATCCTTCAAAATGTCGATAGCATATATATGGTAGATATATACAAGATATATATATACATATCAATTTATGTACAAAAATTAATCATACCATTAATGTATCAGTTTCATTAGCAATATTATTTTTTTCTAAATGAACTGGAAATGTCATCATGTTTTTTATTCAAAATAATAGTATCAGCTTTTATATGTACCAATCCTAAATTTACATAATCCAAAATAAAATGTGAAATGTCTTTCATACTTACTGTAAGTCTAAAATTATTACGAGAAGTTTTGAAATTTTCTATTGTGAATTTCAAAGTGAAGCATAAACCAGTCTAAACAGCTAATTTCTAGACTAAGCAACTAATTTCCCGGTATCCTTATAGTTACGGTGCCGCCATTGCTAGGAGAACTTCAACTGGCATGCCAGTACTTGGTAACATATAAAAGGGCCTTAACTTAAATGAATAATATTTATTATTTTCTAACGCATAATTTATATTTAATGTCAAAATTAATTTGTTCTAGTTATTATATACAATTTGACAGGTGGCACAACTACCGGATATTACCGGAAACAACTACCCGATAATCTAAAATATTCGAATAAACTTATACCAGTGAAGGAGCATCACATAAATGTAATATATTGCTAGTATTGTTTATAAGTTCTGAATAAAGTTGCATAAGTAAAAAATTACGTACTTCTATAGTCTTAGACTATAAGACGTGGAGGCGAATCGGATCCAATTTATTCGGATCCGATTTGCCTTGATTGATTGAATTATAGTGGATTTGATTTCTAACGGATTTTTTAAACATGTATTTGCTTATACAAGAATTATACACTGTTCAAAAACGGTACTTAAAAGTAAGTAAAATGTACTCATTTTTGACTAAATTCGATGCTTATTATAACTCTGAATACATAAGTTTCATTTTTGAAAAAGACATATACTAAAAAATGAGTAAAATGAATAAAAAGGTCAGTTGCTTGCCCTCAAAGATCACTTTAAATAAATTTCAACAATTACAACCGGGATTTATCGGGAATCGAACCCAATCCGTCTACCTGAAGTCGTCCGCACCGAAGTCCAAGGTAATACCAGAGCTACGAGAAGAAGTTACAAACATAAGTAACGTTAAAAACGTAACAAAAGAATGGGAAGTAAGATAACTGAGTCGCAATAACTCAGTTTTCATTGCAGCAATCGACATCAAATGATGTGGAAAACCATCTTCTGAACAATTATTTGAAGTTTGCCACATCGCTTTGTTAAGATGGCTTGAACAGAAGCTGATATCTGCACTATTAAACCATACTGCTAATTTATGTGACAGAACGATTACTTAAATTTTAGTACGTCATCCCTCATTTAGGGTGCAATAGTAGAAATGTATTCATTTTTAAGCACATTATTTTACAATGTAGGTTTTAAGTGTTGTACTAAAATAACTTATTATGTGTTTCAGGTATAAATATAACTCAAATCATGTGACTGCAGAAGACTCTATGGATAAACCTTAAGCGAAATGACCGAGTGTGATCTCGTAAATTTATCAGAACAATGAACTATACTTGAAGACAAGGATATCTCAGAGTCGCTATCAAAACCAGATCGATATTTTCATGAAATCTCATTTGTTGGACTCGAGTCAGGAACGAATTTGATTGGACGAGCTCTGCACATTTCGAATTCGAAAAGTTTCGTTGTTGCAGCTTCTCCTAACATGTCCTGGGGGCAGAAAAGTTCCCGGGAGCTTACCAAGGCACTGTACAGAAAACGAAATTGCGTTCGAAATTGTACAGTAACTTCAGATTTAAAAGGGCCGAACACCTTTTTGAAGAGTATCAAAGACATCGATGCTTTACTTTATATCACGGGACTGCGAAATATTTTATTTTGGAAGTGTATTTGTATGGTCTGGAATAGGGCGGAATTCACACTTAATTTTGCCTGAAAAACGAAATTTTAAAGCAGCCTTCACACGGGAAGGTGTGAATTCGCTACAGAGAACAGCAGCGGTTTAATTTGCATTGTATCCAATCAGCGGATTCACACGAGGGATTGTGTGAACCCGTAACTATTTAATAAAAGTTGGCTTTTTTTATAATTGCATATCTGTAGTGATACAAAATATCTCGTGTGATGGCTGCTTAAACGACGTACTTAACTAAATTATAATTTATAAAATATTTTAATTTTTAAGTGATATATGTTTTCTTTTTAAGAATAAAAAATTATAATGTTCAAAGACTTCAGAATTTCATCGTATGTGAAAATCTTATAATTGAATTTTTGGTATATTTATACTTAAAGCGAGTACTTAATTTATGAACTTTAAAGTATTTTACTTAAAATTTGAATTAATTATAATCAAATCATGTTTTTATATATTTTGTAGTTTCTGTTTGGTCATATTTTTTACGATTAACTCGTTTGAGTTTCTGACCATTTATAATTCCAGTGTGCATTGCATTTTTCCGATGGTATAATTTTCTCAAACCTTTGTATAAAAAGAGGCAATGTTCTAAATCACTGATTTTGATATGCACCCCTCAATTACATGAAACTAATCAATTGTACAACCAATGCCATAAGTTAAACTTTACGTGTAGGCTGGAACAACATATGTCCCACAGATTCTACAGGTCTAGTGAGAACATTGGGACAATATTGACCACATAGAAGGGGAAGAATTTTTAAAACGTCTGAAGTTTGATACAGAACAGCAACTAAAATGGTTTCGGACATGTAACGCATGGCTAATGGTTTCTTCAAATCGTCTTCAGATGGGCTTTTCAGTTTTGCAACCCCTCAAAAGTCCCTACCCCTATCTGCGAATCTACTTGCTTTTAGGAAGAATAGTAAACGATCGGTCAGTCAAACAGTTACACGCCTCCATATTGTAAGGCAAGTTGTCCCTCCTCGATATTTTGAGAACTCTTTGCCCTGCCTCTCAAATGAATATATGTTCTCCCCCTGTTTAGGTATTAGCCATCAGACAGGGCAACTTTTCTTTAACAGAGCTCACGCGAAAAGGTAAATTCCGAAAGGCATTTTCAAAAGTAACAATCAAATACGGTAATCAATTGTCAACAATCTGCTGCGAAACTGCCAAATATTTGGTGGACATAACTCAGAATCGGGATTTTAATATTGGCCCTTTTCCTACGAAGGTACACATCGATGTTCATTATTTTTATATTCCGAGTAAACATTCTTCGCACATGTATGTTACTGTAATACAAATATTAGTTTTAACCATACGAAAGGAAATATAATTCTGACAAACGCAGCACCGAAAAAAAATGGAAAAATAATTTTTCCTATTTGTGTATTTTAAAACAAAGCGAGTGGACCTGGAAACCTGTGTTCTGCAGACAAACTATTACAAATTTTATATCAAATCTTTGAAAACTGATCTATTGGAGAATTGTGGTGTTGTAATGTTTTGATGGAAAAAAATAAAGCTTTTTATTGTTTTGCACCTAAATGTTTCATGTCTATTATTTTCTGTCGTTTCTGTTAATATACACTATTAAAAAAAATTTATTCAAAACTAAGTAAAATGTACTCATTTTTTAATATATTCGATGATTATCATGGCTCGGAATACATAAGTTTCAATTTTGAAAAAGACATATGTATTTAAAAAGGAGAACAAAGGGTAAAAATAAATTAGAAGCGCAGATACTAGCTAAAATAGGCTGTCTTCATAAATCACTTTCAATATATATTTACAATTAAAACCAAGATATATAGAGAATCGAACCCAAGTATGCAGGCATCGCGGTCCAGAGCCTTATACGTTGAGATACCAGGGTGACGTGAAGAATTTATAAATATAAGCAATCTTATAAAGGTGTTCCAAAAGAATGGGAAGTAAGATGATTGAATTGTAATAACTCAGCTTCCATATAAGCAATAGTCATCAAATAATGTGGAAAACCGTCTTCTGAACAAATATTTTTAATTTGTCAGGTCGCTTTGTTAAGATGGCTCGAACAGAAGCTGAGGTTAGCAATATTAAACCATACTGCTTATTTTTTAAAAAGTACGGTTACTTAAATTATATTACGTCATTGCTCATTTACGCGATGCAATTGTACTCAAAGAAAAACAAGTATGTTCAGGTACTCAGTTTTAAGTACTTTCTTTACAGTGCCGTGCCGGCCCCTCCTGTTCTGTCTTCAAACACACACGCCAGTACAAACATAAAGCTTTGTTAAGATGGCTCGAACAGAAGCTGAGGTTAGCAATAGGAAACCATACTGCTTATTTTTTAAAAAGTACGGTTACTTAAATTATATTACGTCATTGCTCATTTACGCGATGCAATTGTACTCAAAGAAAAACAAGTATGTTCAGGTACTCAGTTTTAAGTACTTTCTTTACAGTGCCGTGCCGGCCCCTCCTGTTCTGTCTTCAAACACACACGCCAGTACAAACATAAAGCTTTGTTAAGATGGCTCGAACAGAAGCTGAGGTTAGCAATATTAAACCATACTGCTTATTTTTTAAAAAGTACGGTTACTTAAATTATATTACGTCATTGCTCATTTACGCGATGCAATTGTACTCAAAGAAAAACAAGTATGTTCAGGTACTCAGTTTTAAGTACTTTCTTTACAGTGCCGTGCCGGCCCCTCCTGTTCTGTCTTCAAACACACACGCCAGTACAAACATAAAGCTTTGTTAAGATGGCTCGAACAGAAGCTGAGGTTAGCAATATTAAACCATACTGCTTATTTTTTAAAAAGTACGGTTACTTAAATTATATTACGTCATTGCTCATTTACGCGATGCAATTGTACTCAAAGAAAAACAAGTATGTTCAGGTACTCAGTTTTAAGTACTTTCTTTACAGTGCCGTGCCGGCCCCTCCTGTTCTGTCTTCAAACACACACGCCAGTACAAACATAAAGCTTTGTTAAGATGGCTCGAACAGAAGCTGATATCAGCAATAGGAAACCATACTGCTCATTTTTGCGAAAGTGCGAGTACTTAAATTTGAGTACGTCATCGCTCATTTACGATGCAATTGTACTCAAAGAAAAACAAGTGCATTCACGTACTCATTTGAAGCACCTTTTTTACTGTGTAGGTGTTCGGGAAACTAACGCAAAAGTATGAGGGGTATGGTCAGTGATGACGTCAGAAATTTCCCAACATTGAGACTATCGTTCCACAATAGAGGTGCTAACTCCATCTTTGTTCCCTTGTCTTTCCTTCGGGATAGGCCCCGAACCGTCGTCAATAGCCCACTGTGAAGTTCTAGTGCGACGTTAAGTAATCAAACCAAACCACCTTTGCAACATTAGTTCCGCGGTTCAAAACGGGAGGTCACGTGATTTTTTCTTTTAGATCACGTGGTAGTAGCGTCCCTTCTGGGAAGACGATTCCGACATATTCATTCCGCAGTAGATGGCGCACTGATTTTTAAATGTAACTTCTGGATTGTACAAGGCATTTTGTTGACTTGAAGCCAATGTGGAAACAGCCATGATGTGCCTCACTTTCATTGCTAATACAATATTTCGTATATTTTTCATTTTAAAATAATCCAGCATGAGTTTTTTTTTTCTATTTTCTTTTAATTTTCTTCTAACTCATTTTAAATGCAATATGCTATTATAATAGAAAGCCATTCACAAGTCAAAGTTGAAGTAGTTAACAATTAAGAGCACAAATTATTTGTTTGGCAATATAAAAATTAATTCTATACGAAGAAAATATAATATTTTTATACGTTTAATATTTCTACAATAAAATTAAAAACCCCAATGTATTAAAAAACAATACTAAATCCCTTGAAAGTAAATGTACAACATGGCTGCTTTCAAATTGGCTTCAACGCGCCCATTGAGAAAACAAGTGTTGAGCCTAAGTATGAGGGAGTTGTCACTAAACTCTAACTGAAACTTCTGGACTGGGAAATACAAGTTGCTGACTTTAAGGGAATTAAAGGATTAAACTGTACCCCACTTTCATCGGTACCGTAATATATCTTATATATATTTCATATTAAAAAAAGTCGACTTTTATTGTTTTTGGTTGAGTGTTTTCTTGTGCTCTCTTGAAAACCATTTTAAATGCAATCTGCTGTTATAGAAGGTCAGTCAAAATCGATGTGGATATAAAGCAAGAGCGAAAACTAAATTTTTGGTAATGTAATAAAAGTTAGGAGATATATATATATATATATATATATATATATATATATATATATATATATATATATATATATATATATATATATATATATATATATATATATATATATTTGGGGAACGTTATCACTGCTTATAATTGGCCTTAACATCGTCCATACAGAAAAACAGTTTGAGCCTTTCAGAAGTCACAGTTAGAGTACAGTGAGAAGATCTCGTTTCCATTTTTCTGACGATAGTACCGGCCGTCCTGCCAGTAGAAAGGAAAACCTCTTTACCAGTGGTTCAGAAACTGTGCTCCATTGAGCCCATGGGGCCCCGCGACTGATTAACAGAGGCTCCGTCCGCAGCAGTTATGAAGATGACAAAAATTAAATCGCTGCTTCTATCTAGTAGAAGGAACAGCGAAACGACTTCTTTATATTTCTTTCTTTAAGCACAATCTTAAGGATGTGAGTACTACGCAACAGTACGCTGGACCCTTCCGGAAGGACGTTGTAGGTTTTTTTCATTAAGAGGGCATAGAAACACATTTTTTTTTTTTAATTTTGCCGAGGGTATTATAATTTTTTCCACATGCGTGTGCAAAGCGTATTAATATTATAGAATGGTCAAACATTAAAAATATATAATTTTTCTTTTTAAAAATAAAAATGTGCAAAAAAGTGACCTTTCTTATTTTTGATACAAGTCCAGAAAATATTCACTGAAAATCTATATTGTTGCTTTTTTATAAACAAATGAATTTGTTTAACAAACTATTTTTACAAACTTTTGTTATTAGCAAAAGATTTTTTTTGAAAAATATTCGAAAAAAAATCACTAATTCCACTTGTTTATAAACTATTTAATAAACGAATAATCAATATGTTACTAATCCTTAAAGACTAATTAAAGTCATATGTGTTCACATATACCGTCGCAAATTTCGAGCAGTTTCTTCAAATAGATCTGAATTTATATCAATTTTAATTTGATCAAACACGAAAAAAAAAATCATCACTGAGAAAAATTGAGTTCAAAGTTACGAATTCAGGCAATTTTTTGACCAAAGATAAATGTTATTTCACAAAAACGAATTAGTTGTAGAAATATAATTTTGTTGTCGTTCGACTAAAAATTAAATGAACTATTTTTTACAGCAATAAAACATTTTTAGATATTTTTGATGATTATGTATCCCATACCACCTTAAACTAGAGCCATTGTAATCCTGGGCCGTAGGATAGTGAAAAAGGCTGATTTCACAGAAAACACAAAGGGAAAACGAGCAGTAACGTATCTTTGGACACATTTCTCCTCGCACCGTAGCAAGGAAACAGAAATAAGCCAACATTTACATGCGGTTAGCACGTCAGAATATCAAAATTGTCAGTATATAAATCAATAAAATTATGAAGAACTCAATATATGATCAGAAAAATATGAATTATATATATTCAATTTATATAATATATAAATTTCCATAATATAAAAAGAATATATAAATAATAAAATTAAGTGTATTTGGTGTGGAAACTTTAGAAGTAGCACACGATAAAAAGGTGGAGGTGATTTGGCGAGATTTCACTTGAAGTAAGATAGCAACCTTAAAGTAGGCACAAGCAAATCCAGCTGGCAGTGTGTTTCAAAGTGAACTGCGTTATTTAACACGCGAAATTTAAAGTATAAAAACTAAAAAAAAATTTCAGTTTTTTGTATTTGTCAGATGTAGTACAAATTCCTAATCGATAAAGAATGTAATTATTTCCACTTCCGAGGTAAATTAAATTATAAAATAAATTATCGCCAAGTAGGAATAGCGCCAAATACTTCGCCAGTACCTACTTTTTAAGCGATTGCTTACTTCACATTGCAAACCGTTTTCAGACTTGATCGCACCTCCACCTTCTTCCTTCCTCCATGTGAGTAGCATATGTAAAAAATATCAGCTTACAATGATTGTTACTTCTGAAGATATGATTCAGAGTTTAAGAAACTCATTAACATCACGAATTCTGAACTTTCTATACGCATGATTAAAAAACTACTCGATCAAATGACTTGCAAATTGATAACCAATGCCAAATGTTGGATGTTGCTAAAAATGGGTGTTGCTATTGAACATTTTAAAGTTGGTGTGGGATTTTAATATAGAAACAGACCTCTATATGCAAATTCGTTGTATATCATTGAGTAGAGGTATTCATTCCCTACAACATGGTATTTTTATTTTACCCTACGATAAGTAGTTCCCGAAGGTCGAGTGGTGGTTCGTTTTTTTCCCCCACTGTAAGTTTCAACACAATATCTGAAGAACAGTATACAAGTTAAACTGGTATTTACGTGATACCAATGTTTACGTCAAAATCGAAATGAATAAAAAACAGCTGTGGCATTTATCTACCGAATAGCACCTGTACTACTAATACGACTGAATTTTATTTACCAAAGTTTAAATATTCAGAAAATCTTATACCAAAGCTTAATATTGATTTGAAAAACAATATAAGTTGTACTTAACATAAAAATATAATTTTGGTGTCGTTTGATTCAAAATAAAATGAACTATATATTTTTTTTTAATAAAATAATTTTTCATATTTTTTATGCTTAGTGGTCCCATACCCCTTTAAATTGTATTAACTTTGTAATGCCAATAATGAATTAGATTTGATTATTAAATGATGCCAAGCTCAGTCTAGTTTTTTGCTTGGCGAATCATATACGTGTCACTCATCTCTCTGAGGTGCAACGCATTGTGCGTGTGTCTACAACTATGTCATCCAGAACATCCAACAAATTATACTGGCGGGTTTAAGGGACTGGTGCGCGATAAATCTGATCGAGGTCCAATGTCCCGACACCTATTGATGTTGCGTTGGGTGCCAGCTCATGTGCTGTCCTCGTCATCTGGCCATGGGTCAAAAATACAAGGCATCGTTCCCGTTTTGTTTTTTGTTTTTTTGTTTTTTGTTTAATTAATTAACGTCAAACTAGATATGCACAGTGGGTTATTGGCGACTGTTCGGGGCCTATCTCGAAGGAAAGACCCGTGAACGATGCCTCGTATTTTTTAACCATGGTCAGATGACAAGGATAACACCTGAGCTGGCACCCAACATCTTCAATAGACGTCGGGACTTTGGATCCCGATCAGATTTATCGTGAACCAGTCCCGAATACACTCTGTTATTATTTTTTGTGGATGTTCTGGACGACTTTTCAAGTATTTTGTAGCGAAGCTGACAATCCTCCGATCACATGATCACTACTTTTTAGTTTTTCTTTCTCAAATCCGTCGCACAGGATCGAACCAGGATCCCTTTGATTCCCATCTGATGCCATTATCCACTCGGCCACAGAGGCCTCATATCGTCCCCGGATTTGTCCTTCGAGATAAGCTCGAACCGTCACCAATAGCCCACTGTGTAACACTAGTGCGATGTTATTTAATCAGACCAAACCACATCTACGTCACCGAAAAAAAATTTGTGCCACTCAATCGCGAGGCATCAGTATTCCCAAAGATCAAAAATATGAACCACCCTTTTTAGTTATAGTCTGATGGGCACATCACCAAATTTTAGATTAGATGGTTTTAAATTCGATTTCCAGTGATACCAAACGAAGATTCACTGTGTAAATTGAACTGGTGTACGTTAAATCTTTCTTGGCTTAAATGGGAGTTTCCTTAATTATTATCACTTAAGTCTAACAACCTTTCAATTGTTATGTCGACTTGAAACTTAACATACTTATGTAATACCACTTCGAATACAATATATAATTATACTTAATATTCAAATCTTTTCAAGTGAGCTACATTAAAGAAAAGTTGCCATGCCTTATCAATACTTGGTATATTTTCATTTAATTCTTGATAATAATCGTAATAATCATCATATTTTTTTTAGGAACCATAATCTTTCTACGAAATATAAAAAAAATTGATACATTTTATAATATACTATTTTTACCTCTTTATGCTCCCTAACAATCACACGAAATCATAAAAAAAATAACACACAATTCTTTTCATTTATAATATCTCTGTGATGAATAAAACATGTCAAATATGTCCACTCCATATGTTCGGATCTCAAACCACTTTAAAAAATCAACCTGTTCGCTACAGTCTTTTGTCACAAAGTGCACACACACTCCATCAGTTTACTCCAAAATGCTGCCTACCTTAAGTACTGCATCCATATTAGGCTTAATAAAAGAAACGGTTGTTATAAATCTCCTGCTTCTGTTCGAGACAGCAGACATTTATATTAAAGGAAGAAAACGCGTTACACGATCATAAAAAGTGATGTTTGCTTCGAGATTTATTTTACAGAAATAAATGGCATCAAGAAGTTGAGATGGAAAAACTCGATGATTCATGGTTTACCTTTAACTATATATATTTTCAAGAAATAGTTACACAAGTTCCTGTTGGCAAATAAATTTTTAAAATTCTGGTGCAGAACTTTGCAACAATTTCTTTATACCCAGTAAACGTTCAGCAATACTGCATTGTTGAAAGAGATTGATACATTGTTGAATGTAATTCATAAACTGTAAATACAGGGTGGCTATAAAATAAGTTCCACTATCTAGGAACATTGGTAGATAAAATGGCTTAACCAACTGTCGCTCATGGACGTATATATACGT
Organism: Troglohyphantes excavatus; assembly: GCA_963932185.1. Classification (NCBI taxonomy): domain Eukaryota; kingdom Metazoa; phylum Arthropoda; class Arachnida; order Araneae; family Linyphiidae; genus Troglohyphantes; species Troglohyphantes excavatus. The sequence goes on from OZ010668.1 coordinate 11,483,795, forward strand.
CCAGGGATCTCTAATTTACATCAAGTAATTTAGATGGAAAAACTGGATGATTTATGGTTTAACTTTAACTATATATATTCGCAAGAAATAGTTACACAAGTCCCAGTTGACAAATAAATTTTTTAAATTCTGGTGCAAAACTTTGTAACACTTTCTTTATTCCCTGTAAACGTTCAGCAATAGTGCATCGTTGCAAGAGATTGATACATTGTTGAATATAATTCATAAACTGTAAATACAGGGTGGCTATAAAATAAGTTCCACTATCTAGGAACATTGCTAGATAAAACGGCTTAACCAACTGACGCTCATGGACGTATATATACATCCAGGGATCTCTAATTTACATCAAGTAATTGAGATGGAAAAACTGGATGATTTATGGTTTAACTTTAACTATATATATTTGCAAGAAATGTTGTTGACAAATAAATTTTAAAAAATTTGGGTTTGAACTTTGCAACACTTTCTTTATTCCCTATAAACGTTCAGCAATAATGCATCGTTGAAAGAGATTGATACATTGCTGAATGCAATTCATAGACTGTAAATACAGGGTGGCTATAAAATAAGTTCGACTATCTAGGTACATTGGTAGATAAAACGGCTTAACCAACTGACGCTCAAGGACGTATATATACGTCCAGGGATTTCTGATTTACATCAGGTAAATGAGATGGAAAAACTGGATGATTTATTGTTTAACTTTAACTATATATATTTGCAAGAAATGTTGTTGACAAATAAATTTTAAAAATTCTGGTGTTGAACTTTGCAACACTTTCTTTTTTTGCCAGTAAACGTACAGCAATAGTGCATCGTTGAAAGAGATTGATACATTGCTGAATGTAATTCATACACTGTAAATACAGGGTGGCTATAAAATAAATTCCACTATCTAGGAACATTGGTAGATAAAACGGCTTAACCAACTGACGCTCATGGACGTATATATACGTCCAGGGATCTCTAATTTACATCAAGTAATTGAGATGGAAAAACTGGATGATTTATTGTTTAACTTTAACTATATATAATGTTGTTGACAAATAAATTTTAAAAATTCTGGTGTTGAACTTTGCAACACTTTCTTTTTTTCCAGTAAACGTTCAGCAATAGTACATCGTTACATGATAATGATTCGTTGATGAATGTAATTTAAAAACTGTAAATACTGGGTGACTATAAAATAAGTTCCACAATTTAGGAGCATTGGTAGCTAAAACGGCTTAACCAACTGACGCTCGTGGACGTATATATCTGTCCAGGGATCTCCAATTTGTATCAAGAAGTTGAGATGGAAAAACTGGATGATTTATGGTTTAACTTTAATTATATATATATTTACAAGAAATGTAATTTCTAGTAGAAAAATAATATTTAAGAATTCTGGTGCAAAACTTTGGAACACTTTCTTTATTTCCAGTAAACGTTCAGCAATAGTTCATGGTTACATGAGAAAAGATTCGTTGATGAATGTAATTCATAAACTGAAAATACAGGATGGCTAAAAAATAAGTTCCACTATTTACTAGCATTGGAAGCTAAAACTAATGGACGGCTTAACCAACTGACGCTTATGAACGCATATATATACGTACAGGGATATCCAAATTGCATCTACAATGCATCTAATTTTAAATTCTTGAAAATGATCAATTTTACAGAATTTTTTTAAATATAATGGTTTGAGGTAACATATAAGAGCTACCTCGCTACTATTAATCCACAATTTTAAAATTATATAAAAAACATAGACAGGAAAAATTTATTGAAGCTTTCAAGTAGTGAAAACCACTTTACAATTTCAAAAATCCTTTGAAGGACAACTGGGTTACACAAAATTCCATATTAAGGCAATTCTTCTCTGAGTTCCAACAGTAGATAGAATTTTTTGAACCCCGACATCAAGTTTGACACAAAAACAAATATTGATGAACAACAACAGCTCAAAGCTCAACAAGGTTGGTCCAGTATTATTTAATATTTAAGACTTATTCCCTACACGGAAAAGAAAAATATGTTGCAGTTGGCTCTGTGATTGGTGCATACAAACCACGTGGTTTGTATTTTGTTGTTTGTAGAAAAAAATTAGAGGTTTGTAAAAAAAAAATTAAACAAAAATTTTGAAAGAACTGGAAGTCTCATAATGACATTTCAAAACTTGTCTTAATCTTTACTACGCTTCCAAAATCTGTCGAATGAGAAAAATAAAATGCGAAATAACTTTTAAATTTACTTAAAATTATTTATTTTGAATTATGATGTAGCGTATAAGCCGCATCAAAAAGAATTAGATCAAGATAAAACACAACGTTTATTAAGTTAAACACTCGTGAATTGCTTATAGTGCATTAAAAATTTAAAATACAAGTACAACTTTATATCTACGCAATAAAAATACATAAAATCTAGACTGTAAAAAAAGTACTTAATAAGTACCTGAACTAGCTCGTTTTTCTTTGAAAACAATTGCAAAACGATGCCGTACTCAAATTTATAAGTAATCGTACTTTCTAAAAAATGAGCAGTGTGGTTTAATATTTCTAATCTCAGCTTCTGCGTCCACGTTCTTAGAAAAAACTGTTTAAAATTAAAAGTATTTATGAAATTAATTCCAGAATATTTGTATTTAAAATTTTATTTTTATATTTTATATCAAATACAATAAACTATACTGACTTTTACTAAATACAATAATGTATCAAATACAATAATACAACTTAATTTATACGTTTAAATTTTTTTACCAAAATGGAAACTTCTACATGCCCAGAAATCGGGGTGACTTTCATTATCATATATTAAAAAAGAGTTCCCGGGTATTTATTTAGTATTAGCTAGCGGTACGTTGCATAATGCTAATTGGGAAACGCTAAACTATTCTGGAAAGCAATTTCTGCTCAATTTTGTCATCAATTTATTTCGTAACGCCACCATATGCACGCATATCTTTCCCAATATCAGACTAAGTAAAATTAACGATTGCTATAAATAATGCCCTTCTGGTAGAGACATGGCATTTATATTCTAGTACAAAATGCGATGTCCACTCATAAAATAGTACTGTAAAAAAATGTGCTTAAAATGAGTACATTGACGCATTCATTTTTCTTTGAACAGTACAATTGCATCGTACTTCAACAGTACAATTGCACAGGAAATGAGAAATGGCGTACTCAAATTTAAGTAATCGTACTGTTTTCAAAAATGAGCAGTATGGTTTAATATCGCTAATATCAGCTTATTATGTTCAAGCCATCTTAACAAAACAACCTGGCAAACTTAAAATATTTGTTCAGAAGATGGATTTCTACATTTTTTTATGTCGATTGCATAAATGGATACAAAGTTATTACGACTCAATTATCTTACTTCCTATTCTTTTGTCATTTAACATTACTTCTGTTTATAACTTCTTCACGTAGCTTTCGTAGTACAACGGATGTGGCCCTCGACTGCGGTGCGGACGACATCAGGTAGACGGATTTGGTTCGAGTCCTGGTTGTAATTGATGAAATTTATTGAAAGTGATTCATAAAAGAAGTCTATGTCGACAAGCAACTGCTTTTTTAATTTATGTTTTCCCATTTTTGAGTACATGTCTTTTTCAAAAATGAAGCCAATGCATTCGTAGCTATGATAAGAATCGAATCTAATAAAAAATGAGTACATTTTACTTATTTTTAAGTACCTATTTCAACACTGAGATGTTTGATGAACACTTATATTTTGAAAAATGTGTGACATCAAACAGTTGAGTGGAATTTACACGTCCATTTATATTTCCCCGGCATAAACCTTTGCTGTATAAAATCTTTTCTATAGTCTATTCGTTGACGGAACGCTTTCCGTACCTCATAAATAAATAGAAAAATCGTGTTTTTCACGGGGTTCAGGGGGAAGTACTCTGGAAAATAAGCGTCGAAAACTCTCAATCTCTGTTCTGTTTGACTAGACTCTCAAGGAGCGCTGGGGAAATTGTTTTGGCAAGTGTTTCATTTAGTGATCGGCCCGAGTGAAGATTCATCACTTTTTTCCCGGATGAAATTAAAGATGGCGGAAAAGATTGCCCAGTCCTGCTTGGGCGTAATATCGGCGGCGATTGGTTGAGAAGGGGGGAATGAAAGTGAAATGTTTTAATCGCAATGGCGAAATTGAAGTGGTTAGTCACGAAGCTTGCTATATTTATTTTTGGAACACTGTTAAAAGTAGGTTCTCAAAAATAAGTCACATGTAATCATTTTGAGTACATTCAATGCTTCCCAGCAAAAAAAGTCAGCATGGAACCTTCATCAAAATTGTCAAATTGAAGATTTTTTGAAGGTTTTATAAAGGATATTGAAACAAAAAACTGTAGGTTTTTTTTAAAGTTTTTAATTTTCCGGCATAAAACCTTTAAAATATCTGCATTTTGCCTTCATGATTAAAAATTGAAGGTTTTTTGCAGGTTTTTATGAAGGTTTTTTACAGTTTTTATGAAGGATATTGAAAGAAAAACCTTTAATTTCATAGGTCTTCAAAACGCCTGCAGTTTTCCTGCATAAAATCTTCAATTTCAAAATTTTGATGAAGGTTTTATGCTCACTTTGTTTGCTGGGTTATCATAGCTCCTAATACATAAGTTTCATTTTAGAAAAAGACATGTGCTCAAAAATGAGTACAATGAATATAAATTAATAAAAAAAAACATACGCTAGCCTGTTTAGGCGGCGTTCATAAATCACTTTCAATAAATATCAATAATTACAACCAAGACTTGCCATGAATCGAATCCATATCCTAAAGCATCGCAGTCCAGTGCCTTGTCTGTTGTACTATCAGGGTGACGTGAAGAAGTCATAAACATAAGAAATGTTAAAAAGGTGTGCTTAAATAATGTGCAGTAAGAAACGATCTGAACAACTATTTTAAGTTTGTCAGGTTGCTTTGTTAAGTTTGCTTGAATAGAAGCTGAGATTAGCAGTATTAGTAAGATTACTTAAATGTGAGTAAGTCATTGCTCATTTCCGATGTAATTGTACTCAAAGAAAAAAGAATAGGTTCAGAGGTATTCATTTTTAAACACCTATTTTTACGGTTATTTTGTTTGTTCTTTTTATTGCAGACAATTTAATAAGCTTTCCAATGAACAAAAGCACTAGTTCTAAATTGTCCGAACATAAAAAGTTTTAAGTTAAAACTTTTAAAACTAAATGTTTCAAATACAAAAAAATTGAAAAAAATACAATTCTTCACTAATATCGCAATTACTGAATAACTTATAATCTAAATTTTAATTTTCACAAAACTTGTTTCGCAACTAGAATAAGGATAATTCGTTTTGTAACTGGAAGCGCCATTTTTTCTTCAAAAAGCAAAAGACTGTAATATCCACATTCCAACCTATAAGAAATCACGTTTACTAACGTTTACGTTTACATTTGCTGGATATAACTACTTTTGCATCTCTGTACAGCGTGTATAGAGTGATTTATTTTTAAATTTTTAAATAACAGAATAAGAGTATTGGATGTGATTATCATAAGAAGTAGGTATAGCCTAATTAAGTTAGAGGTTCCGGTTACCTAGGTTACCAGTCGCCAATGCGTGTGAAGTGGCCCTTGCCATCTCTACGAAAGCTAATATCTTATACGGACCTGCGACAAAAGCTGTGTCAGATTGTGAAATAAAATTGGGACTCGAGCTTTGAAAGCGAGAGTCTGCGTGCCGTTTTTTTTTTTTTTTAATTTTGAAATTGTCAAAGCGTCTTCTGAAGAAGATTTTACTTGGAATGTTACATGTGTTTAAATCATTGTTGACTACTGGCTGTTTTTATATGAGCAATTTCGTCTGATCATCTTCATTAAAAATATTAAAAAACACTCGATCAACTTTTCATCCTGTTATTACTTCACAGTTGTCTCTAAAAACTTTACGCTAATATGACAATAAATTACAGAAATATTTACTAATTAATTAGTGTTTATTAAATAAATAATTACTAATGTTGTAACAAGACTTCTAACTAGCATTAGCATTTTCGTCTAATTAAGTAAAGAATTCAGGATCAAAACATTTAAATATTAATTTAATGAGGAGCTGAATTTTAGTGACCGGCAAAGCCATCGATTACTTGCTCTCTGATTAGAGTGAAACGGTTTAGAGAGATTTACATTTCGCGAAAGGATACATTTAGTTATGTTCTAATAAAATATAAGGGGTGGCCGACAGTTCTATTTTGAAAGAGTTCCGGTATAGGTAAATATATCAGTTACAGACTTCCCCTCAACCTTCTTCAATCGTCCTCGAGAAGCGGGTTGCACGACGTGGTGGTTGGATACATTTGGTTATGTTCTAATAAAATGAAAGGGGTAGCCGACAGTTCTATTTTGAAAGAGTTCCGGTATAGGTAAATATATCAGTTACAGACTTCCCCTCAACCTTCTTCAATCGTCCTCGAGAAGCGGGTTGCACGACGTGGTGGTTGGATACATTTGGTTATGTTCTAATAAAATGAAAGGGGTAGCCGACAGTTCCATTTTGAAAGAGTTCCGGTATAGGTAAATATATCAGTTACAGACTTCCCTTCAACCTTCTTCAATCGTCCTCAAGAAGCGGGTTGCACGACGTGGTGGTTGGATACATTTGGTTATGTTCTAATAAAATGAAAGGAGTAGCCGACAGTTCCATTTTGAAAGAGTTCCGGTATAGGTAAATATATCAGTTACAGACTTCCCCTCAACCTTCTTCAATCGTCCTCGAGAAGCGGGTTGCACGACGTGGTGGTTGGATACATTTGGTTATGTTCTAATAAAATGAAAGGGGTAGCCGACAGTTCCATTTTGAAAGAGTTCCGGTATAGGTAAATATATCAGTTACAGACTTCCCCTCAACCTTCTTCAATCGTCCTCGAGAAGCGGGTTGCACGACGTGGTGGTTGGATACATTTGGTTATGTTCTAATAAAATGAAAGGGGTAGCCGACAGTTCCATTTTGAAAGAGTTCCGGTATAGGTAAATATATCAGTTACAGACTTCCCCTCAACCTTCTTCAATCGTCCTCGAGAAGCGGGTTGCACGACGTGGTGGATGGATACATTTGGTTATGTTCTAATAAAATGAAAGGGGTAGCCAACAGTTCTATTTTGAAAGAGTTCCGGTATAGGTAAATATATCAGTTACAGACTTCCCCTCAACCTTCTTCAATCGTCCTCGAGAAGCGGGTTGCACGACGTAGGTGGTTGGATACATTTGGTTATGTTCTAATAAAATGAAAGGGGTAGCCGACAGTTCCATTTTGAAAGAGTTCCGGTATAGGTAAATATATCAGTTACAGACTTCCCCTCAACCTTCTTCAATCGTCCTCGAGAAGCGGGTTGCACGACGTGGTGGTTGGATACATTTGGTTATGTTCTAATAAAATGAAAGGGGTAGCCGACAGTTCTATTTTGAAAGAGTTCCGGTATAGGTAAATATATCAGTTACAGACTTCCCCTCAACCTTCTTCAATCGTCCTCGAGAAGCGGGTTGCACGACGTGGTGGTTGGATACATTTGGTTATGTTCTAATAAAATGAAAGGGGTAGCCGACAGTTCCATTTGGAAAGAATTCCGGTATAGGTAAATATATCAGTTACAGACTTCCCCTCAACCTTCTTCAATCATCCTCGAGAAGCGGGTTGCACGACGTGGTGGTTGGATACATTTGGTTATGTTCTAATAAAATGAAAGGGGTAGCCGACAGTTCCATTTTGAAAGAGTTCCGGTATAGGTAAATATATCAGTTACAGACTTCCCCTCAACCTTCTTCAATCGTCCTCGAGAAGCGGGTTGCACGACGTGGTGGTTGGATACATTTGGTTATGTTCTAATAAAATGAAAGGGGTAGCCGACAGTTCTATTTTGAAAGAGTTCCGGTATAGGTAAATATATCAGTTACAGACTTCCCCTCAACCTTCTTCAATCGTCCTCGAGAAGCGGGTTGCACGACGTGGTGGTTGGATACATTTGGTTATGTTCTAATAAAATGAAAGGGGTAGCCGACAGTTCCATTTTGAAAGAGTTCCGGTATAGGTAAATATATCAGTTACAGACTTCCCCTCAACCTTCTTCAATCGTCCTCGAGAAGCGGGTTGCACGACGTGGTGGTTGGATACATTTGGTTATGTTCTAATAAAATGAAAGGGGTAGCCGACAGTTCCATTTTGAAAGAGTTCCGGTATAGGTAAATATATCAGTTACAGACTTCCCCTCAACCTTCTTCAATCGTCCTCGAGAAGCGGGTTGCACGACGTGGTGGTTGGATACATTTGGTTATGTTCTAATAAAATGAAAGGGGTAGCCGACAGTTCCATTTTGAAAGAGTTCCGGTATAGGTAAATATATCAGTTACAGACTTCCCCTCAACCTTCTTCAATCGTCCTCGAGAAGCGGGTTGCACGACGTGGTGGTTGGATACATTTGGTTATGTTCTAATAAAATGAAAGGGGTAGCCGACAGTTCTATTTTGAAAGAGTTCCGGTATAGGTAAATATATCAGTTACAGACTTCCCCTCAACCTTCTTCAATCGTCCTCGAGAAGCGGGTTGCACGACGTGGTGGTTGGATACATTTGGTTATGTTCTAATAAAATGAAAGGGGTAGCCGACAGTTCCATTTTGAAAGAGTTCCGGTATAGGTAAATATATCAGTTACAGACTTCCCCTCAACCTTCTTCAATCGTCCTCGAGAAGCGGGTTGCACGACGTGGTGGTTGGATACATTTGGTTATGTTCTAATAAAATGAAAGGGGTAGCCGACAGTTCCATTTTGAAAGAGTTCCGGTATAGGTAAATATATCAGTTACAGACTTCCCTTCAACCTTCTTCAATCGTCCTCAAGAAGCGGGTTGCACGACGTGGTGGTTGGATACATTTGGTTATGTTCTAATAAAATGAAAGGAGTAGCCGACAGTTCCATTTTGAAAGAGTTCCGGTATAGGTAAATATATCAGTTACAGACTTCCCCTCAACCTTCTTCAATCGTCCTCGAGAAGCGGGTTGCACGCAAGCGCGGATCCAGGTGGGGGGTAAAGGGGTAATTACCCCCCCTAACATTTAAGATTATATTTTCAAAAGTCACCTTAGGCAATGAAAAATTTCAAACTAATTTTTTTCTGCCAAATCGTGATATATATGCATTGCTTAACGCTCTTTAAAACTTCCCAATACTCCCCCCCCCCTACCCCCCTTGTCCCCACGCCTTTCCTACCAATGAAAAAAAGACCCAGGAATAAAAGAGTGTTCTCATGTCATTACACTGTTCCATTTTCTTGGAATGTCACCCGGGAGCCTCCTTTTTTTGTTACCGACAGACAGCCCTTAGGACACAACCCATAAGAAGTGGAAAGTTGGTCCCCCTACTTTGACCTTGAGGATTAATTGCTATTGTAATCGGGAAAAAACCTGTTGCAACTCATGCACACCTGGACATTATACCTTCAGCAAACGCCCGGCCGTAATCACAAAAGAATGGAAAGAGAAGGTTACCCTTTTCAGGCGGGGGGAGGGGCGTGAAAACGTCTGACACATAGACAGTTTAGATAATAGTCAGCTTGTGATAAATACGACCCATGGAACGGGGTGGGGGCTAAAATTTTTTGTACCCGTGAGGTCTACATAGATATTTCATTCAGTTGGCGACACAAAAGGATAATAGCAGTTCGCTTTTCTTGACACTTGAAATGGGAAAAGAGTTGAACAAGAATTCACGATGCCTCAATTCAGAAATTATTAACTTTGCAGCTTGCAGTAACGTATTTTCCAAGAAACATCGCATTCTGTATTCCGATCTACATGCTTCGAGGAAGAGTTTAAAGGATTAATGTTATAACGAAACGCCTATAATTTTGATCTTCGTCTACCCTCTTGGAATTTTCCTCTCCTTCGAAACATCCTATCGCAAATGCCAAGTAGCCTTAGTAACTAGTGTTCATATAGTTGCGGAAACTAGACTTTTCGGCAGCTATGCAAAGAACTATATTGAAGTAAGTGATTTTTTTTATCTTGTATTGCAAAAACAAGCTATCAAAAATATTAAATCTATTACCAGCTCAAATAAATAAAAAAATTAGCAGAGATCAGTGTATATGCTTTTGCTTGCGACATTTTAAATTTGTACTACTTAAATTTGTTAAATTAAAAATAAGTATTAGTTTAATAATAATCATACTTGCGCTTTCACTGATGCTACATGTTTTGAGATCCCATCAGTCCAAAAAGTTTTTTTTTATTTGATCAATTTAATTGCAAGTGTTTCATTAAACAAAATATCTCATGAAAGCATTTCTAAATCGATATACTAGCGTTCGCGTTTACGGCGGAGCGTGACGACAAGGAAAAGGGTTTAAACTCTAACTTACGAAAACGATGGCTTGCCTTTTTTTTTGCCAGTACTGTTTTTCTAAACAGCTATATATATATATATATTTAATTCTCAGCAAATTCCTCACTTAAAACACCATAAATTATTGACAGATTGTTATTTAGGGCTCAGTTTCAACTCATCCTTTCTGCATTTCGTCTGTCTGTAAATTTGTTTGTCATACAGTTACGACCAAACTCGTTGTTATATTGTCTTCAAATTGTTCCTAGAAGTCATTCAAAACGGCGTATATGTTTTATTTTGGTCGCGAGGTCTACCTTTCCTAGAACTACTAGTGCACCAAACTGCATCTAGCTATTAAATTTGGTTAAATTCGATGTAAATATAGATGTAATACAGTTTTAATCGGGCACAGTTTGAAAATGAAACTTTGGCTTTCATATGCTTTTCAGAGAATTCTTAATTTAATTTTTGAAAGCTAAAATACATCTATTAAATACAAATACTTAATTTAATTGATAATAATTTAATTTATAATAATTGCAATCAATCATCTATTTATTGTACTTATCACTTATAAAATTTTGCTAATGTATAATTTTTTTATTAAAATAATTTTAAGTAAAATGTTCTTAGATTCAGAATTATTTTTAAGTATAATCCTGAGAAAACTTTGTTTCATCAACGATATATTTGTTTCTCATACAAGGTTTTAATTCAATTCTGAAATGTCTTAATATTTCTTTATTTTCTGGAATTTTAAAGTAATTTTTTAATAAAAAAAAGAGTAAATATACCTTAGCTTATACGATATTTTAGTACACCCCTCACCTTACAGCTATGATTTTATGATTCGGAAATTTCAATCGTGCATTAGAATACAAATAAATTAATTTTGATAATGAAGATAAATTATTTTATTTAAAAAAATGCTCAATAAACCTGGGTCAGAATATTAAATTCACAGAAGGGTAAAACGTTTTTTATTCCCAGTTATACTCAAAATTTCGTAGACAGAATTACTCAAATTATGCTTGTTTTAATTTCTGTAAAGAATTAAATGATTTAATATTTTTAAAATTTAAATGAATGAAAAAAAGTTAAAATTCATGTGTTTTTTCCAGCAACGGGAAAACTATCGATTATAAAGCAGCTAGGATGGCGAGGGAGGGGGGGGGGGAATGATAACAATATACCTATTACCCCCCCTAACAGTAATCTCTGGATCCGCCCTTGGTTGCACGACGTGGTGGTTGGATACATTTGGTTATGTTCTAATAAAATGAAAGGGGTAGCCGACAGTTCCATTTTGAAAGAGTTCCGGTATAGGTAAATATATCAGTTACAGACTTCCCCTCAACCTTCTTCAATCGTCCTCGAGAAGCGGGTTGCACGACGTGGTGGTTGGATACATTTGGTTATGTTCTAATAAAATGAAAGGGGTAGCCGACAGTTCCATTTTGAAAGAGTTCCGGTATAGGTAAATATATCAGTTACAGACTTCCCCTCAACCTTCTTCAATCGTCCTCGAGAAGCGGGTTGCACGACGTGGTGGTTGGATACATTTGGTTATGTTCTAATAAAATGAAAGGGGTAGCCGACAGTTCTATTTTGAAAGAGTTCCGGTATAGGTAAATATATCAGTTACAGACTTCCCCTCAACCTTCTTCAATCGTCCTCGAGAAGCGGGTTGCACGACGTGGTGGTTGGATACATTTGGTTATGTTCTAATAAAATGAAAGGGGTAGCCGACAGTTCCATTTTGAAAGAGTTCCGGTATAGGTAAATATATCAGTTACAGACTTCCCCTCAACCTTCTTCAATCGTCCTCGAGAAGCGGGTTGCACGACGTGGTGGTTGGATACATTTGGTTATGTTCTAATAAAATGAAAGGGGTAGCCGACAGTTCCATTTTGAAAGAGTTCCGGTATAGGTAAATATATCAGTTACAGACTTCCCCTCAACCTTCTTCAATCGTCCTCGAGAAGCGGGTTGCACGACGTGGTGGTTGGATACATTTGGTTATGTTCTAATAAAATGAAAGGGGTATCCGACAGTTCTATTTTGAAAGAGTTCCGGTATAGGTAAATATATCAGTTACAGACTTCCCCTCAACCCTCTTCAATCGTCCTCGAGAAGCGGGTTGCACGACGTGGTGGTTGGATACATTTGGTTATGTTCTAATAAAATGAAAGGGGTAGCCGACAGTTCCATTTTGAAAGAGTTTCAGTATGGGGAATTATATCTGTTACAACGTTACATAAATAATTAGTAATTATTAAATAAATAATTAGTAATTATAAAAAAAAATTAGTAATTATTAAATAAATAATTAGTAATTATTAAATAAATAATTAGTAATTATTAAATAAATAATTAGTAATTATTAAATAAATAATTAGTAATTATTAAATAAAGAATTAGTAATTATTAAATAAATAATTAGTAATTATTAAATAAATAATTAGTAATTATTAAATAAATAATTAGTAATTATTAAATAAATAATTAGTAATTATTAAATAAATAATTAGTAATTATTAAATAAATAATTAGTAATTATTAAATAAATAATTAGTAATTATTAAATAAATTATTAGTAATTATTAAATAAATAATTAGTAATTATTAAATAAATAATTAGTAATTATTAAATAAATAATTAGTAATTATTAAATAAATAATTAGTAATTATTAAATAAATAATTAGTAATTATTAAATAAATAATTAGTAATTATTAAATAAATAATTAGTAATTATTAAATAAATAATTAGTAATTATTAAATAAATAATTAGTAATTATTAAATAAATAATTAGTAATTATTAAATAAATAATTAGTAATTATTAAAAAAGTAATAACCAATGTACATATTTAATTTACATTGCTGCTTCATACTGTTATTAACAATATTGAATTTGTTTCAATATTCAATGAATTGATCAACTAGTGGGCCTGGTGGTCAAGAATATTACTGTTGATTCGAATTTATAAAATCATCTAATTATTATTCGAACAATAATTAGTAATTATTAAATAAAAAATTAGTAATTATTAAATCTTTTAATTATTATTCGAACAAACCCAAATTAATGACTATATGTTTTTATAATTGAATGAAGTATACGCATGATGGGTAGATTTTTAATACAAAAAAAAGCATAAACTATAATTATTTTTAATATGCACTTAAATAATAATGATTTCGATGCCGCGAAAATATTGAAATATACAGATTTTTACTACATAAAACTGCTAATTAATCAATAAAAATAATTGAAATAAAAAAAATATTAAGTCGTATTTTATGACAACAATTAAAAAAACTTAAATTAATCATTTTAACGAACGCCCAATTAAAACTTCTTTTACTGATTGCATTTTTATCAAATTACCTGAGTTTCATTAATTTGACGTTGTTTTTTTTAAATTAGAATGCATAGAAACATGAGCTTAAAAAGTATGTTCTTTGTATTGCAATTATATTGAAATGAAAAGTGAATAAGTCTACGTATTCTTCTTGCGTTTTTGTTTCAAAGGAATCTATTATTTCAATATGGAATTAAGTTCAAATCTAAAATTCGATTATTCTTTTTTGAAGCGTCTTACAATACGTTAAGAGTATAATTAATTAATAATTAAACAGTATTGTTAAGGTGCATTTAATAAAAGTAAGTTAGGGAAATTAAGCTAATATCTTAAGCAATTTTTTTTTAAAGAGATTAATTTAATTTCTTTATTGTGTGACTGATTTAATAAAACAGTCTACGGCAAAAATGTTAATGTCATTTTAGAATTAGTGTGTTACAGTTATTTTATTTATTTATATACTACAATACTTGCAATGTTTATTATGACATTTAACTTACTATCATAGTTATGAAAAGTGTATAAAATTAGCTGTATTTATATTAAATATTCCAAATAAATCACTTTCCATGTATAAATAGAGCTACAACTCATAATTGTAACTGAACTTTATTTCAGTCGCATGATATGTGAGGCCGGGCATACGGACACCACATTATAAAACTCATAAGTTGCAAACCATTTTATCAAGCATATGCAAACCACGTTATCAAACATATAATATACAAGCCAATTTATCAAACATACACAAACCAAGTTATCAAACATACACAAACCAAGTTATCAAACATACACAAACCAATTTATCAAACATACACAAACCAAGTTATCAATCATTTACAAACCAAGTTATCAAACATATAAGTTGCAAACAATTTTCTCAAATATATACAAACAATGTTTTTAAACATATGAGAAGCAAACCACGTTATCAAACATATGAGATACCTACCACGTTATCAAACATATGAGATGGAAATCACGTTATCAAACACATAATATGAGTAGGTGAGCGCAAGAATGGCCCAATCCCCAAATATACTTTACAAAGAAAACGGAGCTTGAATATTTTTGAAAATTTGATTATTTTTTTTACTTAAAATAATTGTGGCACTGAATTAATATGTGAAGAACATATGTTATCTGTTATTGTTGTTATCCATTAAAACCGCCAGTAATGTGGAATTACTGGATTTTTTTTGCTTTTGATTTGGAATAGCGTTCAAGTCAAAAACGAACTATGAAAGCTTTCTAGCAGAAATTATGGGAAAATGGGTTAGACCGATATTGGTTCAGTAAATTCGTATTCTTTAAGAAAGTTTAGTATCATAAAATGAGTTTTAAAAAAAATGTGGGTTGGGCCATTTTTGCGCTCACATACTCATATATAAATTACGTTATCAAACATATTGGATGCAACCACTCTATCAAACATATTAGGTACAAACCACGTTATCAAACATATAAGCTGCAAACAATTTTATCAAACATATACACACCACTGTTTTAAATATATAAGAAGCAAACTACGTTATCAAACATATGAGATGCAAACTGCGTTATCAAATATATGCGAGGCAAATCAGGTTATCAAACACATAATATATAAATTACGTTATCAAACATATGGAATACAACCACGTTATCAATCATAGTTGCAAACCACGTTATCAAACATATGAGGTGCAAACCACGTTATCAAACATATGACGCGAAAAACCACGTTATCAAACATAAGAGATACACACATTGACAAGCACCATCAAAAGATTATCATAACAATTAAAATTAGTTAATTTTAGGGAGCAAACATTCAATATGTGTTTTATTACACTCAAATACCGCTTTTTCACCCACCGTGAAAACCGAGTAGGTCACGGCCCATGTATGTTATTCAACGATAACTTTTTTAGGTAGCCCGGTTCGGCAAATGTGCCGGCTCAAATACCGGCAACAAAAATGCAGTGGACGTTGAATTCGGTAAATCGGATTTCGATCGGGATCCGATTGGTCGAGTTTAATGTTTAACACTTTTTCACGTAGGTCAACATTTACCGTGGCCGGTGAGGTGTTTGTGTTTTCCTTATATTTTTTTCAATAGTCTAGTTGTTTAAATCGTAACCATATAATTGTCTTTCATTCTTTCCGAGTATTTCTGTCATTGCGAAAAATGAGTAAATTGATCAAGAACAATGTGATGACATTAATAGAACTTAAGGAAAGAACTTACGAGAAAAAACGAATTAAATTCGAAACACAAAATGTGTGGAAAATAAGTTATACATTTTAGAAGAATTTCAATAAAAAAAACAGCATATTAATGCTACTGCCAAATATTTAAAAGCAGTTGCGTAACAATTTTGATGGTCAACTAAGCCTTGAATTTTCAAGCCTTACCTTTACAATTTTTTTAAAAAAAATCGTTGCCAGGAGGAACTTTTCATCAGCTCCAATTCAGCCGGCTTGTTAAACTCTCTACATGAGATTTCGAAAAAACCACACCCATCCCACTTCCCTTTAAAACGAAATGACTTCTTGTTAAATCCGCCAGATGGCGGCACTGTGAAGAAATCGGTCAACGATCTGCGCAAACTCCGAACAATGCTGGGTACTTCATATAGTTATCATATAACAATGAGATAGTTGAAAGTTTAATTAAAATATAATCTATCGTTTCTAGGCATGCATACTTAGCATGTATAATTTCCACAATATTAAAAAAACGCATTTAAACAGACACACGAACGTTCTGTTTATATATGTTTTCTTAAGTTCAAGTATAAAGTTTTTCTTTAAAAATATTGTAAAAATATAATTTTTCTTATAAAATATTTTTAAATATATTATATATATATATATATATATATATATATATATATATATATATAATATATTTAAAAATATTTTATAAGAAAAATTATATTTTTACAATATTTTTAAAGAAAAACTTTATACTTGAACTTAAGAAAACATATATAAACAGAACGTTCGTGTGTCTGTTTAAATGCGTTTTTTTAATATCGTGGAAATTATACATGCTAAGTATGCATGGCTAGAAACGATAGATTATATTTTAATTAAACTTTCAACTATCTCATTGTTATATGATAACTATATGAAGTACCCAGCATTAAAATTTAAATATAATCTATATATATATATATATATATATATATATATATATATATATATATATATATATATATATATATATATATATATATATATATATTGGAGTAGCTAAAGTTTAATAAAACTTTATTCTTAACATTTGAAAATAAAAAAATTGCGTGCAAATAAAGAATTAAAAATGTTAATGAAAGATTACAATGTCAATCACCTTCCCCTGCGACATAATGTATTAAGAGTAATGTATTAGAGTGTTTAACATTGTAATTTGACGAGGCTGCAAGTATTCAATTTTAGCGTGCATTTATTTTATTTTATTTTATATCTTTAATATAAAGATTTATCGAGCAAAATTATAAAATTTACATTCACATCCAATTAAAAAAAAACTTCCTGTAAAACACGCATAATTAAGCCACACTTGATTAACCTTTCAACACAATTAAAACTCGAATAACACCCTGTCTCCCAAAATCTAATGGGGTACATCTGAACTTTCAAATCTCTCGACTTCCCTGCTGACTTAAATAACTTTTTTTCTCCCAGGATTTCTCCCTCACTATGAATCCCAGAGTCATTAAAGATTTTCCATCTCAGTTAATTAGAGTTCCTTTCTCCGTCTTTGGATTCCATGGCTCGGAGCAATTACTCGTATTCCGAGTGGAAAATTTAATGTTTTGCACGGGTTGTAGTTTGCACGTTAAAATAATTATGTTTGTTGGTTGTTTTTGCGATGTGAATTCTGGGTATCGATTTCATGGGATTGAATTATTGAGGTTTTGGGTATTAATTGTGTATTTTTTTTATTTTTTTTAGTGTGGGGATTTGAATTGGGTTGGTTTATCGTTTAATAAAAAGTGGTTTGTGGTAGGGGGGTTGTTAAAAATGAACATCTGATATTGATATTTTATTTGGGAAATACTTTAGGTATTGGTGTTGTTTTAATTTTGTTTGTGGAGTTTGTGTAATTAAAATATTTTGAATTGTGTCTTACGGAATAATAGTAAAGGGTGTTTAGGAATTATCTTTATAACTTTGACACTCAATAAAACCTAAATGAAACAAGACAGCTATGTTTCTGGTACATGTAATAGTAACAAATTAAATTTAATTAGTATGCAGTTAAAAAAACTTAAAAACTTTGTTTGCTTATAAATAAAACTTTTTGTGTTGATGTTGCATGTACAAACAACATAACTTACCTATCTTATTTTCTATAGGTGTTATTGCGCGTCAAAGTTTCAAACGTAATTCTTATCTTGTATTCTTCAAAGAACTGAGGTTGTAAAAAATAAACTTTTAATATCGTTATATCATTTGGAAAATACTTTAGATATCAATATATTTTTAATTTTGTTTGAGCCGTTTGTGTAATTAAAATGTTTTTAATAGCGTCTTAGTGAAATTAGATGATCAACTTTTAGTATTGATACTGGTTAACAATACCGGGTGTTTAAGAATTATCTTTATAACTTTAACACTCAATAAAACCTACATGAAACAAGACAACTATGTTTCTTGTACATGTAACAGTAACAAATTAAATTTAATTAGTATGCAGTTAAAAAATAAGTTTAAAACTTTTTTGCTTATAAATAAAACTTTTTGTGTTGATGTTGCATGTGCAAGCAACATAACTTACCTATCTTATTTTCTATAGGTGTTATTGTGCGTCAAAGTTTCAAATATAATTCTTATCTTGCATTTTTCAACGAAGTGGGGTTTTAAAAAATAAACATCTAATATCGGTACATTATTTGGGAAATACTTTATTTATAGATATTGTTTTAATTTTGTTTGAGGATTTTGTGCAGTTACATGTTTTGAATTGTGTCTTAGGAAAATTAGATGATCAAGTTTTATCATTGAGATTAATTAATAATACAGGCGGTGTTTAAGAATTATCTTTATAACTTTAACACTCAATAAAACCTACATGAAACAAGACAACTATGTTTCTTGTACATGTACCAGTAACAAATTAAATTTAATTAGTATGCAGTTAAAAAATAACTTTAAAACTTTTTTGCTAATAAATAAAACTTTTTTGAGTTGATGTTGGTGTGCAAGCAACATAACTTACCTATATTATTTTCTATAGGTATTATTGCGCGTCAAAGTTTCAAAGAAGTGGGATTGTAAAATTAAACATCTAATATCGGTAAATCATTGAATACTTTCATTGAATTGTATTGGGAAATACTTTAGATATACATATTGTTTTAATTTTGTTTGCGGAGTTTGTGTAATTAAAATGTTTTTAATTGTGTCTTAGGAAAATTAGATGATCAAGTTTTAGAATTGAGATTGGTTAATAATATAGGGTGCTTAAGAATTATCTTTAGAACTTTGGCACACAATGAAACCTAAAATAAAAACGCTAGCTATGTTTTTTGCGCATAACAGTAACAAATGAAATTTAATTCGTATACGGTAAAAAAAAACTTTTTTTGTTTATAAATAAAACTTATTACTTTGCTGTTGCATGTACAAGCAACATCAGTTATCTATCTTATTTTTTATAGGTATTATTTCGCGTCAAAGTTTCAAATATAATTTTTATCTTATATTCATCAAAGAAGTAGGCCTGTAAAAAATAAACATCTAATACCGGTATCTCATTTAGGAAATGCTTTAAATATAGATATTGTTTTAATTTTGTTTGAGGAGTTTCTGCAGTTAAATGTTTTTAATTGTGTGTTAGGGAAATTAGATGTTCAAGTTTCATTTTTACAGGTTATATATATATATATATATATATATATATATATATATATATAAATACAAGTAAAAATACTGAAAGATAAGCAAGAGTATAAAACACAAAAAAGAATACATGCCAAAGTGTTCCCCTCTCTTCGTCAAGGAGGCCGAGAAGAACAACTAAGGCTAGCAGGCGTTTCTGATGGCTAAGCGTAAAATATCCGAAACTTAGCCAGACCTCCGACGCCTACTGAAGCAGAAATGAAAAATGAACTACGAAATCAGACAAGCAAAAAGCAAACACCCAACAAGAGAAGACACACGTTGCCAAAATGCAAAATAAAAGACAGCAAACATAAAATTGTAATAAGAATAAACAATTTAACATGACGTAAAACAAATTTTTTTTAACAAGACATAAAACAAAAATTTAACACGCCAAGGCCTTTGCCTTCGCTACACAAGGATCAATGAACGAAAGCATCAAGGATTGAAATTACAAAACCACTAGGAAAACCATTTAATTTTAGTTTATTTTTAAGAATGTCGATCTCTGAAATCAAACCCTGTTTGGAGTTGCATATTTTATGAATTCGATTTAAATAAGAAATAATAATATTTCTATGTACCCTATTACTTATGTTTGAGGACCAATCCGTCAAAGAAATAACATTAAAGCAAAACTCTTTTCTTTTATCAAATAATCCAATAATAATTCTGTCATTTTTAACAATTGATATATCAAGATCTAATTAACTCTATTACTGTTTGTATTAGTTTTAATTAATTTCAATTCTTCAGGATATATATCTTTCCAAATTTCGTTGAACCTATTTTCATCAAATACATACAAATCGTCTATATATCGTACTGCTTTAATATTGTATTTTTCTATAGCTTTTATTTCATAAAAATATAAAAATATGCTTGCAAAAGAACTGCAAAAACTGCTACCCATGGGAATACCCTTCCTCTGCAAGAAATATGTTTGCCCATTATATAATACATTGTTAAAAACACAAAACTTAATTAAACCAATCCATTTATCTTTACTGCATTTTAATATATTTCTAAATTTTTCTTAAATACAATCAAAAACCTCCAAAATATTCTGATGTGGTATATTTGTGAATAAACTTTCAAAATCATAAGTGTCAATTTTTTTAATGTCAATGTCACTATTAAGGATATTTATAACTTTCTGATTGTTCAACAAAACAAAATTATCTTCCTGGATAACCAAATAATCTATTATAACTTTTAGGTTTCTCTGAAGTATTTCGGAAGCCCCCTGGCTGTATGTATTAGTACCACACGTAATAAATCTAAAACGAACTGATGTCTTATGAAACTTAACAGTAATAAATAAGTATGGGAAATTAAAATTTGCCACTTTCAAATGTAGTAACTTATGATAAGCAATAATCTTCTTTTTAAAAATATTTATGGACTCATCAAAAATATTAAAAGTATTATTATGAATATATTCTTCCAATAGCAAATCAAAGTATAATTTTTTACACATAATTGCAAAATTATTATTTGCTTTATCAGCAACAGTAACGACAAATGCACTCTGCAACTTTTTTATTTCATCTTTGAGATCTTTATTAAAGAAACTCGAATCATTGCAATAAAAGGGACTATCTTTATTAGCAATTAATTTTAACTGAATTTTCAATTTGAATTTAAATATACGAATAAAATTACTAATCCAAGGTAAGAAACCTTCAAAAGGGTAGCTAAATTTTAAAGAAATTTTCAAACAGAATAAATTAATTTCTTTAGTAATATTTTCAATTATATACTTGTAATTTGGTCTGTATCTGGGTCTAAAATGTGTACCTTTTTTCATAATTTCCCCGAGTCCTAGATTTCCTACAATATTAAGATCACCAGTGACCACATGTCCCATATTCATGTCTACAAATTTTTCATAGTTATTACAACAACATAATGAATCATAATCATTGTTCGGACAGTTTTTGCTTAGTTCATTATAGTTGAATAACATACGACCTAAGGTTTTTTTATAACTATAAGCAAGTCTAATTTTATGTTGGTTCGAATTTATAGGAAAAAGGTCAGCACTGTTTTCAATTATTCCGCTTATACCAATCTTATCAAATAGTTTATCCTGGAAAGTCAATACCAAGTAGTTCACATTATCTACTTTATCTATTTTAATAGATTCAATATCCTCTTTTCCTAATTTATATTTACATAAATCCTTAATTAAACACCAAACGTCTACATCAAACAATTTCCCATCTAGCAAATTGTCCCTTAAGACACGTAAAATAATTTTATTTTTTGTACCAAAAATAACTTTTTTGATCTTTTTACATATATTAAAATTTAACTCTTGCCGTTTTTGCATGTATAGATTTGTAACAAAAAGATTTATCTGATTATTGACATCTAATTTTCTAACTCTCTTTCCCCTGGCTCCCCTTTTTTTTACGATAAGTTTTTATAAACAAGGAATATATACAAATTTCATTAATCTTCTTCAAAACAACACAGCCATTAAACAGATTATTAAGCCCATAGGGGTACAAAGTTCCCAGCGTCGTCATATAATAATTCTTTAGCAACAGCCTTCTATTATTATCCTCACATACTTCAATAATGCTAAGAACAACCCTATTGAAAGAATGCTTCTGAAAATGATTCAACTCAATATCATCTTTAACTTTAAAATATTTTATATCAGATCTGTGCCCATTTAATCTAATATTCAAACTATTACCTGTTTGACCCACATATCCAAGACCACATTCTACACAAGTGATCAAATATACACAATTTGAAGTTTTACAAAATAGTGGTTTATTTTCTTGAATTTGTCTTTGATCAGCATGGATACAAGTTTTACATCTCTTGTCTTTACAAACAGAAAAATAACAATTATTAAAAGGAACATTAACACAACAAAACTTTTGATCAAGAAGCTTTACAACCGGAACTGCCCCAAGATCAAGGCAAGAACAAGTGTCCCTTGGTAGAGCACGAGACGGACCATGTGCTATGAATATTTCTTTATTTTGACTTTCCATAAGATTAGGTTGTGTAATGAACAAATCATTATGAACGCAAACAAAACCTGAGAACACATTCACACAGTAAATTTAAAAACTAAACCACTCCCGCAAGGTCGAGGCCAGAAAAACCACAAATGCCAACTGTGCTTAGAAAACATACTTTTCTTTCACATTGTGTATATTTGATCCATAGGCTTGTTTTTGATCAAGAAGCTTTACAACCGGAACTGCCCCAAGATCAAGGCAAGAACAAGTGTCCCTTGGTAGAGCACGAGACGGACCATGTGCTATGAATATTTCTTTATTTTGACTTTCCATAAGATTAGGTTGTGTAATGAACAAATCATTATGAACGCAAACAAAACCTGAGAACACATTCACACAGTACATTTAAAAACTAAACCACTCCCGCAAGGTCGAGGCCAGAAAAACCACAAATGCCAACTGTGCTTAGAAAACATACTTTTCTTTCACATTGTGTATATTTGATCCATAGGCTTGTTTTTGATCAAGAAGCTTTACAACCGGAACTGCCCCAAGATCAAGGCAAGAACAAGTGTCCCTTGGTAGAGCACGAGACGGACCATGTGCTATGAATATTTCTTTATTTTGACTTTCCATAAGATTAGGTTGTGTAATGAACAAATCCTTATGAACGCAAACAAAACCTGAGAACACATTCACACAGTACATTTAAAAACTAAACCACTCCCGCAAGGTCGAGGCCAGAAAAACCACAAATGCCAACTGTGCTTAGAAAACATACTTTTCTTTCACATTGTGTATATTTGATCCATAGGCTTGTTTTTGATCAAGAAGCTTTACAACCGGAACTGCCCCAAGATCAAGGCAAGAACAAGTGTCCCTTGGTAGAGCACGAGACGGACCATGTGCTATGAATATTTCTTTATTTTGACTTTCCATAAGATTAGGTTGTGTAATGAACAAATCATTATGAACGCAAACAAAACCTGAGAACACATTCACACAGTAAATTTAAAAACTAAACCACTCCCGCAAGGTCGAGGCCAGAAAAACCACAAATGCCAACTGTGCTTAGAAAACATACTTTTCTTTCACATTGTGTATATTTGATCCATAGGCTTGTTTTTGATCAAGAAGCTTTACAACCGGAACTGCCCCAAGATCAAGGCAAGAACAAGTGTCCCTTGGTAGAGCACGAGACGGACCATGTGCTATGAATATTTCTTTATTTTGACTTTCCATAAGATTAGGTTGTGTAATGAACAAATCCTTATGAACGCAAACAAAACCTGAGAACACATTCACACAGTACATTTAAAAACTAAACCACTCCCGCAAGGTCGAGGCCAGAAAAACCACAAATGCCAACTGTGCTTAGAAAACATACTTTTCTTTCACATTGTGTATATTTGATCCATAGGCTTGTTTTTGATCAAGAAGCTTTACAACCGGAACTGCCCCAAGATCAAGGCAAGAACAAGTGTCCCTTGGTAGAGCACGAGACGGACCATGTGCTATGAATATTTCTTTATTTTGACTTTCCATAAGATTAGGTTGTGTAATGAACAAATCATTATGAACGCAAACAAAACCTGAGAACACATTCACACAGTAAATTTAAAAACTAAACCACTCCCGCAAGGTCGAGGCCAGAAAAACCACAAATGCCAACTGTGCTTAGAAAACATACTTTTCTTTCACATTGTGTATATTTGATCCATAGGCTTGTTTTTGATCAAGAAGCTTTACAACCGGAACTGCCCCAAGATCAAGGCAAGAACAAGTGTCCCTTGGTAGAGCACGAGACGGACCATGTGCTATGAATATTTCTTTATTTTGACTTTCCATAAGATTAGGTTGTGTAATGAACAAATCATTATGAACGCAAACAAAACCTGAGAACACATTCACACAGTACATTTAAAAACTAAACCACTCCCGCAAGGTCGAGGCCAGAAAAACCACAAATGCCAACTGTGCTTAGAAAACATACTTTTCTTTCACATTGTGTATATTTGATCCATAGGCTTGTTTTTGATCAAGAAGCTTTACAACCGGAACTGCCCCAAGATCAAGGCAAGAACAAGTGTCCCTTGGTAGAGCACGAGACGGACCATGTGCTATGAATATTTCTTTATTTTGACTTTCCATAAGATTAGGTTGTGTAATGAACAAATCATTATGAACGCAAACAAAACCTGAGAACACATTCACACAGTAAATTTAAAAACTAAACCACTCCCGCAAGGTCGAGGCCAGAAAAACCACAAATGCCAACTGTGCTTAGAAAACATACTTTTCTTTCACATTGTGTATATTTGATCCATAGGCTTGTTTTTGATCAAGAAGCTTTACAACCGGAACTGCCCCAAGATCAAGGCAAGAACAAGTGTCCCTTGGTAGAGCACGAGACGGACCATGTGCTATGAATATTTCTTTATTTTGACTTTCCATAAGATTAGGTTGTGTAATGAACAAATCATTATGAACGCAAACAAAACCTGAGAACACATTCACACAGTACATTTAAAAACTAAACCACTCCCGCAAGGTCGAGGCCAGAAAAACCACAAATGCCAACTGTGCTTAGAAAACATACTTTTCTTTCACATTGTGTATATTTGATCCATAGGCTTGTTTTTGATCAAGAAGCTTTACAACCGGAACTGCCCCAAGATCAAGGCAAGAACAAGTGTCCCTTGGTAGAGCACGAGACGGACCATGTGCTATGAATATTTCTTTATTTTGACTTTCCATAAGATTAGGTTGTGTAATGAACAAATCATTATGAACGCAAACAAAACCTGAGAACACATTCACACAGTACATTTAAAAACTAAACCACTCCCGCAAGGTCGAGGCCAGAAAAACCACAAATGCCAACTGTGCTTAGAAAACATACTTTTCTTTCACATTGTGTATATTTGATCCATAGGCTTGTTTTTGATCAAGAAGCTTTACAACCGGAACTGCCCCAAGATCAAGGCAAGAACAAGTGTCCCTTGGTAGAGCACGAGACGGACCATGTGCTATGAATATTTCTTTATTTTGACTTTCCATAAGATTAGGTTGTGTAATGAACAAATCCTTATGAACGCAAACAAAACCTGAGAACACATTCACACAGTAAATTTAAAAACTAAACCACTCCCGCAAGGTCGAGGCCAGAAAAACCACAAATGCCAACTGTGCTTAGAAAAATTATTAAAAATCTAAAAGAACCAGCATCTAAAAAACCAGGATCTGAAATAAACAGACATTATCAGCAAATCGCGCAATAGCAGCAAATAAGCTAATAAGGAAATAAGAAAACTGTAAAACTGACAGCATGAAATGCTAAAAGATTCGCAATTAAAATTTAAATATAATCTATATATATATATATATATATATATATATATATATATATATATATTGGAGTAGCTAAAGTTTAATAAAACTTTATTCTTAACATTTGCAAATAAAAAAATTTCATGCAAATAAAGAATTAAAAATGTTAATGAAGGATTACAATGTCAATCACCTTCCCCTGCGACATAATGTATTAATTGACCTCAGAGAATAGTCGATCCATTTAATGAAGTTATTTTCGATCGAAAAATATCAGAACTTCAGCTAATTAAAAAAATCACGATACTTTTGTTACCACACATCTAATCCCTACACTGTTTCAAAGAACTTTTCCTCTGAAATTTTCTGTACAAAAAAAATAACAATAAATCTATCGTAAACAAGATTATTTTAATAATACCTTACTCAAAATGTTTTATTCAGGGAGGAATATAAAAACAAGTAACATGGATAATAACCTCTCAAAGTTTTTTATGATATTTTTATAAAATTAATTCAACAATTTATTGATTAGAATAAATCAATATGTTCGTTAATTTGTTTTTTAGAAACCAAAGAAGCCAAAATTTGCTTTTCAAAAACAAATAAATGCATTAACGGAAATATATTGAAATCATTAATAGATATCTAAATATTTTTTCCGGAAAGGCATTGTAAAAACGTATTAAAGTTGGTCAAAGTTTAATTCAAAAAATTGTTTTGTAAATTTATATTTTATCATATATGAGGATCATATATTTAAAGTTTTTTTTATCAAACATACACTGATAATATTTGTCTAATTACGACATACAAAAAATATATAATTTCTGCGGCAGAACACTATTTCAAGTTTTCATTTAAATAAACACGAACAATTTCCTTTTTAAATAAACTATTATTTTTATCAGTAATAATATGATGTTTATCTGTCTCACAATATAATGGAATGTTTTTAATGGAATGTGTTTAAAATGGAATGTTTTAAATGGAATGTTTTAAATGGAATGTTTTAAATGGACTGTTTTAAATGGAGTGTTTAAAATAAAATGTTTTAAATGGAATGTTTAAAATGGAATGTTTAAAATGGAATGTTTAAAATGGAATGTTTAAAATGGAATGTTTAAAATAGAATGTTTAAAATGGAATGTTTTAAATGGAATGTTTTAAATGGAACGTTTTAAATGGAATGTTTAAAATGGAATGTTTAAAATGGAATGTTTAAAATGGAATGTTTAAAATGGAATGTTTTAAATGGAATGTTTTAAATGGAACGTTTTAAATGGAATGTTTAAAATGGAATGTTTAAAATGGAATGTTTAAAATGGACTGTTTTAAATGGAATGTTTTAAATGGAATGTTTAAAATGGAATTTTTAAAATGGAATGTTTAAAATGGAATCTTTAAAATGAAATGTTTAAAATGGAATGTTTAAAATGGAATGTTTTAAATGGAATGTTTTAAATGGAACGTTTTAAATGGAATGTTTAAAATGGAATGTTTAAAATGGAATGTTTAAAATATAATGTTTTAAATGGAACGTTTTAAATGGAATGTTTAAAATGGAATGTTTAAAATGGAATGTTTAAAATATAATGTTTAAAATGGAATGTTTTAAATGGAATGTTTTAAATGGAACGTTTTAAATGGAATGTTTAAAATGGAATGTTTAAAATGGAATGTTTAAAATGGACTGTTTTAAATGGAATGTTTAAAATGGAATGTTTAAAATGGAATGTTTAAAATGGACTGTTTTAAATGGAATGTTTTAAATGGAATGTTTTAAATGGAATTTGTAAAATGGAATATTTTAAATGGAATGTTTAAAATGGAATGCTTTAAATGGAATATTTGTAAAGATTAATAATTGAAAGTTTAAAAGCTAAAACAACATTTGTCTTAAACTTTACGTATCTAAGTTTATTTAAGTTTTAAAAATTATTCAAATACATTATATTTTTGACAGTTCTAATTGCAAAAAATATACAAATTTGTTTAATTTACAAACTAACAATTCTTGAATTAATAATTTAATAATAAATATTGTTTTGTTGTGGTTAAATTATTAATAATAATATGCTAGATAAGTTATAAATCAAGAACAATTTTTTTTTTCTGTTTAAACGTATGATATAAATAAATCAAAAACATTTTCCGGACAACACCACACATTTTTTGTTATTCTGCCAAGATATTTCTTTTTTACTGTTCATTTGTTTAACATTAACCTATCACTTCAAAATGCGGGATATTTTCGGAAAATGATAGGTCGATTTTTCTTAAATGTGCATATATATTACAAGGTATTTAATACGAAGCAAATTACTTATGAATACTAAAACTGTGCTAACACAAAAAAAAATTTAACTTTTGACATTATTCCACATATATTAAAAAAAAAATTATATTAAAAATGCGCATATTAGAATATTGACGACCAACAACAGGCTCAATGTCCAACAAGGTTATTTCAGTCTAGTATCTTCTAAGTATTTCCCAATTTTTATATAACTTCTTAAAATAAATTACTCCTGAAGAATTAGCAATATTCACTAGCAAGTGGTTCCATTTGTCGCTTACCTTATTATAAAAGTAGGGATTTCTTCTTTACAGATTAAAATGGTATTTGTTTAATTTAAACCCATAACCTTTTTTTCTGTCCCTCATATTAAAATCAAAATCTTCGGCAACCGCCTGTTTAATAAATTTATACAATTGAATTAAATATCCCCAAACTGCTTCTCTCTTTCAAAGTACACATATTCAAATATCTTAATTTGCTTAACCCATGCCTGAAATACATTGTCCGTTTCTGAAGTCCTGGGCGGAACTTTCTTTAATAAATCAATTTTTTTTTTAAGAAATAGTGACTAAAATTGCACAGCGTACTCGTGATGAGGTCTTACGAAACCTCTACACAATGGCCAGTTTTATATCCTTAGATTTTGATGAAACAGTTTTACAAATACAAATTTAGAACACCTATAGAAAGTCGTCATGCAATGTTGAAAAAGATCGCAATATCCTTTATCATTATCAAACAATTCTGTAAACATCAGCATTATTTATTTGGCTTCCATTATTTTCGTACATTCAATTTTGTCTCTTAGCATACCATATTTTGTGAACGTAGCCAGCCTTACCCGTAACTGAGATATTTTGTTCATAGACACGTGATACTTATACATACACAGGAAGGATGGAGAAGCCTTTCTCACTAACGGA
The DNA here is from genome assembly GCA_963932185.1 of Troglohyphantes excavatus. Taxonomy (NCBI): domain Eukaryota; kingdom Metazoa; phylum Arthropoda; class Arachnida; order Araneae; family Linyphiidae; genus Troglohyphantes; species Troglohyphantes excavatus. The sequence continues at coordinate 11,512,924 of OZ010668.1, forward strand.
ATATGAAGTTTTTAAAGTTCTGCGCATAACAAAGCGCTAGGCATTGTGGGACTGTGCCAACACGACGCCCAATCAGAGTGAGACGTCTGTATGCGTCATCTGGTTCTATGCTCCTCCCTGTTTCAGAATAGCTATTAGCCTGTAATCTGCAACCTGTAATCAGTATCCCAAGTAGCATTGCGTCTATTGCCTCTTTTGTGTATTACTTTGGCCTATATATCCCCTTCCATTATCTTTTTACATACATGCATGTATCAATTTGTTATAGCTATTTATTTGGCTATAGGTGACTCATAACATGTAGAAAAACTACAACTAACGTCGATGTTATAACTCAAAAATATTTCTTTATTATTATTTTTCTTGTAAGATAATAGAAAACAAAAAATTTCAAACTTTTTCAATATATGAGTATTTTAAATATCTAATTCAGCAGCTACGACTTGACATGCCCCTTAGGAAGCTATGCTAACTAAATTATGTAATTCACGCCTCACATGCGCGGCATTAAAACACAAAGATAAACCGACATTTATTTTATCTCCGGAAAAAAGAACACAATTCGACTTTTATATTAAGCAAAAGGACATTAAAATAAACAGAAACCAAAACCCAGTGTCAAACCTTCTACTATCTAACATTTGACACCTAAAAGCGAAAGAAATACCGATAACATCATTTACATATCTTGACAAGGACCAAGCATATCCAGAATAAATAACGGCGACAGTACAATTCGAACACTGCTTATACAAAACACGGAAGAAACAATGCCTTAAATCTCCCAATTTTGTGATTTTGAAAAATTCTTTTTGTTGCGTCGAGAGGACTGGGAGTCGAAACAAAAAACGTTAGCTCCGCAAACACGATGATTATGTATTTATGTATTCCATTTATGTGGAATTCTCTTTGGTTCGAAGCGCCGCCATTTTGAAAAACAAAAAAATCCACAAATCGTTCTAAAGGAAGAAATGCGTGTAGTAAATGCCCCTTGGGCAGCATTCGAATTGCGGCCGGGTGTTATTGTTACCACTTAAACATGATATAACAGATGTCCCAATTTAAATATTTTTCGTAACAAAATAAATGGGATTTACAATGTTTATTTTTCGCTTTTGTATGCGCGTTTTTAAATGGAAATTGCATGTTTCTTTAAAGATGAGACATTTTGCTTTTTGTTTGATGTCTTATTTTTACGTATTTTATTTGAGAATTATTATTTTGACCTAAGCTAACATATTTAAAAAGGGGCACTGTTGTCTAAATGTTTGTTTTGTTTTCTTCAAAAAGATTATTTTATGTCGCTAAATTTTATTATGTGTTATTACGCTTTTTTATTCGATTAAGTTAAGCTCAGAATGTGTGTTATCCATTTCCAGACTGCGAGTGATGTTTTATAAAATTTATTAATTTACTGATTTCAAGATTTTACATTTCAAAACGAACTGTTTTCAATTATAAAATTATTGAATAAAATTCAAAATATGTCGGTATAAAAACTTAAAAGTTAATAAATGGAATTGAATAAAGTTTTGTCTGAATTCTACAGCAAAATTTTTTTTTATATAATTATATATTATATTCTTTAATAGTATTTGGAAATATGATAATTTTACTTTAAATTTACTTTTGCTTTCTTAGCAATTTTTAATATAAAACTTGAAAGAATTTTTATCATTGCAGAGAGAAAATATTTTTTACATTTTGAAACCAAATACAAAAATAAATTTTGAAATACATAACAAGTTAAAAAATTTCATACTCATTAAATTACGGCTGACCGAGAAATAAAAAGAACAATTCACAAATAATAAAAATACAATAATAAAATAGATTAAGAAAATAATGTTAAAAAAATTGGGCACGGTCTTCTTTAAAAATTAAGAAAAAAAATACTTTTTGAAAAAAAAAAGGCTGCTACAACTTGCAATAACTTCACATTCAATATAATTTCATATTTCAAACTGAATCGTTATTGTTATATATTATATGATTCTTAACAAAACTACTTTTCCCTGTTGTTAACAATAATTTTTTTTAAAAAGTGTGTTTTTTAGATAATAGAAATAAAATTGTTAAAAGATTATTTTAAGTCATGCCACCCTATACAACAAAAAATAGCTGCGTTTTACAATTTTATTAAGCGTGCTCTTAACATCTGTTCTACAACCGATTCACTCCAGGCTGAACTTGATTATTAGAGAGCTTTCGCCGTGGATCGAGGTTTTTCACCCAACGTCGTTGACAAGGCCCTACATAAACTTAAAAATTCCACTTAACAATTCTAGTCTATCTGAGCGCTCTAATACTTTGGTTGTTTGACCATATTATCCCCAGATCAGCCATCAAAATTCTAAAATTCTCGGTAGTTTCGACATATGTTCCATTTTTTCACCTATCAATAAGATCACCTTCACACAACTTAAAGACCCTATTGACGACCTTAATAACTGGGGCATATACAGTATTTCATGTCAATGCGGCATGTCATATATCGGTGAAACAAAGAGAGCATTAAGGTTTCGTATTAAGGAGCACCAAGCACATACTGTCAAACAAGAAATAAAGAAGACCTCCATTGCCAAGCACTCTTCGGAACATGGTCATATATTTAAATTTTCTATCCCACATTTAATTTGCAAACCAAAATCTCCAGTTGCACTTGACTTCCTGGAGGCGTTTTATATTTTTAGCAATATTGATTCGATTGTCAATGAAACATTTGCGGTCCCAGTATTACCCGCCTTTTGGCACACAATAGTTAATTCCAACCGATTGAAATATATTTTTGTTTTTTGTTCTCTGGCAACACTTTAAATGTCTGTGTTTATTTATATTTTATTACACACAGACTTTTCATTTTCTGCTGATGAAGGAAGATCACTGATCTCTAACTGTAACTTCTGGATAGAGCAAGACATTTTGTTGACTTGAAGCCGATGTAGAGGCAGCCATGGTGTGCCCCACTTTCTTTTCTATCGCAATATTTCGTATATCTTTCATGTTAAAATAAGCCGACGTGTATTGCTTTTGGTTGAGTTTTTTCTATTTTCTTTTTAAACCCATTTTAAATGCAATCTGATATTAAAATAGACAGTCATTTGCAAGTCAAAGTCGAAGTAGATAAAAAGCAAGAGCAAAAACTCTTTCTTTGTCAATATAAAAATTAGTTCCATTAGAAGAAAATATAATAATTATATACATTTAATATTTCTATAATGCTGTGGTAATAAAAAACATCACTAAATCAATTAAAAAAATATTGGGCCACAGCATGGCTGCTTTCAATTGGCTTCAACGCAGCCATAGAAGAAACAAGGTTTGAACCTTCCAGCAGTTACAGTTAGAGTTCAGTGAGGAAGATGTATCTCCCTAAACATGTCCATTTTTTATTGCATATTTTAACGTTGTATTTGTATTTTCAAATATTATTACCTCAACAGGCTTTCAAACGCACGTAGCAAAATATTTTAAAGTGCTTGAAAATAAATTATTTTAAATCACAAATCTGTAAGGAAAGTTTCTGAAGAAGCCTGGCCCATTACACTGTATTTGAAAACAAAGACCTTTGTTTACGAAATCTGCGTATCAAACACCCTCTAAACAGTGTTTTTAATTTGACCCACTTTCACAAGATACGCACCTGTGTGTATTCATCCCGTTCATTAACTTTTATCTCGCACAGGAGATATACCCTTCTATGCAAAAGAAAAAGAAACGGCAGAAGTTATACGAGAATCGCGAAGAGCAAAAAAGAATATTCGAGGTTATCTTGTTACGCTTTTCGGAACGCTAATGACCTTATCTTAACCCTAACCTCAAAGCAATTTAATGGCACGAATAAAACCCGCGAATAATCAATCAGTCCTGTAATTAAGACGGGAAGAGAAAATAAAAGTTTAAAAATGGCGCGCGTAGAGGCGAGTTGAGTTGTACACGAGCCACTTGGAATTGTAGGAAGTTGGGGAAAAATCCTTTTTTTTTAATGGCGGATTTATGAAAATGTATCAAGTTATTATTTAAAGATAATTTTGTTAGGTGAAAATGGTGTTTTTAGAATGTGTTAATGTGTGCCATGTTTTTAAGTGTTTTTTATTTTGTTAAATCGGATTATTTTTGGCTTTTAAGTGGGATTTTGTTGAAAGGATTATAAGGCGAAATTCAGTGTTGTTAATAGCTATAAATGATTTTAAAAGCTGTTTATTATTATTTTTTATATAATTTGATTTAGGGCATAAGATAATTCGGATTATCTCAGCAAATGTTCAAGAGAAAAAGTTGCAAGAAACTATTTTTGGTGGCAAAATTTTCCATAAAATAAAATTTATTGTTATGTTACTATTTACATTTTATTTTTAGTTATCCTAATAACAATGAATTTAATTGTTATTTTTATGTTTTTACCGATATCAGTATAAAAATATTGTATTTTAGTATAGTGGTAGACAAATTCGTATCAACGTTAAGAAAATTCGGATCGAGAACTGTTAAAATAGGTACTCAAAAATAAGAGAAATGTACTAGTTTTTAATTATATGCGATGCTTATCATATATCCGAATACGTAAGTTTAATTTTTCAAAAGGACATGTTATCAAAAACAAGCAGTACATGGAAATTTAAATATATATATATATAGTTAAGTGCGGTTATGAATAGCTAATACCTATGAAATGTTAATAGCAAAGGGATACAAGTAAATGCCTGTCATGTGCTGAGCTCTAGCGGCATAAGAATAACAACTTCAATAATCAATTGTTTTGTAAGCACCCATGGCCGAGTGGATAAAGGCGTCAGTTGGGAATCAGAGGGCTCCTGCTTCGATCCTGTGCGATGGACTTGACAAAGAAAAGTAAAAAAGTAGTTTTGGTTTGGTTTGGTTAATTAACGTCTCACTAGAGCTGCACAGTGGGCTATTGGCGACGGTTCGGGGCCTATCTCGAAGGAATGGCACGGGAACGATGCCTCGTGTTTTTGAACCATGGTCAGATGACGAGGACAACACCTGAGCTGGCAGCCAACGCCTTCAATAGACGTCGGGACTTTGGACCCCGATCAGATTTATCGTGCACCAGTCCCGTATACACGCCGTTAATTATTTGTGGATGTTTTGGACGACATTCTAGTTTTTCGGTAGCGAAGTTGGCAACCCTCCGATCGCAATATGCAATATCACTACTTTTTACTATTCTTCAGTGTAGTCCACTGAACTCTAACTGTAACTGCTGGAAGGCTCAAACTTTGTTTCCTCTATGGGCGCGTTGAAACCAATTGAAAACTGCCATACTGTGTCCCAACATTTTTTTTAAAATGATTTAGTGGTGTTTTTTATTACCAAAGCATTGTAGAAGTATTAAATATATATAAATATTATATTTTCTTCTTATAGAATTAATTTTTATATTGCCAGACAGATAGTTTTTGTTCTTGCTTTTTAACTACTTCTACTTTGACTTGCAAATGACTTCCTATTTTAATAGCAGATTACATTTAAAATGGGTTTAAAAAGAAAATAAAAAAAACTTACCCAAAAATAATATATGTCGGCGTATTTTAACAGGAAAAATATACGAAATATTGCGGTATCAAGAAAAGTGTGCCCCATCATGGCGGCCTCCATATCGGCTTCAAGTTAACAAAATATCTTGCCCTATCCAGAAGTTACAGTTAGAGATCAGTGGTGTAGTCCATCGGAAAGTTTTGAACCGGGGACCCTTGGATTCCCAGCTGACGCCTTAATCCACTCGGCCACGGAGGCCTCTAAAAAAGTAGTGATCTTATAATCGGAGGGTTGCCAGTTTCACTACAAAATACTAGGAACATCGTCCAGAACATCCACATAAATTATCGGCGTGTATTAGGGACTAGTACACTATAAATCTGATCCGGGTCCATTAAAGGCAGTTCAGGTGTTTCCTCGTCATCTGACCATGGTTAAAAAATACGAGGCATCGTTCCCGGGTCTTTTCTTCGAGATAGGCTCCGAACCGTCGCCAATACCGCACTGTGCAGCTCTAGTTCAACGTTATTTAACAAAAACAAACCAGTTGTTTTGTTTTAACTTTAAACAACATTTTCACAAAATGATGAAATTGTCACTTACACCTTACCTGCTCACTCCTTCAATTAAGATTTTTAACTGTAGTACACGGTATAACATCCATACAATTCCACAGACACATTAAAATCTTAATGTCTCGAGGCTTCCGTGGCCGAGCGGTTAAAGCCGTTAGCTGGGAATCATAGGATTCGTGGTTCGGGTCTAAACGATGAACTTGACAACGAAAAGTAAAAAAGTAGTGATCTTGTGATCGGAGGGTTGCCAGATTAGCTACAAAATACTAGAAAAGGTGTCCGGAACATCCTAAAACAATTAACGGCGTGTATACGGGACTGGTACACGATATATCTGATCGGGGTCCAAAGTCCCGACGTCTCTTAAAGACGTTGGGTGCCAGTTTAGGTGTTTCCTCGTCATCTGACCATGGTTCTTAAATAACGATGTGCATGTATGAATGAGTGTGTAAATGTATTCCCGGGTCTTTCCTTCGAGAAAGCGTGTATACAGGACTGGCACGCGATATATTTGATCGGGGTGATCCTCAGTTGCTCAGTGGATAAGGCGTTCAGCTACTAATCAGAGGATTGGGGGTTCTAATCCGTGTGATCAAATCCGTCGTGGTTCGGGCCTAAACGATGGACTTGACAAAGAAAAGTAAAAAAGTAGTGATCTTACGATCGGAGGGTTGCCAGCTTCGCCACAAAAATACTAGAAAGTCGTCCAGAACATCCAAAAAAAAAGTTTTACTGCCGTGTATATGGGACTGGTGCACGATAAATCTGATCGGGATCCAATGTCCTGACGTCTATTGAGATTGCGCCGGGTGCCAGCTCAGGTGTTGTCCTCGTCATCTGACCATGGTTCGAAAATACAAGGCATCGTTACCGAGTCTTTCCTTCGAGATAGGCCCCGAACCGTCACCAATATCCCACTGCATGCAGCTCTATTGCGACGTTATTTAACCAAACCTTTATGTCTCAAAAAGAACCAACCAACATCAACTTTTTCTCGTCAAAAATCCATTCATAAAATACTCCTAGCATAGAGTCAAAATACCGTAACGAAACAATTTATGTCCGATCCTCCAGCAAATGTAGCGAAATGAAGCTGTCGAATCCTCCGAATCGTATTTCTACTCCGCATCTTTGAAGTGCCCCGAGCAGCAATTTCCCCAGCCAGGGAAGATGCAGTCGTAAAAGGACTGGCACATTTCAATTCACCTACCCCAGTCACTTAAAGCCTTCCCTGTCCGTGTCGCAGGCTATTGAAATCGAATTGAAATATCCATTCGCTTAAGCGAATCCGATATCCCGATGGATACGTGTTTATGTATTTGAGTTTTGAATTGATGACGTGGTCCGTGAAGTCCTTTTGGGGATCTTCGGTTTAGATATGGGGTAGGGATTTGGTTGGTTGAAATTAACGTCACACTAGAGCTGCACAGTGGATATTTGGCGACGGTTCGGGGTCAATTTCGTAAGGTTTGGTTTGGTTAAATAACGTCACACTAGAGCTGCATAGTGAGCTATTGGCGACGGTTCGGGGTGTAGATCGAAGGAAGGACCCGGGAACACATACACGTTCACACACATTGATTCATGCACCTCGTTATTTTAGAACCATGGTCAGATGACGAGGAAACACCCAACGCTTTCAATAGACGAGCCCCAGTTGCTCAGTTGGTAAGGCGTTCAGCTACTAATCAGAGGATTGGTGGTTCGAATCCGTGAAATGGACTTGACATAGAAAAGTAAAAAGGTAGTGATCTTGCGATCGGAGGGTTGCCAGCTTCGCTACAAAAATACTAGAAAGTCGTTCAGAATATCCAACAAATTATACTGGCGTGTATACGGGACTGGTGCACGATCAATCTGATCGGGGTCCAAAGTCCCGACGTCTATTGAAGGCGTTGGGTGCCAGCTCAGGTGTTTCCTCGTCATCTGACCATGGTTCTAAAATAACGAGCTCTAGTGTGACGTTAATTAACACAACCAAACCGTAAGGTTTGGTTTTGGTTCAGAAAACACCTGAACTGGTACTCAACGCCTTTAATAGACGTCGGGAATTTGGTTGGTTGGTTTGTTAATTAACGTCGCTAGAGCTGCACAGTGGGCTATTGGCGACGGTTCGGGCTCAATCTCGAAGGAAAGACCCGGGAACACATACACATTCACACACACATTCATACATGCACCTCATTATTTTAGAACCATGGTCAGATGACGAGGAAACACCTCCACTGGCACCCAAGGCCTTTAATAGACGTCGGGACTTTGGACCCCGATCAGATTTATCGTGCACCAGTCCCGTATACACGCCAGTATAATTTGTTGGATATTCTGGACGACTTTCTAGTATTTTTGTAGCGAAGCTGGCAACCCTCCGATCGCAAGATCATTACTTTTTTACTTTTCTATGTCAAGTCCATTTCACAGATTCGAACCACCAATCCTCTGATTAGTAGCTGAACGCCTTACCAACTGAGCAACTGGGGCTGGATGGTAGAAAAGGACTGAAGATGATAAATTGACTTTTGGGAAATGAACATTCGTCACAAAAACTTTATTATTATCTTTAAGTAGTTAAAAGTGCATATATGAGTAGCCTGTGTTAAAACATTATACATCGATTCCACAGGTCGATTTGATTGTAAATGTTAAGGCTACGGTTAAGAATAATATACAGTAACTATTCAATATTTTAAATCAATATGTTTATCATTTTGTTAAATTAATCTAAGTCTAATCTACATGTATAATTTTTTTATCAATTTGTTACAGTCATTTAAAATTGTTTTATTGTTATTTTTTTGCTGCATATATGTTAATTAAAAGTTGTAAAATTGTTTTTAAGTGGTCCCGTACCTTCATAGGCACCCACGATAAATTCACTAACTTTGCGGGCATTTTTTTATATTAGTTTATGAATAGCATATTTTACTTTGAATTACATAAATATTATTTGAAATTAAAATTTCTCAATTACTGTATATAACTATTTAAGACACATACAAATTTCATGTATAAAAAGCTATTAACGGAAAAGGTTATGATTTACTTTATACAGTTAAAGTAATAATTCATAGTAAATAGAAAGTTACTATATGAATAAAACTTGTATGCTTCTGATTATGAACATATATAAGTAATAATCTGTCTCACAAAAACGAATGTAATTTATTCCAAAAACAAAAACGACAAAAACGACATTATTGGTCGTTTAAGTCGCGACGAAACACAAAACCACGGTTTTTTGTTCAATGTCATACAAATCCTTTTTCATCGCATTTCACTATTTTTCCTGGAAAGTTCCATACATTCTTATAAGCTGAATAAAGAGTCTTGTATTTATATTCTAACTTCTTTTTTCCCATTTTCCCAGTAAGGCATGCAGTTTGTGTCATCTTAAAGTGGGAATATTTTCCAGGCTTCGCATGACAGAGCGAAAGGGGCACGACAGAACCAGGGGGATTTTTTTAAAAGTAGATGGTATTCAGTACGACCACGGAGTTAAGAAAAAGGTGGAGATGATTTGGCGAGAATTCATGAGACGTAAGTTAGCAACCCCAAAATAGGCACACACAAACCTAGTTTACAGTAGTTTTTCTACGAGGGAGGCATTATTTTTAAATGAAGAAAACGCATGCTAAAACTTAAAAAATGACTGTTTGAGTAGTTGTGGGATGCAGTACAAGTTCCAAATCGATAAAGTATGCTATTATTTCCACTTCATAGGTAAATTAAATTATAAAATAATTTATCGCCAAGTACCGGTACAAAGTAGTGCTTTAAATAGCGCCAAATACTTCGCCAGTTCCTACTTTTTAAGCGATTGCTTACTTCACATTGCAAACCGGTTTTAGACTTGTTCGCACCTCCACCTTCTTCTTTACTCCGTGAGTACGACAGTTTCACATGAGGACTGCAAATCGAATACTTGCTTTATCCACAATAATAAATATATGCAAAAAACGTACAAGGATTTTTTTTTGAGGGAGTGGGGGAATGGACATTATTTCTTTGTATCACACTTAGCTGTATTGTCATAGTGAAATATTATTTTTGGTTTACATTTCAAACAAATACCTTAGCTTTAGTAGCAACAAAGTAATTACACTGTAAAAAAAATGTGCTGAAAAATTAGTACCTGAACATACTCGTTTTTTAATGCAATTGATACGAGCATGGATCCTTCATAGTAGAGAAAAAAAACATATATTTGTAATCTCGCTAACATAAAAGTGAGGCCAACATGTGTGGCCTCAGACACGTGGTTAATTACGTCATTCCATTCATAAATTTTCACTGTTACACATTTCCCAATTCATCAGCCAATCGCGAGTATTTTTAATTCATAATTTCGAAAAGAAGTCACTTGTCTGAGGCCATTCGGTCTGAGATGTTGGTTTCACGATTATGACGTCATATTCGCTCTACTACAGTCCATTCATGCTCGAAGTACAATTGCATCGTAAATGAGCGACGGACGTACTCAAATTTAAGGAACCGTACTTTCTCAAAAATGAGCAGTGTGTTTTAATATTGCTAATCTCAGCTCCTGTTCAAGTCACCTTAACAAAGCGACATGACAAATTTAAATTAGTTGTTCATAAGATGGTTTTCCACATTATTTGATGTCAATTGCGTCAATGGAAACTGATTTATTACAACTTAAGTATCTTACTCCCCATTCTTTTGACACAACTTTTGAAGAAGTCTTCTGTTTATAACTTCATCACGTCGTCCTGGTAGTACAATGGATAAGGCAATTAACTGCGAAGATTTAGGTTATGGGTTCGATTCCCGGTAGGTTTTGTTGTAATTGTTGATATTTTTATAGAGTGATTAATGAAGACGGCCTATGTAGGTTAGCATAGATATGATCTTTTTATTGATTTCTACCCATTGTAATCATTTTTAATATATGTCCTTTTCAAAATTGAAACTTATATATTTGGAGTCATAATAAACATCGAATGTATTCAATTCGAAACTAAATTTTACTTTTTCTTTTATGTCGACCAACTACAGGCTCTAAGCCCAGTATGTTTGGTCCTGTCGATCTATCCTCCTCCTATACTTTTGGTCAATACCGCTTTGAAATATGATTTAGTGCATTGAGAACTTGTAAAAAATATTTCTAAAAACGATTTAGAGAAAAATGTGGATCAATCTCACGACTCTAGACGACTTAAATCAACAACCAAAATCGACTCAATAATTCATTAACGAAAGATTAAATTAATTCGACTTGAAAATAATACGTCGAATTAAATCAATATAACTTAAATTGTATACTTTTATTTTAAAGTAAATAAAACTAAATTAATTTTCAGCTGCGCTCTTCGCAAATAAGAGCCATTAAGCTAAAATGCCCAAATACCGTTAAATTTCTAAAGATGGAGAAAATCTAACTATTCAAATTAAGAATAAAAATAAACGTATTTAAACAAAATTCTTTAAGATTTCAAATGTAATCCGATCCCATTCTATAGAAACTTTGGGATTCATTTACTTGCACGAGCATAAAAGCCCCAATACTTACAAAAGTATATTTTTTAAAGAAGTAATTGATTTGCTTGGAACGGTAAGTGCATACCTGTTTTCCATGAAGTGATTAGGAATCAAATAACGTATTTGGTAAAAGATTGGAAACAATTTGCACGAGATTAATTAAGTTAATTGCAATATGAAACTAATTACGTATAAAAGTGAATTATTTGGAGATTCTAGTCAAAAAAATTATCAGAATTATTTGATTGTCCTATTTAAGTTCGTTTTAGTAAGTTGCTAATTGTACAATAGATTAATAGGTAAATTCGTAGTGTACGGTGCCTCCTTGGCGCTATTCCGAAAATTGGCGCCAAGGCTTGACGTAAAACTGTGAAATAATGTGAAACTGTGCAAAAAAAAGTAGGGTTGCCGTACATCCTGATATTACAAGGAACGGTCAAGAAATAGGGTTGCCAAAATATAAAATTTATCGCTCACCAATTGCCGCCAAATCGCATTTGGCGTTGGCACCGTGCAATAGGAATTAACCGATTAATATATCTTAATGATTTTCGTAGTTTTTGATATTTAAATAATTTGTTTAAGATCATATACGTTAGTTTAGCGGTACAATTTGTAGAATTACTTATAACCAGTCAGGACAGCAAGTGCAAGTATATAATTAAAATATGTATTCACTTTTTGGGCTTTTGCAAATGAATAGTCGAGTTGCAAAAGCCGCTATAGGCACGAAAGGCGTTTTGTGAGTAAATCGCGAAAAACTGTCAAAACTAAACTATTTTTAATTCAATAATAAATTACAACGATATTTACTAAAATACTAATAATAGTTTTCAGATTTTATAATCTAATAATTTTATTATATACCGTATATACTCGCGTATAAACCGATCAGCGAATAAGCCGACCCCCTAATTTTAGAACGATTTTTTGTCCAAAATCGGAAACTCGCGTATAAGCCGAGTTGTATTTTCGTACAGGAAAAATTCCGATTAAAATCGGCAAATCCTCGAAAAAACAGTAAAATTTTAATTAGAAAAATAAATATTTAAGATTAGAAAATAAAAGTTTAAAGAAAATGGCTGGAGAAACGGCCTTCCTCGAAGTTCGCGATGATTCATCGGGCTTAAAAGTATGTACTACTCGCGATGTTCTGGTGTCTTTCAAACCTCCATCGGACTTCGTAAATTATATCTCCCTTATTATCAAATAAAATATTTTACACCACATACTTAAATACCAAAATGTGCAATTTCTAATCCTTAACATCGTTTTGTAAGGATTTAAAAACTTAGAAAACGTCAACTATTTTCTGTCAACATCGTTGACTACTGTCGCTATTAAATACTGATGAATATTTTTTTTATCCATCTCAGAAGGAAATACTACTATTTTATGGATGAATATATGCTTCTTATTAAAATATTTAATTTTTAATTACGAAATAAATGACTTGAAAGTAGAACTTGAATTCGCCGATTAGCAACGTCCCGATTTTACCGGTTTAAAGCCAATTCCATCCAAAATACTAATAAAACAATTATTAATAGCTGTACATAATATTATCGAGGAATAAAATTCTGTTTTGGGGAAATAAATTTTGTTTAATTATTGCAATCGAGCAAGAAAGACAGTGACTTTAAAGTGGTGTCATTCGCTACGCACGATGTCAACTTCTTAGTCTTCCATCCAAAATTCTATTAAAGTAACGTATACTAGCTTCATAAATTTTACAAAAAAGTGAAATATTTATCAAAATATATACTTTTTATTTAGTTAAACTGATTATTTATGCGAGTAGTGCAATTTTGCGTTACGATTACGCCGCGATGCGCAGAACGATCTTAAGTCAGCGTACGTGATGCACATTCTCGATCTCGGAAATGTATCGGCGCGTTTTAGAAGAATTTTCATTTTAACTTCTTTCCTTTTCCCATTTTAGGCAAATTATATTATAAATTTTACTGACCCGCGTATAAGCCGACCCCCCTACTTTTTGATGAAAATGTTGACTTAAATTTCTCGGCTAATACGCGAGTATATACGGTAATAATTTTATAATGTAATAATTTTATTATATAATAATTTTATAATGTAATAATTTTATTATATAATAATTTTATAATGTAATAATTTTATTATATAATAATTGTATAATGTAATAATTTTATTACATAATAATTTTATAATCTAATACATTTATCATCTAATAATTTTATTATATAATAATTGTATTATATAATAATTTTATAATCTAATAATTTTATTATAAAATAATTTTTTAATCTAATAATTTTATTATATAATAATTTTATTATATAATAATTTTATAATCTAATACATTTATCATCTAATAATTTTATTATATAATAATTGTATTATATAATAATTTTATAATCTAATAATTTTATTATAAAATAATTTTTTAATCTAATAATTTTATTATATAATAATTTTATTATATAATAATTTTATAATCTAATAATTTTATTATATAATAATTTTATAATCTAATAATAAGAGATATAATATGAATAATTTAAAATCTAACGTTTAATTTTAAAATAACTTGCTTTGAAAATGAAATAAGGATTTAACTAGTTTTGAAACTGTATGGGTACGATCTTGTTTACACTGATAAAAAATAATATTCAAAAATAAGTCAAATGTACTCATTTTTGATTACAATCGATGCTTATCGTAGCTCCGAATACATAAGTTTTTGAAAAAGACATGTACTCAAAAATGAGTAGAAATGAATAAAAAGAGCATAGCTTGCCTACCTGGGTTGCCTTCATACATCATTTTCACTAATCATCGATAATTACAACTTTGACTTACGGGAATAGAACCCAGGTCTGCAGTAGCGCTGTCTCCACAGTCTTATCCGTTAAGCTATCAAGGCGACGACGCGAAAAAGTTAAAAATAGAAGTAATCTTTAAAAGATGTGCCAAAAAAAGGGGAAGTAAAATAATTAAATTGTAATATTTCCGCTTCCATATAACCAATCGACATCAAATAATGTGGAAAACCATCTTCTAAACAAATATTTTAAGTTTGTCAGGTCGCTTTGCTAAGATGGCTTGAACAGAAGCTGATATTAGCAATATTAAAGCACAATGCTTATTTTTGCGAAAGTACGACTACATAAACTTGAGTAGGTCATCGCTCATTTATGTTGCAATTGTACTTAAAAAACAAGTACGTTCATGCACTAATTTTTAAGAACTTTTTTTTTTTACAGTGCACACAAAAAAACCATATAAAACTAATGTTTTATATGGGAAAAATATTTTCCCTATGTCTTCCAATTTCCTTAACATGAAATTGGATGCAATCTTGAAAATTATTTCCAATAGGTTGCAGGTTCGAGTCCCGACGACGGGGGCCATTAATTTATTTAAATGTGAAACACCTTAATATAATATAATCAAAAATAATATAATCAAATGCAATGCAATGCAACGCAATGCAATGCAATGCAATACAATACAATACAATACAATACAATACAATACAATACAATACAATACAATACAATACAATACAATACAATACAATACAATACAGTACAATACAATACAATACAGTACAATACAATACAATACAATACAATACAATACAATACAATACAATACAGTACAATACAATACAATACAGTACAATACAATACAATACAATACAATACAATACAATAATATAAGTTTAGAAGTTTCCGCTATTGATTAAACCAAAGCTTATATAATTTTACATAATGCATTCCATTCAAGAACTTTCAAGTATCCCGAGTTGTGAAAATAAGAAACACTTCTATAGTAGAGTGACAGTTATTCGAAACGCCCCATTGAATTTGTAGAGAAGAGGATTCTAAATTTGAAGACAGCTTAGGAAAGATTAAATTCTTATATACAATATCAAATTTTGTCTCAGTTTTCCAGATTAGTTACTTTCTAAAATCTTCCCATTTATATTTAATATTTAAGTCCCAAACTAACAACTAGTTAATTAAAACTTTATAAACTTGGAATGTTTGTCTCTCTCTCTCTCTCTCTCTCTCTCTCTCTCTCTCTCTCTCTCTCTCTCTCTCTCTCTATATATATATATATATATATATATATATATATATATATATATATATATATATATATATATATATGTATAAGGAATTCGGTTCTAATTCAGATATTTGCAGCAGATTATTTTTGACGGATAGGGGATGTTTCACTTGGGAGCAATTTGAAAAAAATATCCGATTATCCGACATTTAACTATCAGGAATTCTCAATTAACCGGACTGTTTGAAAAAAAAATATTGTCCGATTTCGAAAATTATTTTTTTGTTGGATAAAGAAAAATCAACTTAGGCAAAATCTGCAAAAATATGATCGGTTATCCGGCTGTTCTTTATCCAGATTTGTTGATTAACCGGAGGTTTTTTAAACAATTTATCCGATTTAAAAATATTTTCATTGTTTAACAGAAGTTGTACAACAGTGACAATTCGTTTAATCAGCATTTATTGGCATTGATAGGGATTGTTTTATAATATACATTGTTGAGCACAAGTTGATACTTGAATTTCTTCGTGAATAATAATAAACGAAGCCCCCTGCTAAATTAAAAACTAAAAAGGAAAAAATAAAATACTCTTTCTAAAAAAAAAACGACTTAAAAAAATGCCATAAAAAGTAAAAAATGATTTTTAATTTTACGAACGCATTGAAAAAATTAAATTTTTTAATGTCAATTTTATATTTATTACAACTTTTTGAAGTTGGTGCCAATTTACAAAATTCATACCTAAATTTTTTCGCCAATTTCAAAAAGTTGTAATAAGTATAAAATTGACATTTCATAATTTAATTTTTTCAATGCGTTCGTAAAATGAATTTATTTTAACTTTTTAGCGCATTTTTCTTAATTTTTTTTTTTTTTTTAGAAAGATTATATTATTTTTAATTCAAAAGGATAACGCTATAAGCCATAGCAACTTATTCCGCAAAACTGCTCCCAATCGTCTGATTTCACGGTATGCAAGTTACCAAAGAGCCACTAAGAAGATCGGAAATATGGAGATGCAAGATTTGTAGCCATAAATGCAAAAAATTAAGTTAAATAAAAGAGCATATTTTTTTGCAGTAAGCCTTAATTTTATATTGAAATTCAAATTAAAAGAATTGTTGGGCTATGGTCAGTGTTTGGCTGTTTACCTAGCAAAAATAGTAAGCATAAAACCTTCATCAAATTGTCAAATTGAAGGATTTTCGAAGGTTTTATTAAGGATATTGAAACAAAAAACAGTTCACTTTAATTTTCCTACATCAAATTGAAAGTTTTTTGAAGATTTTATAAAGGATATTGAAAAAAAAAACTGTTCTTTTTCATTTTCCTACACCAAATTGGCAAATTAAAGGTTTTTTGAAGGTTTTATAAAGGATATTGAAACAAAAAACTGTTCTTTTTAATTTCCCAACATCAAATTGAAGGTTTTTGAAGATTTTATAAAGGATATTGAAACAAAAAACGGTTCTTTTTAATTTTCCTACATCAAATTGTCACATTGAAGGTTTTTTGAAGATTGTATAAAAGATATTGAAACAAAAAACTATTCTTTTTAATTTTCGTACATAAAACATTTAGGATCTGCATTTGCCATGCATAATTATAAATTGAAAGGTTTTTTAAAGCCTTTAAGGGCTTTTATGAAGGATATTGAAACAAAAAATCATTAATTTCATAGATCTTAAAAAAAACTGCAATTTTCCTACATAAAACCTTCAATTAAAAAAATATGATGGTTTTATGCTAACTTCTTTTGCTGGGTAACTACACATAATAAACCATTCTATTTTTATACCTTAACTACTTTACTTGTTGCTACTAGTCGAGAAAAAAATAATATTTACAATGTCAACATATATAAATGTGATACAATCAAATAACGATCATTGTAAAACATTTTATGATCATACTGCATTACAGCACGACCTTCCCATTCCATTGTTTTAGATATAGATTCAATTGGATAAATAAAAATGTGAATCATATTATTCAATTTTTTTACTTGAGAATCCCATCGTTCTAAATCCTATATTTTCAAATCAAACTCTTATCTCTCTCCACATGCAAATATCATTTCCCCCTAATCCCTACACCATCATATCCAATATTCAACCACCCACACAAATACAATTGCTGGTAAATTCCATCGGCAACCAATACATCTCCGAATCTTAACACATCCTACACCAAGAAAATCCCAACCCCAAATTCCTTCAAAACCCCTACACACACACAAAAAAATAGGATTTTCACCCCCCCTGAAATAAGAAAAGTATTTTATGCGCCGAGTGATTTTTCATCCTCAAACAAAATAGCGTGCCAACCCTTTCTTTTTAAAGGAGGAATAATAAATTGAGTATTTCCACAGGCAAGTCTTATCAAGGGAGAATGATATATTCAGACGATTTGACGTTGTAGCGCGCAGAATACACGGGGTGTCAAAACTGTTTTTGAGGAAAGGGGTTTGCACAGCACGAACGAGGTAAAGGCAATTTCCTCACGCCCTTGGTGGGGGGAGGGGGGGGGGGTGTTTGCCCCGAGGAGTTGTTGGCTTTTCGGGTGGGATTAATTGGTTGGGAAGTGTGAACTAAATGCATTAAGTGTCAGGGAAGATTGGGCTCTTGGGGTTTTTTATTTGTGTTTTTAATTGTGCCGGGGTAAGTGTCAGTCGGTGGTAATTTGTTACACGGGGTTTCCATATTCCTTGTGATGATAAGGGGTAATTGAAGGAGTGAGAAAGTGGTGTAAGTTGCGGGGGATTTTTCTGGAGGTGTTTGAGTTGGTTGGCTGAATTAGCGTCGCATTAGAGATGCAGAGAGGGCTATTGACGTCGGATCACTCATCTCTAAATGTAACTTTTTGATATTTTGGTTTGGTTTGGTTAATTAACGTCGCACTAGAGCTGCACAGTAGGGTGGAGTGAAAAGGGCGAAAAAAAAATAATTTCAAATTTTAGTGTTTCCTGACCTAACGAATGGTGCCATTTGGTGAAAAAATCACTGTGAAAAAATTTAAGCGGAATCGTTCATCATCTTCAGGTTCCACATTGAGATATAAAATATAATATTAAAGTCAAACAGTAAAAAAAATCATTTTTTTTATTTTAATTTAATTTTTACAATATTTTATTTTCAGATTAAAAAACGGTTCTAATTATTAAATAATAGACATGAACATATTAACACACATTATTATCAGATTTCACACGTGGTCCAAAAAAGTTCATCTTGGTGTCAAATTTTGGAAGTTCGTTTCGTGACTTTATTCCGCTGCGAAGTATCCATCCCCGACGGCTTCTACACCACACGTTGCCAATGATGCTTGTGTTTCCAGTTTCACATGCCTCACCACTGCTTAAGAATGGCTTCTCTGTTCAAATTGTGAACCATTTCTGATAAATCTTGTTATGTCTTCATCGCTGAAGTTCGTGGTAACAGGTGGTTCCAAAGGATTGTCATAGTGAATCCTCTCGAAATAGCCATTTGCTTTTAAATTCAAATTGGGAAGATTAAATTATCTTATTTTCCTCTTTGAGTAAGTTTTTCTTGATTTGAGTATTCTTCTGAAGCCAAGTTCTCGAATGTGTGCTCATTCATTTAGCATCGCTAACAGAATATTCTCAGAATGAGCAAAATAACAGTTCCTCTGAATAAATTCGTGAACGATTGTCTTAAAGTCTTCTGGATATAATGAACTTTTTTTTATCATTCCATTAAGGTGACGTGTTCCATGAGTGGCATTCGGGATTTTCTTTATTTCAAACCAGGATGGCACATAAACTTTCATAACATATTTTACCATGAGCTTAAAGTCTCATGGAGCATCATTATTGGTTTGGCGGTCGATACGTAAAGGCGAAGACTTTTGTTGGCTGAAGTGAGCCATCTTGAGTGAGACATCTTCCCGGGTCTTCTGTTTGCTAATTCTGGAAGGCATACCCCCAATGATACTGCCTAGAAATGTCGAAGAGGTGTTTTTGGTCTGTACTGAGTTCTTTTTTGTCAATTTCGGGAAAAGCAACTGGAATAGAGACAAAATTTGCCAAGGCAAGAGTTTTGCATGTTTTCATAGATTTGCCTATTGTCGCGGAAAACTCTTGTGGTCCAGACGTATTTCGGTCCTAAATAAACAGAACCAGGTTCTGACAAGAGCGTCATATGCTCTACTACAGCTGTAGTCCTGTAGTATAAGAATTCCCTTTCTTCTCATACATAATAGTCTTGTCATTTCTTCCATCGAAGTAGAGGGCATACAAAAATTGCGGCATTTGTGTAGAATCTAGCTGGGACCGTAACTTTCCACGTTCTGTCCTCAGCTTATTCCTGTCGATAACTTTAGCCGGAATATCTTTAGATACAATCCCTCCATCATGAAGCACAGATGACGCAATGACAGCAGCTGACCTATCTGATATTCCTGTCCTATCACAAGCAACCGCTAAATTCAGCAAGGATATTTTCATCTAACTTGTCTTGGATGTTAAGGGAGTTTTATCATCAGTTGCTTTCAGGCGTTTGGCTTCGATGCTAACGTAATCGTCATCATCTTCAGGGATATCTTCTAATTATGAATCATATCCTAGAATGGCGTTCGCTGCTGAATCTGTAATAGACTTAGAAAAAGCTTTAGTTTTGCATTATCTTGCTTTGGCCTCATGGTTTTGCCTTGTATGTTGTTTTTTTCTTATACGCTTCAATTTTCGGCTCACAGAAATGTCTATCGACCCTATTGCCATTTTCTTACATGCCGTTGACCTGTTAAAAAATTTCGCTCCATACGAGGAATCTTTAAAGAACACTTGCATTGTTCATAATTCAAACATTTGCATGAAGAAATATCAAACGAAGTACTATTTGTCTGGTCGAAGAAATATTTCCTAATTTTGTTAGCCCCCTTTCGAGATTTTGATATTCTTTTCATATTTTTATACTTTTCATTGTAATTTCTTATACGTCGAAAAATTTCTTGATGACTTATACCACTGGCAAGGATGCTTTCTTCCAAATTCTTGAAATAACCCAAGAAACAATTTCGATGATATCTTTGACTGAAGGATCTTTCTTATTCCCCTTTCACAATAAATAATTTTTGATCCAGAGGAAATGCTTTATTAAATCAGCAAACGTGGGTAAAACTATCCCAGAAAATGGAATCCACATGACAACTATGTCATGGTAAAAATAGTTATCAGAATAGAACACGTGCTGCCATCCATTAAAATTAAGTAAATTTGCTTTTTATGTAGAGTACGAAAGTAATTTATAGCGCTAACATCTGACAGTAAAGTTTTAATTAAGTAATTTATTGACTAAATCATAATTAATTACCATTAATTATCATACAATTAATGTTAAATATCATTTTAATTAACACATTAATTAATTGAAATTATTTATTAAATAAAAGCACATTTTTTTATATAAAAGGCTATATATAAACATTCTTTTGAGATGTGGAACCTCAAGATAGCAATATTTTGGGCTGAAATTTGGTGACAATTTGTTCTAGTGAGTTTGGCACCGTATAATGACTCAGGCAACATGAATTTCAAAAAAAAGTTTTTTCGCTCCACCCTACTGCACAGTGAGCTATTGGCGACTTTTCGGGGTCTATCTCGAAGGAAAGACCCGGGAACACATACACATTCACACACACATTCATACCTGCACCTCGTTATTTTTAGAACCATGGTCAGATGACGAGGAAACACCTGAACTGGCACCCAACGCCTTCATTAGACGTCGGGACTTTGGACCCCGATCAGATTTATCGTGCACCAGTCCCGTATACACGCCGTTAATTTTTGCGGATGTTTTGGACGACTTTTCTAGTATTTTGTAGCGAAGCTGGCAACCCTCCGATCACAAGATCACTACTTTTTACTTTTCTTTGTCAAGTCCATCACCTGGCATCGAACCGGGAACCTTCGTATTCCAAGCTGACGCCTTTAACCGCTCGGTCACGGAGGCCTTTTGGATAGGGTGAGACATAAGTTTTGATAACTGGAAGCCAATTGAAAGGGTACCAACAGTACCGTACTTTTATCGCTACCACAATATTTCCTATATTTTTTATGTTAAAATAAGCCAACAGGTATTCCTTTTGGCTGAGATTATTTTTTTCATTTTCTTTTGAAACACATATTAAATGCAATATGCTGTTAAATTAGAAAGTCATTTGTAAATAAAAGTCGAAGTGGTTAAACAGCAAAATCTATTTGTTTGACAATATAAAAAATAATTCTATAAGAAGAAAATATAATATTTATTTACATTTAGTATTTCTTCAATGCTATGGTATTAAAAAACACCACTAAATCCCTTTAAACAAATTGGAATTCACATTTCTTCCACAGTGGCTTCAAAACGCCCATAAAGGAAACAAGCTTTGAGGCTTCCAGAAGTTACAGTTAGAGTTCAGGGCGTCAAATGGGAATTATATTAGAACTACAATTTTTCGGATCAGTTGGGAGCTGATTCCATCCGGATAATCGAATAGCCGTATAGTTCACATTTTTTTATTTATTTTTTAGTAAAACTGATTTTTGTTTTAGTATTTAATTTAATTTAATAACTATTGAAAACCATATCATTCACCGATAAGAAACTTTTAAAATGAGGATTTTGCTGAGGATTTGCTATCCCCTTTGTTTGATTTGGATAAATACTATACTGGGATTCTAGTGCATCAGGTTTCTTATTACGTCAGTTCTTTTGTCAGGTTTTGCATATGCACTGTTAAAATATATGCTCATATTTAAAGAAAATTTCGTCGTTTTTGACGAAAAGAGCGTCTTCTAAATGTTCCGATTAATTATTTCGTCAATCTCTGAAAATTCATATTGTCATTCTTTTTTACGGAATTTATTTTGTCAAAAATGAGGACGATTTTAAATGAATATAGACAGACCAACTCGAACCGCCAGTCTTTCGATTCGAAGTCCAAGGTTATAACAATATGTACATAAATATTATATTTTCTTCTTATATAATTAAGTTTTTTATTGACAAGCAAATGGTTTATGCTCTTGCTTTTTAACCACTTCGACTTTAACTTACAAATTACTTTCTATTTTAATAGCAGATTGTGTTTAAAATGGGTTTCAAAAGAAAATAGAACTCATCCAACAGTAATACATGTCGGCTTATTTTAGCCTGAAAACTATACGAAATACTGCGATAGCGATGAAAGTGGGATACAGTTATTACCCTTTCAATCTCTTAGCTTCAAGTCAATAATATGTATTGTCTAATCCAGAAGTTACAGTTAGAGATCAGTGGTATATCGCGAGACTAACTTCCTTAGTATAAGACAAATTTCACAGCGACTTTTCCAAAAGAGAACTTGTTCATCGTCAACACTATCAGTCTATTTCTAATCTTTAAAAAAATTAGAAGTTCTTGAAAGTAATGACAGGTATTGTAAAAGGACTTTCGGAGACTTTAATTAATTACTGTCATTAATTTCATTATTAGTTTATGTACATTGGTAAATTAATAGAATACTTTACAATTATCATAAAAATGCTTTTCTATGCATACAAAATATCGCATGTCAATCAAATATTATTGTCAAACATTTAACAATGCCAGGTATTTGGATGGTGAAGCGATGATAAATTTGAAGTTTTGATAAAGTAAAACAATGTTTGTCTGGGAAGTTAAATAATCAATGCCAAAGAGTGGACAATTTTTATAAAATTTTGCCAAAAGAGAAAGCAATTTTTATAAAATTCTGCCAAAGAGTAAGCAATTTTTATAAAATTCTGCCAAAGAGTAAGCACTTTTTATAAAATCTTTCAAAGAGTAAGCACTTTTTATAAAATTCTGCCAAAGAGTAAGCACTTTTTCTATAAAACCCTGCCAAAGAGTAAGCACTTTTTATAAAATTCTTTCAAAGAGTAAGCATTTTTTATAAAATTATGCCAAAGAGTAAGCACTTTTTCTATAAAACCCTGCCAAATAGTAAGCAATTTTTATAAAATTCTGCCAAAGAGTAATCAATTTTTCACTCAACATTATTGCTTCACTAGTTAAGATATAACGTTTTAAATATATATATATTTTAAAAAAGGAAGTAATAAAGTTTTAAGTATATATATATATTTTCTTTTTCCCTTAGAATCGGATAATGATAAAGTTCTTTTAAGAATACAATATTATCAATTATATCTGAAAAGGATTTATTCCATACATTATTTTCGGTACATGTTAAAAATGGTTCAAAATTATTTTTATATATTCATTCAAAGCTTAGTCTGATTTCGATTTGTTCAATTTATATTTTTTAGTTTTTAATTTAAGATGGATATAAGTATTCGAACTAATTGATCATGTGTAAGAATTTATGGAATTTCAAGAATAATTCTCTTCATTGAAATGTAACTTAAATCCGTAAAATATATTTTGTAAAAATATAATAATACCCCATTAAAAATTCCGAATTTTTCTTTCACATTTCGCAATCGGATTTGTATTATATACTTGTACTATTTTGTTTAATCAAATAACTTTATTATAAAAGTATGAATCTTTTTATAATCTTTTTCAGAGATATAAAATGCATTGGAAGATTTAGCGAAAAACTGAAACTACTTTGACGGGATTACGAATTGCAAAGTAATTTAAGAAACACTTTTGAAATTTTACTTCATATAATAAAGAACCATTTTCTTAAAAAAATATGTTCACAAATTGTAAATCAATACATATATATATATATATATATATATATATATATATATATATATATATATATATATATATATATATATATATATATATATATATATATATATATATATATATATATATATATATATATATATATATATATATATATATATATATATATATATATATATATATATATAAGAATGGAGTGTCTGTTTGTGGATTCGAACAAAACCACTTATTTTGAGTTTGTTGCATGAATTGAGAAACACTGATTTTAAATATCACATGATATATTTTTTGTCTGTTTATTTGTTTATTATTTTATATTTTTTGTATGTTTATTTGTTTATAGTTCGTCAACAAAAACCTCGCCAAACGAAGGAGGAAGATAAACCAGCTGTTTCGTCTGACGCCATGTGTATACATTCATTCCCGAACATGTTTTTCTTTGTTTCAAGATCTTAAACGCGTCGGTTCCTAATTTCCTATCCAACGTTATAACATTTATGACAATAGTGCTATTTGATACGGAGTGGAACGGTGCTATAATGTCGAAATGCTCAACATTAAAAATTTAACTTAGCGTTTCTATATGTATACCTCCATGTAGATTATTTTTAAAGTTTCACCTCAAAAACATTTCATGGAAATTCAAAACTGAATATTTGAAAATTAGTTTTTAAAAGAAATTACTGTTAGTAAATATTGACGCAGGCATATTTCAAATTATATTTTACATTTCTCCGAATTTGCAAAGTGAAAAGTTATAAATGGAAATAATTTCTATTTTATTTTTCTTCAGAAATTATGTTCAAAGGCGGATTTCTAGACTCGGTCGTCAATTAGCACCAAAGAAAAATTTAGCGAAATACGATAAATTATTTCAATTTAAAAGAAAGCAATATTTTTTGCCTTTTATATATTTTTTCATCGCCAGTATTAAAACTAATAAATGTGAAGTTTACTACATGAGTTTATTGCACTAAAAGAGTTAATTTTTGTACAAAAAACAATATGCAGCTTTTAAAACAATAGAAGTTTTCAACACCAATTAGTATGGTAGCAACATAGCTAAATGTTTTCCTTTTATTTTTGCAGAATACATTATTTTCATCGACCTTATATAACAAGGATAATATTCACAAAGGCGTTTTTATTCATTATATTTTAAGAATTTGAATACAAAAAAAAACATTTTACAAAAACATTAGTTTAAATAGTATTCGCAATAGCATGTACAGTTGCGAACATAAAAAGGTAAAATAGCTAGGTTTAGGTATCTCCAAAACTATTCAAAGTAATTGAATAAATCTAGATTTTGATGAAGTTTAATTTTCGCAGTGCACAAAGAGTGATACGAGCAACGCCGGGTCATATTGCAAGAATTTAATAAAAACGGCATATTTATAATATGACATTAAAATTTTCAAATTTTATATTGAATGTGTGTTCAATTAGTATATTATATAATTACCCCACTGGTATAAATATATAATTGAACAAACAATAAACATGTTATATTTTCTTTTAAAGGGAAATATAAACGTCTTAAACAGGTGACACAGGTGAGTGAAATTTTTATTTACGATGAATTATTACGAATTTTTATGTACGCAATAAAACCTAAAAGAAATAGGATATTAGCAATTAACTTAGGATAACATGTATTTGTCATAGACACTAGCTCGAGTTATCTCGGGTTAGCCCTTCGAGCATGGATCCTTCATAGTAGAGAAAACATAATGTTATAATCTCGCAAACATAAAAGTGAGGCCAACATGTACGGCCTCAGACACGTGGTTAATTACGTCATTCCATTCATAAATTTTCACTCTATCGCAATTCCCTAGAACATCCGCAAAAAATTAACGGCCTGTATACCGGACTGGTACACGATAAATCTGATCGGGGTCCAAAGTCCCGACGTCTATTGAAGGCGTTGGGTGCCAGTTCAGGTGTTTCCTCGTCATCTGACCATGGTTCTAAAATAACGAGGTGCATGTTTGAATGTGTGTGTGAATGTGTATGTGTTCCCGGGTCTTTCCTTCGAGTGGGCTATTGGCGGCGGTTCGGGGCTTTTCTAAAAGAAAAGAACCCGGAAAAGTGACTCGTATTTTTGAACCATGGTCAGATGGCGAGGACAACACTTGGCATCCGACGCAACCTCAATAGGTGACCCCAATCATATTTATCGTGCAATAGTACCGTATACATGCCAATATAATTTTGTTGGATGTTCTGTACGACTTTCTAGTATTTTTGTAGCGAAGCTGCCAACCCTCCGGTCGCAAGAT
This sequence comes from Troglohyphantes excavatus, assembly GCA_963932185.1. NCBI lineage: Eukaryota > Metazoa > Arthropoda > Arachnida > Araneae > Linyphiidae > Troglohyphantes > Troglohyphantes excavatus. The sequence goes on from OZ010668.1 coordinate 11,539,529, forward strand.
CACTACTTTTTACTTTAATTTACCAAGTCCATCGCACGGGATCAAACTAGCAATCCTCTGATTACCAGCTGAACGTCTTTATCCACTGGGATACCAGAGGCCCTCGTATTTTTTAACCATGGCCAGATGACGAGGTAAACACCTGATCTGACATTCGACGCAACCTCAATAGGCGTCAAGCAATTAAACCCCGATCAAATTTAACGTGCACCAGTCCTCTATACACGCCTCAGAAATTGAAGGATAAGTTCGGACCACATATTATTACTTTGCAGCGAATCAGGTAACCGTCCGATCGTTCACTGCATTTTAACATATTTTGTCCCTGGTATCAGCCGTATTTGAACTCACAGTCCTCTGGTTGCTTGCCGACGACGGATATTCGAAGCACCCCTCCCCCCCCCTCCTACACACACACACCTCCGACTCTTATAATGTTAAGAGGCCTCCGTGGCCGAGCGGTTAAAGACGTCTGCTGGGAATCCGAGGATTCCTGGTTCGATCCTAGGCGATGGACTTGACAAAGAAAAGGAAAAAAAAGTAGTGATATTGTGATCGGAGGGTTGCCAGCTTCACTACAAAATACAAGAAAAGTTGTCCAGAACATCCACAAAAATTAACGGCATGCATACGGGAATTTAATAACGATAAATCTGATCGGGGTTTAAAGTCCCGACGTCTATTGAAGGCGTTGGGTGCCAGTTCAGGTGTTTCCTCGTCATCTGACCATGGTTCTAAAATAACGAGATGCATGTATGTATGTGTGTGTACATGTGTATGTTCCCGGGTATTTCCTTTTCGAGATAGACCCCGAACCGCGTCGGCAATAGCCCTTTGTGCAGTTCTAGTGCGACGTTAATTAACCAAACCAAACCTCAAAATTTTAACGCTATTTCATATTCACAAAATCCAAAACAAGATAACCTTAATTTAACTAAAACAAAAATACACCCTTAACTAAAATGCATAGAAAACTTCACCTTTTGAAAGTTCATTCATTGGAGAAGATACATTTCTGGTTTGATTCTTTATTCAAACTCGCATTTCTTTAAACTCATTCCTCAGTCATACTTCCGTATCGTTCCCGCAAAATAATGCTATCTCCCTTTCTTTTCTGTTTCTTCTTTAAACCGAAAATTCCTTTACAATTCTTATTTCAAGATATTCTTCCAAAAAGTCCCACGTGATCAATGATGGGCATATTTCATCCTTTACTAGAAAAGGAAAGAAGAAAAAAAATCTCCATTCTCGAACCCAGATATAGATTCTTGTTTTTTTTTATATATTCTTAAATATAAAAAGGCAAACTTTTTAGAAGAGAGTACAGTTTGCGAAAGCTTTCCTAACCTCGAAACTCGGCTCTCTTAGGTGGGTCGATACATTATATTATTATGCAAGATGCGACTTGGAAATTTGCTATGCGAAGATGTTTGATAGGGATTTAAATATTCATGATGGTTTACACTTTTGGCGATCTTCACTCTTTTGGGATCAGTGTTGGTATGTGTAAGTGTGGTGTAAGTGTAAATGGTGAAAATGCATTTGATACAATAGAGTTGTTTGGTTGGTTGAATTAACGTCGCAAAAGAGCTATACAGTGGGCTATCGGCGACGGTTCGGTCATATCCCGAAAATGAAATAAATATCTGGGAATACTACCTCGTATTTTTAAACCACGGGCAGATAACGAGGTTTACACCCAGGTTTTGGTTTGGTTTTGTTAATTAACGTCGCACTAGAGCTGCACAGTGGGCTATTGGCGACGGTTCGGGGTCAATCTCGAAGGAAAGACCCGGGAGCACATACACATTCACACACACATTCATACATGAACCTCGTTATTTTAGAACCATGGTCAGATGACGAGGAAACACCTGAACTGGCACCCAACAACTTCAATAGACGTCGGGACTTTGGACCCAGATCAGATGTATCGTGCACCAGTCCCGTACACGCCAGTATAATTTGTTGGATATTCTGGTTTTTTGTTTTTTTTGGTTTTGTTAATTTACGTCGCACTAGAGCTGCACAGTGGGCTATTGGCGACGGTTCGGGGTCAATCTCGAAGGAAAGACCCAGGAACACATACACATTCACACACACATTCATACATGCACCTCGTTATTTTAGAACCATGGTCAGATGACGAGGAAACACCTGAACTGGCACCCAACGCCTTCAATAGACGTCGGGACTTTGGACCCCGATCAGATTTATCGTGCACCAGTCCCGTACACGCCAGTATAATTTGTTGGATATTCTGGACGACTTTCTAGTATTTTTGTAGCGAAGCTGGCAACCCTCCGATCACAAGATCACTACTTTTTTACTTTTCTATGTCAAGTCCATTTCACGGATTCGAACCACCAATCCTCTGATTAGTAGCTGAACGCCTTACCAACTGAGCAACTGGGGCTCAGGTTTACTCCCTGAGGTGGCATTCGATGCAATTTCAATAGACATAAGGCGACCCCGATAAGATTTGGGACCCTCAGTTGCCCAGGCATTCAGCTGGTAATCAGAGGATTGCTAGTTCGCCCCCGTGAGATGGACCTTCGAGCATGGATCCCTCATAGTAGATAAATCATAAGGTTATAATCTTGCTAACATCAAAGTGAAGCCAACACGTATGGCCTCAGACACGTGGTTTACTACGTCATTCATTCATAATTTTTTTCTAGTTCATTCATAAAAATATCCTGTACTTCATGAAGTAACATATTTACTAATATTTCCAAATCACAAGTTAATCGAGAACGTTTTTTCATTCATACATTTGTCACGTGTCTCATGCCATCAGGTCTGAGATGTTTGCATCACGATGATGACGTCATAGTCGCTCTACTACAGTCCATTCATGCTCGAAGCGATGGACTCGACAAAGAAAATAAAAAAAATAATGGTCGTCGCGATCGGATGGTTGCTAGCTTCGGTACAAAAATAGTAGAAAGTTGTCAAGAATATCCAACAAATTATACTGGCATATATACGGGACTGGTGCATCATAAATGTGATCGGGGTCCAATGTCCTGAAGCCTATTGTGGTTACATCGGGTGCCAGTTCAGGTGTTATCCTCATCATCTGACACTTTTTCAAAAATATGACGTATTGTCTCCGGGTATGCCTTGAGATAGATCCCGAACCGCCGTCAATTGCCAAATGTGTGGCAGCTCTTGATGTGCGACGTTAATTAAACAAACGAAACCCATCACTATGGATTCCGAATTTAGATAAAAAAAAAGTCTGTGAACACATACAAAATATGATTACTGCGATTATATTAAAAACTAGCAATATGGCCCGGCGTTGCTCGTGGTCAATTTGCAAAGTATGAGCCGTGCGATTATGTTCCCCAATTGACATTAATTTTATTATTTTGACACTAATTTCGCCATTTTTCTGGTATTTCAATAATGGACCATATTTTAGCTCATTAGAAAAATTTTTTATTCATTTGGCGACATTTTCATTCATTTAACAATATTTAAATTTTTTAGCGGCATAAAAATTTTTTTGCGACATTTTAATTTTTTTGGCGAAATTATTTATTTATATGGCAAAATTATTTATTTATATGGCGACATTTTCATTCATTTGGCGATTTTTAAAATTCATTTGGCAACATTTGTCGAAATTTACTTATCACCCAATCAAAATGTATCGTTTATCCCTATCGTCAAAAAATATTTTTGTTAGCCAAGGTGATTTTTAACATTCATGTTATGAAGAAAAGATCTACATGTAAGTTTCCAATAGAAATAAAGTATGGAAAAACAGAAAAAGTTCTAAAACTTTTGAACGGTTCGAGATATCCACATGAAACAAAATGCAGTTTTAAGTTGAGAAAATATTGTTAAAATGGCGCAAGTTTAATAAAAATCCGTTCAGTCGTTTTTTAGTTAAATCCGGACAAACAGACAGACAGACAAAAAAATATTTAATGTGATTTTCTGAATCAGTGTATCCTAATTCGTGAAGAAAACTCAAAATGAGATGTTTTGTTCGATTCCACAGACAGACACTCCATTCTTATATATAAGTATTGATTACGGAACAAATAATATGCAACTATAATACTGTAATTTGCTACATAAAATACCCGTTCTACGCCTCAGAGGAAAATAACACATACTATACATACACATACAATACTTATAAAATAATAGAAAATATTACATATTATTAACTATGAGACTTTTATCACTTTTGATCTCTAAACATTCGAATTATATAATTATTAGATTTAGCAAAACGCTAGAAGAAAACAAATAGATTACTTTCCCTTCTTGAGATATAATGAAGAACTCTGTCAAATTTCCTCCATCTGGGTACACGAAAAGTAGACGATTTAGTGATGATTGAATGAATGAGTCAGTTTCCAGTTCTTTTGCATTTATATATAGATATTATATTTTTATTAATTATTTTGTAATACTCTTAGCAAAATATTGCAGTTCAATTTAAATAATACAACTTTCAAGCAAAACTTTATAAAACAAATTACTTATTTTTCATTACTTTTTTAGCCATTTTAAAGAATATTCTGTACTAACTATTTTCATAACTAACTAATATACACCATTATTTTCCTACACAATTTAATAAACCCATAAATACATTATTTTTCTATTATTTTCAATATGTTAATAATATCCTTATTAAATAAAACGTATGTCTAAACAAAAATAACTACTAATTTTAAATTTAAAAAAATCTCAAATTTGTTATAATTAAGATAGATTTTTAAGAATATTATGATCTAACCATCATCACATCCGCGTTAAATACCGTGACAAACTTTTTAATACTGTTAACGATGCTGTTAAATATTATAATCGAGCAAAAAAAATAGTTTAATGTTTCAAGCATCTGGTGATTGCTACTTTCTATAAGTGGAAACTTAACGATCAAGGAAAAAATAGGATTCTCATCACCTTAAGTAAAAATTGCAATTATTAATTTATTCCACTTCGTGACAATGCATTAATTTTTTTCTTTAAATTAATTTTTATTTATTTAAAGTGTTAATTTTCGATTATAATTTGACTAATTAGTTATCTAGTTTAAAGTTTTGACATCAATCTATAGCCTTAGAGTTTTGCATGGAAAATAGAAGAAAAGTGGCCATTTTAAATGAAGGCGCGGATTAAGCTGAGTATGACGTCATTAGAATTCAAATGGAGAGAATTACGTAACGCTTTAACAAAAGAAATACAGTTTTAAACGGAATTATAGTAATTTTATAAATGTATTTCAAATACAATTCATTTTCTATTAATTCAAACTTATCTAATACTATAGTTATCATCTACTGGCTCAAGAATAATTTAGCCATTTATGGATTCAAAGTCAACAAATATTTTTTGCTTTAAAAAATAGTTCATTTTATTTTGAATCTAACGATCACAAAATAATATTTCTAAGTTAATTACAACTAATTATTATCTGAGATTTTACGTTAAGCTTTAGTATAGGATTGCCTAAATTTTTAACTTTGAGCTAATTTTTTTCGTGACGATTTTTTTTTCATGCTTGATCTAATTTAAATTGATAGAAGTTCAGAGCTATATGAAGAAATTGCTCCAAATTTTCTACAGTGTATTTTCAAATATATTATTTTAATATGTCTTTAGTGAATAGTAATATATATATATAATATAGTTTTTTAGTATTTTTTAAAAAAATATTTGACAAGTGAAATTAATATTTTTTTTCAATTATTTTTCAAAAAAATATATATTTTGGAAATATTAAAAATCTTTAAACTGAGTTTATTAGACACATTCTTTTGTACATAAAAATGTAAAATAAAAGTTTTTCAGAAAATATTTTCTTGAGTTATATAAAAATTAAAAAAATTCACATTTTCGTAACTTACATTTTTTTTTAAAGAAAATTTAAAGTGATAAAATATTTGACCATGTGATTACGTTTATATTCTTTGGACACATATTTAAAAAAAAAATTAAAACACCATTGCATTTTTCTTTTAATTTCCAAGAAAGTTCATTTGAATTTATCTAATATGACTAACCAATGACTTATTTATCCCTTTCCTAGAAAATATAAGTAACCAAGATGTACAGCCGCGGAAAAAAAAACCGAACCACCGATGATTATTTCGTTAGTTTTTGTAGTAGAACTAAACTTAATATACCATTTTGTAGGGAATAAAGTATACTATACATTGATATACAAAAAATTTGCATACGGGACTATCTTCATACTCGAATCCGCACCAACTTTAAAATCTTCAATAGCAACACCTACTTTTGATAGTGTAGAAATGTTTCCCTCCCTCAAAATAATCTAAATATGAATTTTCGTTAATTTCCTACATTTATATGCAGAGATATTAGACGATATGTATCTATCTTATTTGAGGGGCTACTTCCACATTGGACAAAGTATTAGTGAGACTTCGAAATGAAGTACGCTGGTAGAAAATGTTTCGGCGTTAGCCGTGGTTCTTATTTTCTCTTGGTCATTCATTCCCCCACTCCCATATACCCCTCGCCTTTATATAAGAATTTAGAATTTTATTATAACGCAATCACAGCGCTTTTAATTCTCAAAATTAGTAGATTTCTGTTAAGCTCTGCAGATTTTAAAATTGTGTATGACCCCTTAAATGATCATTTGAGGCACATTTTCATATAGCCGAAAAACTACAAAGAGGAAAATCATGAAATTTTAGATATACATATAAAACGTTTTTCTGAATCCATCACTATGAAAATATAGCATGGTTGCTATTCATAAATTTTATGAATATTAATATCCTAATTTAAATAAAATTAAAAAATATACATATAAGTAATGAAAGTTAGTGTATTTTATTTGGGTTGTTTAGAAATAACACAGATAAAAATATCAGCTTACTAAAAATATTATTTCAAAAGATATGATTAAAAGTTTAAGAAATTCATTTAACATTACAAGTTCTAAACTTTCGATATTCATAATTAAAAAACTATTTAACCAAATGACTTGCAAATTGATATTCAACGATAAATTTTGTCGTAGATTCTAAATCTTGAATCAAAATTGGGTGTTGCTATTGGAAATTTTAATTTTGGTGCTGATTTTAATATGAAGATAGTCCCCTATGCAAATTTTTTGTATATCAATGTGTTGTATACTTTATTCCCTACAAAATGGTATATTAAGTTTGGCTCTACTATAAAAATTAACGAAATAATCATCGGTGGTTCGTTTTTTTTTTCCGCGGCTGTACGTTGACTTATAATCCCGGACTACCGTATTATTCTAAAAGTCATTATTCTTACTGCCACACTGGGGAACCTGAATCTGCTTTTACTTTAACTTTTATTCCCTTCCATGACAACATTTGCGAAACAACGTTTCCCTAAAACCCATGACAAATAATATTACAATTCCTCAGTTTATACATTGACATGCCGCCAACGTTGGCGCTCTTTTTTTTTATTTCGCCATGTCTTCCAACCGCGTTCATTCGTCTTTTTGATAACAGACAGGACTAAGAAAAAGGCGAGTCTTATGACAGCGGCATGCATAAATGATTCGTCACTTTTGCCTCAATTCCTGTCAAGGGCGTTGGGATTTTTTAAAATTTTTAGTTTGCGGCGCGCGTGTGTTCCTTTTCTGTCCCATTTTTATCCCGGAAAAAAATCGGGATCTGAGTTCCAGGAGTAGAGAACCGAGTTTTATCGGCGATAAAATTTTGAAACCAATGGCACTTTTTTTTCGGATTTGAAGGATTGGTTTTTAAAGGATATTTTATCAGCTGGGAGGTCAGAGAGGTTTGAACCTTAAAGAGATGAGGGGATAAGGTAAATGGTAGGGATATTCTTTAGTAGGATAAAATAGTCAAAATGCAGTTTGATGGTAACTACGCTTGAAAATGACTTAGGCTTAGGTTTCTTATACACGGTGCACGGATTTGAAAATTATGATAAAGAGTATTATAATGCATATAATATTTATTCATATTATGTTCTTCTTGTAATCTCACCACATTTGTGTTAATCGGTAACAAATACGTCTGGATCTCGAAGGTGAGAAAATACGTTGGAAAAAAATGGGGTTGAACAGTCAAAGTGTTTTTCGCTTGTGTCTCGTAAGTGTATATTTTTCTCATATATTGTCGTTAATTAATCTGTCAAATTTGGTGGCCTACATTTTGTATATATTTTATCAAATTTGTATATAGTCATGTATATATTTAATTACTTTTAGTTTACATAAAGAAGCATTTAGAGCTCTAGGGGTTGGATTGGTAATTTGTGTTTAACGCTTTTTAATGATTTACTTATTTTTTTTATTTAAGAATTCTAATTTTAAATTTATTATTTTACATTCATAACATATGCTGTACTTCAATTCCAATTTAAATAAAAATTGTTATATTTCTATTTTTAAATTATCAATTTTCATGTTATTTGCAGAATATTTTTATCGTTATGCTTAAGGTCGTTATTGGCAAGGTCCTGCAAGAACTGGAAAGATTGCTAATATGAAGTTGTCTACACAATAACGTGGATATATATGCATTACTCCCGTTGATCACCATCCATATTTTAACCTTTAAAAACATCCCAAAGATTTAAACGGGAAGAACTCTTATAAATGTTAATAAAAATTATCTGAAAAAGTTTTATTAGACACCTATGTCAACATTTGTCGTTAAGTTTCACAAATTGGTGAAAATATAAGAAGAAAAAAAAACGAAAAAGAATTTTAAAAGGTTCATTTGCCAAATTCAAGATTTTCAAATTTTTTCTTTTGTACGGTAAACCTTATCAATAAGCGAGGAGGGATGGTTCCCTAGCACTTTTTTTAGATTTTGTCCCCGCACTTTTTAAATATTTAACTTTTTTAAATAAAAAATAAATCATATTTTTTACTTCATTGAACTTCAAATCAATTTTTTAAAAAAAAATCGTATCAATACCCTACCCACTACTACAGTAGATTTACGCAAACCCAATCCCCCTCTGACACTTGTACCACGTGGGGGCAGAGTCTATAACAACAGTTTTCGATTCCGCCACATAACTACTTGTATAGGCATACCTCCATATAAAGAAAGTAAGGCCGCATCGATCAAGCCGATTATTAACCCATTCCGCCGCTGACCGTGAAGGGAATGTCGCCCTTAACTGCAGGCTATTTCGTTCACATTACTCCCAGGGGAATCGTGTTATGGGCTATAAATGACCTACCATGGTATAGGAAAGTGAGTCGCGTCGATCAGGTCGTTTGTTAACCCATTTTACACTCTGATCTTTATATCGCATGAAGGAAAATGTCACCCTTGATGACAGGCAGTATACACTTCCACTCCAATAATTCTATGGAAAATCAGCCTTCGTGGATAAATGATATAACATGGAGTAGAGGAAGGTAGGCCGCGTCAATCAGATTGACCATTTATACACTCTCCCTCTGACCTTCCTACCACGTGGGGTCCAAAGTATTCATGAACCAATTATTACGGTACAAAGTGGCTTCTACCTACCAGATAGATTACTTTTCTGTGTAAGATATAAGTAACAACTCTGTCAAAATTCATCTTCCTGAGTATACAGAAAGTTAGAAAATAAGTGATGAGTCAGTGGATAAGTGGCAAGGATTTTTACTTTTGGCAGTTAGAGTTTGAATTTTTGAAAATGAACATCCTTTCTTAGTGAGCAATTTTGGCTTAAAATGCCATGCTCCATGCCAAATTTAATTTTCATAGTTGTTGTAGTACGGAATATCCCGTTATACAATCATATTTTCACCATTTTGACATTTTATAATTTTTTTATATTAATTTCGCCATTTTTATATTATTTTTACATATATGATCATATTTTATTTCATTTGGCGATATTTCATTCATTTGGTGGATTTTTTTTATTCATTCGGTGAAATTTTAATTTATTTGGCGAAGTTTTTATTAACTTGGCGTAGGTTTTATTTATTTGGCGACATTTTGGCGATATTTAGTCATCAGCCAATCAGAATGCTCCTGATTACATAATATTAAAATTTTCCATTGTTTCAATTTTATATTTTACATCGTTACATGTTCTCCATGTTAATCCTATGGGAAAGTTTCTAAAAAATCGTTATTTTGGCATTTCGAGTTCAAATTTTTAAAAATTCTTTTGTAGTGCATCTCTACGGCCCAAGATGAATCTGTGCTCCAAATTTCAGCACTCTAGGTCTTTTAGATCTGTAGATACCCAAACTAACGTCGCTACAAACATCGAAAAAGGGGTTTTACAACCCCTTAAATACGTTCGATTTGAACAAAAATAGCTTACTTTTCCTATTCAAGGTATAAGTAACAAATTTACGAAATTTCATCTTTATAGGTATACGGTAAGTTGGAGAATTAGTGATGAGTGAATGAGTGGGGATGATATATATATATATATATATATATATATATATATATATATATATATATATATATATATATATAGATTGAATTAGGGTTGTAATTAAAAATAAATCTCTTAAAATTAAAATATTTAAGAATTAACACTTATGTAAAATCCGATCCCCAAAGTTACTAAGTATAAATCAATAATCCCTATTAAAAAAATTGAGGAAAAAAAAATATTAAAAATGTAGAAGCGGTTTAAGAAATGCCTTAAATCTTCACAAAATTTAACAAAATATTATGTTTTAATATTTTGTTTTTTAAATACAATTTAAAAGTATATTATATTATTAAAAATATATTTAAAAATAATTTAAAAGTATATTACACAATTTTTCTTTTAAATGTTCCGGTTTGAAGAGTTATTATCTAATTTGTTATCTTAAGTTATAGAAAACCATGATTAAATTTACCTGGTCCCTTTAAGGCAAATAATCCCCACTCCTCTCTTCCCATCTCATTCTTAGTGCGAAAACACGTTAAGAGGATGCTCTTTCAATTAAAATGTTGTATTGATCATTTAGAAGAGTCACAGTATGCATTCTAATATGGCGTATCAATAGTTTTAGTTTTTACGTATGAATTAGTAATAATATTACATCTCAACATAAACTTCAAATGTCTACCTAAAGTAACACATACAAAAATGATATCTCTATTTCTGCTGCTTGTTTCGAAGTGATTGCACTATTAAAAATGTGTACATGGTAATAAGTCAAATGTACTCACTTTTCATCATGGCTCATAATACATGAGTTTCAATTTTGAAAAAGATATATACTCAAAAATGAGTAGATATACTTACCTACATGAACGTCCACTGTATAGAAATCCATATGGCACATGCCGTTCACATCACAAACTGAAGGCCGATTTAAGTTTATGACCAACAGGAGTTACGATTTTGCCTTCTTCCGCCCTATGCTTATGTCCTTCAGACGTGTGCCATAGTGCTTTGTATACAGTGGGCGCTACATACATAGGTTTCCTTCATAAATTCCTTTCAATAAATATCGACAATTACAATAAGGTCTTACAAGGAATCGAACCCATCCGCCACAGCATCCTCCTCAGCACCTCCTCAGCATCCTCTTCACCACCTCCTCAGCATCATCTTCAGCACATCCTCTGCACCTCCTCAGCACCTCCTCAGCGTCTTCTCAGCATCATCTTCAGCACCTCTTCAGCACCTCCTCAGCATCCTCAGAAATAAATCTGTAACAGAAATAATGTTTAAAAGGCGTGGCAAAAGAATGGAAAGTAACATAATTGAGTCCTGATAATGCAGATTTTATTCAATCAATCGGCATCAAAACATGTTATAAACCATCATCTGAACTACTTTTATAAGTTTGTCCGCTTTCATTAAAGTCGCTTAAACAGAGGCTAATGTTTGCGATATTAAATCCTATTACTACTTTTTGAGGAAGTACCGTTACTTGCATTTGAGTATATAATACGCCCGCTTTCATTTTACAGTAAAAAATATTTATAATAAAGAATATTTAAAATAAAGAATATTTATAATAAAGAATATTTATAATAAAGAATATTTATAATAAAGAATATTTATGATAAAGAATATTTATAATAAAGAATATTTATAATAAAGAATATTTATAATAAAGAATAATTATAATAAAGAATATTTATAATAAAGAATATTTATAATAAAGAATATTTATAATAAAGATTATTTATAATAAAGAATATTTATAATAAAGAATATTTATAATAAAGAATATTTATAATAAAGAATATTTATAATAAAGAATAATTTAAATAAAGATTATTTATAATAAAGAATATTTATAATAAAGAATATTTATAATAAAGAATATTTATAATAAAGAATATTTATAATAAAGAATATTTATAATAAAGAATATTTATAATAAAGAATATTTATAATAAAGAATATTTATAATAAAGAATATTTATAATAAAGAATATTTATTATAAAGAATATTTATAATAAAGAATATTTATAATAAAGAATATTTATTATAAAGAATATTTATAATAAAGAATATTTATAATAAAGAATATTTATAATAAAGAATATTTATAATAAAGAATATTTATAATAAAGAATATTTATAATAAAGAATATTTATAATAAAGAATATTTATAATAAAGAATATTTATAATAAAGAATATTTATAATAAAGAATATTTATAATAAAGAATATTTATAATAAAGAATATTTATAATAAAGAATATTTATAATAAAGAATATTTATAATAAAGAATATTTATAATAAAGAATATTTATAATAAAGAATATTTATAATAAAGAATATTTATAATAAAGAATATTTATAATAAAGAATATTTATAATAAAGAATATTTATAATAAAGAATATTTATAATAAAGAATATTTATAATAAAGAATATTTATAATGTAATTAATCCATTCTATAATATCTAACATAACATTCGATAAAACGTTCATTATCATTGCATGTGTACCTTATGAGAAATTAATACACTTCAGTTGAAATATTAAATCCGAATACCGTTAAATTATAATATTTTTACTTTATCATTCGAATTATTTTTTTTATTCCATGTTAGTTTTCAATTATTTGATACACACAAATATATTTCTACTTTTATATGCAACTCAAATATTTAAATTACTTCATTTCATGCATTCATATTAAATTATTTTTAATATTATGCAAACTATTTCAATGTTGCGTTTCTATGTTTTTAAAAACAGGTTGACTGAAACATTGTAAGTGTGTTTTGCTTAGAAGAAAGAGATATAATAATATTTTATATCAATATTCATATGTATTAATTTTCTAACTGGATGTTTTCTGTTTATTTTTGTTTTTCTATAATAAATAAGTTAATAAAATAAAATTAATTTCAAACTTTCAAGATATTGCAAAAGAATACATTATATAAGGGGTTACTTCATAAATTCATTTCAATGTTTATCTTAAGTCAACATTTGGTTACAGAGAAATTATTGCTTTCCCTTAAAGTCGTAATAGAGTTTTATATTATATACTTTAACGCATTTGAGTGTATGACTAAAATTTTATTGAAAATTTAATTGTACATATATCAAAATGGTAGTGATCAATTTAAAAAAAATAATAAAAATCTGTGTTATACCTATTTTAATGTTTTTGGTGATTTTTTTATACACACACATTCATATTATATATATATATATATATATATATATATATATATATATATATATATATATATATATATATATATATATATATATATATATATATATATATATATATTGTAAATATTTAAATAATTTTTTATCGTAATAGATATATAGTGTGTCTTCATTTTTTTTATACTTAGAAACAATAATGCAACGAATACTCAAACCAAACAATACATATCCCTCTACCACCATAACAAACCGCAAAACATATTACTATAATTAGTCAAAAGCCCCGTTTATAAAACAACACACGAATCAAACCCCCATCAACCCACACAATAAGAACAATCACCGGTGAAAACAGAGAGAGTCAAAATGATAGATAGCAACATAAAACACATATTCTCACATCTAGAACTCACTTAACACACGTATCGACAGCCAAGTTGAGAAATAGGAGATTCCCCAGCTTACAAAAACTGTACATTTCTCTTTTTACAGCCGCCCTTTACCATTTGTCACTTGCACAGTGATTAATTTCATTGACCAGCCAACTGCGAATTAATGATTCTCTAATTGAAAGGTTTGATCTTTTTCTCAATCAATGCTCCATTCTTTATTGAAAGTTTTTTTTATATATATAAAACCATCCCCTGACTGACTATTAGACATTTTTTTATTCGAAAAGTAAGCAAACTGAACGTGATTTTGATATGGGTTGTTAGGAGCAGTGGAAATTTGGGTGATTTTAGGATGGTCGCTATTTTTTTTTTAAATGATGAATGATTAATGATAACTCGTTTTTTTTTGTAAAGTAAAATGCTGCTTAAATGAGCTTTAGAGAACATTAATATTTCTTTGCTTTATGTGTCATTTTTGTGCGAAGTTTTTTTTTTCTGTCTTTTCATTTGGGTAGAGTTGAATTGCAGAAAAAAAACCATCATAATGAGTGCATCATTAATTATGTTTAGGAGAGTTGTCGTTAACAAGAAAAAAAATCCCGTTATTAAATTTGTTTGTATGTTGATTTTTCTTAACTGATCTCTATAAGCGCACATTATTTTAACAAGTTAAAAACTGTTATTAAATATAGCAATTTAATTTTTTAATTTTTTAACGTTCTTTCAACTTTTAAGGAATATCCTCTATTAATATCATCATATGCATAATTTATATAGAATAGATCCTTTTTCATCTCTTATACCCGACAAATCTTAACAAGTGAGGTATAAAAAGAAAGAGAATTTCTCAGAGAAGTAGCGAATCGAATTTTTATAACACTGCAACCCCAAAATGCTGACAAAAAATTGAAAAAATAGTTATTTAATTAATTCCTATGGATAAAAGAGTGACAGCAGTTCAATTAGTAGCCAAATTTTTATTTTTTCTGCGTCGACAGCGAAATTACTATTAGTACTACTGAACTAAGTATATTAGATGCTTATATTAGCTCTGAAACAAAATAATTGTATTCGTATAAGTATATTTTACTTATTTTCGAGTACCTATTTTTAACAATGTACCTGATGACAACAATAAACACATATTTTATTACGTTTTAGTACTTTCTAATTGGAGTAAAAACAATATTAATATTGTCTTTTTAGAGGTAATTAATTGGAAATAAAAATATGTAAAAATCTTAAAAATTATATTTTGAAGAATTTTTAGTTCCGACACCCTTTAAAGAACACACATTGCAATATTTTTAAAATTAATTATATTATTTATATTATTATGTTTATTATTATTATTTTTATTATTATTTTATTATTATTTTTATTATTATTATTTTTATTATTATTTTATTATTATTTTTATTATTATTTTTATTATTATTTTTATTATTTTTTTATTATTATTATTATTATTATTATTATTTTATTAACGTTATTATTATTTTATTATTATTTTATTAATGTTATTATTATTTTATTATTATTTTATTATTGTTTTATTATTATTTTTATTATTATTATTTCATTATTATTTTTTTTATTATTATTTCATTATTATTATTTCATTATTATTATTTCATTCTTATTATTTCATTATTATTATTTCATTATTATTATTTCATTATTATTATTATTATTATTTTATTATTATTAATATTATTTTATTATTATTATTATTTTTTTATTTTTAATATTATTTTATTAATATTAATTTAAAATCATTGTATATTTTTTTAATTTACCTAATTATTTTTGCTCAAACCAAAACAATTAAACCTACAACTACATAAACGGTTTCTTATTATTGAATCCAATTCAAAATATAGTAAAAATACTTATCTCAATGTCGTATGCTCAAACATATATAAAATTCAATATCATTGAATATACTTTAAAAAAAAGTATAAAAAAATATTTTTTCCTAAACAACCAACGAAAAGGTCGTATTCATTCTGAAAATTTTACTCTCAAATGATTTGTAAGAAACGTTATATGACATTTCTCTCCGAAAGCCTTCATAAAAACATTCATTTCGTCTGCGATTTTACATTTACTCACTTGAAAACTGACTTCGTTTTACTTCCAATGATTTTACCCAATCGAAAAAGTTGATGGAAATCATCATCATTTCCATCGTGGAATCTAGCATTTCCATCTTTACATACAATCATCCGATGATGATGTTCATCGATCTTTTCTTGTTGAAGGAGATATCATACCGCAGATAAAACATTTGTGAAATATTTATTTGAAATTCCAGACAAAAACTCATTGTTTTTTACGAATGTGGTCGAGGAGCTACATCCATATTTATTACTTTCCATCTTTGTTTTGTTGCAGTGCAATTTCAAAAATATATATTACAAGAGATAAAACAATTATAACATTTTAATACAATTCTAAACCATTTCTTTAAGATAAAATTCTGGTTGTTTTAATTTTTGAATGGTTCCGTATTGTAGCAAAAAGCCCAATGTATATACATTTTTCAATAATTATTAAATCAAACAAAACCTATGACGTCGTTTTTATATTGCCAATAACGAACAATTTTATTTTAAATTGCAAACGATATTTTCATCCATGTTAAGTCAATGGAATCCATTAAAATAGTTATAACATACGATTGAAACATCGTACAAACTTAAAAATTATCACAAAAAATTTCTAATTTTTCAAGTAAAGTATTCTATAAATTTTATAAAGTTACGTTCTGTAGTTATGGAGTATTCCGTGTAAATATCGGAATTCTAATTGGTTTATAATTTTGTTATATTATATTTTCGCTTTTCTCCGTTGATTTTAACTGATTTTACTGTTGCCACTTCTTGAAACTTTGATGACGTACGCTAAAAAATGTCATAACATTCGAATGGAACATCGTAGAGACTTGAAAATAGTCGCGTTAAAATTCTTATTTTTTGAACTAACTATTCTGTGAATTTCAAAGCTCTGCGTTGTGTAGTTACGGAACCTATAATATACTGACAAACCAACAAACACACATCCGGACAGATTTTGGAGATTTCTGCTTTATATATATTATAGTATTTGTGTAGCAGCTTTAAGGGAGACCCGAGCCCCAAATCCTAATTTGTTTATTAATGAATTCAGACATACCATTTTTTTATATTATTAGAACATCTTTTTTTAAACAATAATCAAAAACAAAAATATATTTAAAATAATTATTTTTGTTATTTTTTGTATTTTTTAAGCTTAAAAAGACTTTTTTTAAAAACACTACTCCTCTTTTAATTTTTAATGTTTTTAAATTTTTTTAATTGATTAAATAAAGTCAAGGTACATATTATAAACGTATGTATAGACTTTTGCAGATTTGTGTTTTAATTGTCTTCAAAAATTTATTTTAAGTTCAAAACCCCAAAAATTTTCATTTTTTTAAGTTTAATAATTTGTAAAAAATTAATTTATAACTTAATTTAAGAAAGCTATACATACGTTTATAAAACAAATATTAGAGCTTCAAAAACTATTAACAGTTTAGTTTTAAGTTAATTATTAACAAAGCCTTAGCATTTTAAACGTGACCAAAATTAAAAAAAAATATTTTGAGTAAATGGCGATTGTTGCAGACGAAAAGTATGTAGAGAGATGATAAATGGTATATAAACATCTAAACAAACATATGTTATGTTTCTTTTACCATTTTGAAATTTTGTACACACCTTCTTAAGTACGTTTAGCATAGTTTTACGAAGAAAAAAAAATTAGCAATTTTTCCGGATTTTGGGGCTCGGGTCCCCCTTAATATTAAAATGAATAAATGTCTTGGTATGAATAGATATGGATATGTTATATGGAGTAAAGCAATAGATTTTCTCTTATCTAACTTGCAGGTTTTATTTAACGTAGAGGAAAATACAAGAAGTGATCAATCATTTTGTATGAGTTACATTTTGTGAAGTTTTTTCTAGACTAAATTTATTGTAATTATTCATATTTTTTTATTAAATAGGGTAGTTATTATCATTTTAGCTTATTTAATTGCTCTTAATACTTAAACCATAAGATAATTTTATATGTCATTATTATGCCGTAAGTGGCTTATTTGAATAATTAATATAAAAAAACAACCTTTAAATATATTGGTGAGGACTTTTAATCAATATGCTCAAATACGCAAAAAATATAATATCGGTATTACAGTATACAAAACATGCTATAATAAAGCATTTTTATAAATATCAAATAAAGTATATTATAATTATGTATATATTAATATATATATTGTGTCTACTTAATTTTTTCAATATTATTTTAAAATATCATTTACTAATACAAAATAATTATTTTAAATTCGTACAGTGGCAATAAAAACCAATAGTTCGGTGTTTTATAATATATGTATATTAAATATATTTAAAAAAGCAGAAAAAGCAACTCTACACTACGGTATATAATAGAAATACAACCATATAACACAAATACAAACATGAATAATGACTATTAACCACATTCTCACAGCCCTTAGCCAATTAAGGTTAGCCACTGATTAACTTATCCCTAACTATTCCTCAATGCGGATCTAGTTCTCTTTGAAAACAGACTACTCTTGACAAATTAACCAAATTTTCAGGCAAACTATTACACTTATCTATTATAAAATATATATTATAAAAATATAGTCATAAAAACTTATTAACTCACAAACAAGATTCAATATTTTTAAATAAACAGACGTGGTAAATTTTACTCCTATTTATCTACATGAATCACTAAATTTCAGTGCTTTTTTCGTAATACGCAATCTTAATACATCAATAAACTTGAGTTAGTCAGCAACGTTAATGACTACGTTATAGTCGTGTGAAGAGTAAACACAGATTGTTTACCTTAATTGTGCAATTTCCCTTTGATAAAAAAATTCAATTAGTTTTCCTGTTTTTTTTTAAATGATAAACATATTTTATAGAAAATAATTGGTCTAAAAATATTCTTTAAGTAAAATATTTATTTATCACACATGCCTTTGGGTCATAAATGCCACCATGATTGAGAGATGATGAAAAATGTGATTTTTTTTCTCGGTTTGTACAATATTCTTACAATACAATCAAACATAAAAACGAGTGTTAGGCATTTAATTGTAAAGCTTTTTAACATGAATGCACTGTAAAAAAAGGTACTTCAAAATGAGTACTTGAACATACTCGTTTATCTTTGAGTATAATTCCATCGTCAATGAGCGATGCGTCAAGTTTAAGTAACAGTACTTTTTCAAAAATGAGCAGTATCATTTAATATTGATAATTTTCAGCTTCTGTTTAAGCCATCTTAACAAATCGACCCGACAAACTTAGAATAGTTGTTCAGAATATTATTTTCAACATTATGTCATGTTGATTGCTTAAATGGAAACTGAATTTTTATTACTCAATAATCTTACTCCCCACCCTTTTGGCACACCTTTTTAACATTTCTTTGGTTTACAATTTCTTCACGCCATCCTGGCAGTTCAATGTTAAAATGCTCTGAACTGCGATGCCTGAGGATCTGAGTTCGATTACCACGTATGTTTTGTTATTACAGCCCAGTTCTCTTACTTCCCATTCTTTTTCCTCACCTTTTTAACATATCTCCTGTATATAACTTCGCGTTGCCCAGGTAGTAAAACGGATAAGGCACTGGGCTGCGGTACCTGAGGATCTGGGCTCGATTCCCGGTAACTCTAATTTGTAATTGTTGATATTTATTGAAAGTGATTTGTGAAGTCACCCTATGTAGGTAACATTTGATCTTTTTCCTCATTTTTGTAGTATTAATTTTTAAGTACATGTCTTTTTCCGCATTGTCACATTCGTAACTTAAGATTTGCCATTGGTCAAGACCGCATTACTTCACACTCGCGAATGGCTAAGTGAAATTTTCCGTAAATCCTATTACTTGCAGGTAAAATACAGTCTGTAATTACATATTTCTTGACAAAACACCGTATTAAAACTTTAATGAATCACATTCTATACAACTTACATATCAAAGCGAACGGTCACGGAACCGCAATTTGAGTGTACAGCAAAACAATCCCATTCCTTAACTTATTTCTTCAGCCAGTCTTATTCCCCAACAATACTCATAATAAATCCTCTTCACAAATAGATAACATCGCTTTTTTTTATCAAAGAAGCACATACTTTAATCCAAAGCATTATTCCGTCCTATCTCCAGGAGTCGTAATAATGAATCCCAAGAGCGCCGGAGAACAAAGAAACAAATAATTCACACCTAATTGCTGCAGCTTTTATTATCATCCGCAACACAAACAAAAGCAGCATCCACGGCGAAATATGAATTGCGACTACCGCCAAAACGCGATTCTTACAACAACACCGCCAAATAATAACGCAATGGAGTTTCCCTAGAAGGAGTGATAATGAATCCCTGCGGAGTTTGCCGAACCATTCTAATATACATTTCGACCTTCAGGAATTTACGCTGCTGGAGATATGAGTCTTCCTTCCTTTCTGTTTTCTGCGTGATTTGGAACGAAAGAATCTAATGTGCGCCAAATCCCCGTTCTTGATAGATATGAACGGTTGTGCAAAGAAATTCCGTCGGAATCGGGGAGCTTTAGTTTTAGATCAAATGCTCGAGTGATTTTCCGAATTATGCAAATAGGGAAGGAATAGTCGTTGGGGGAAATTACAGGAAACGTTTTCCGTGTTGGTAAGTATTTGGGATGCATCTATAAATCCATAAGAGTTGTAATAAATGTACTGTATATAGATGTTTGGAATGTACTCATCAAAGTCGAATAGCTAGCTCATTGCTAAAATTCTAGAAATGTGTGTAGTTTGTAAATAGCTTTCGTTTGAGAATTGAGTAAAGTTTTTTATTAGACTTTAGACGTATAAATTCTTTAAAATCGGTTTCGAGTAAAAGGTGCATGTATGGCGAATTGGACCGTAATGAAAACATGCGCATGAAAACCACACGAAATGAAACATGTACAACGAAAACACTCGAAACAAAAACATGGGTAACTAAAACTCTCGAAACAGAATCATGCGGAACAAACACATGCGTTACGAAAACATACATATACCAAAAATTTGCGAAACAAGTCAGTAACTAATCAGCCTTATGTCTTATTGTTTCTATACTGTTAATAATATGTACTCAAAAATAAGTAAAATGTACTCGTTTTTGAGTATATTCGATGTTTATCAAGGCTACGAATACATACGTTTCAATTAAAAAAAAACCATGTAATTAAAAATGAGTGCAATGATTAAATATGAATAGCATAGTCAATGCCAGTCTACTTGGGCTGCCTTTATTAATCGCTTTTTATAAGTATCGACAATTACAACTGACTTACCAGGAATCGAACCCAGATTCTAATAGGAATCGCAGTATCCTGCCGCAGTACTTTATCTGTTAAACTGCCAGGGTACCATGAAGAAGTTATAAAGAGAGCAAATGTTAAAAAGGTGTTCCAAAAGAATAGGAAGTAAGATAATTGAGTTGTAATAACTTTGTTCCCATTTATGCAATCGACATCAAATAATGTGAAAAACCATATTCTGAACAACTATTTAAAGTTTGTCAGGTCATTTTGTTCAGATGGCTTGAACAGAAGATATATAATATTAGCAATATTAAACCATACTGCTCATTTTTGATAAATTATGGCTTCTTAAATTAGAGTACGTCATCGCTTATTTACAATGCGATTATACTCAAAGAAAAACAAGCATGTTTAGGTACTCAGTTTTAAGTACTTTCTTTACAGCGCAGTGCAGGCCAGTCCTGCTCTGTCTTCAAACACACACGCCAGAACAGGCATAAAGCTTTATTAAAATGGCTCGAACCGAAGTTATATTAGCAATATTAATCCACACTGCTCATTTTTGATAAAGTACGGTTACTAGAGTACGGTAAACCCTCATTTACGCGATGCACTTGTACTCAAAGAAAAACAAGCATGTTCAGGTACTCATTTTTAATTAATTTATTTACACTGCAGTGCCGGCCCGTCCTGGTCTGTCTTCAAACACACACACCAGTACAGGCATAAAGCCCCTTTCTTCTCAACAAAAGAGTATCGGCATCTTTCAAACGAACTCAGCCCCTTCCCTATAAACCTATAATCCCTGACCTGTCTCCGGGGCGCATGATGTACGCCCTTGCGTCCAAGATTCCTTCCGGCCCATTTGTCGCACGATCTGCCCATAATGGGCAATTGATGCCTTCATACCCCCGACCACTTTATGGTGGCGAGGCCCTGATCGTCGTTTCAGGCCCAATGATTAAGGCTCTGCCATTTGGGAAGGCAAGTCACCCGGCTGAAAGGAGGATTTGAGGGGATTTTAGGGGTATTAATTGGAGAGCGGGGTATTTTGATGTACAGTAATTTTCTTTGTTTTAAAAGGAAATTTTATTATTGTTGTGTTGGAAAGGAGTTATTTGCATACTAATTTGTGGAGGTGGAAGATGATTTATGAAGGTTAAAGATTTTTCTTCAATATTATTTTTATTTTTTTATAATTACCTAAAATAAACTTTAAAAAAAAAAGGAATACCGTCTACAAGAAAAATGCGCTGAAAAGTCAAAAATATTTTTTTCAAATTTTCGAACAAATTGAAAAAATAGGAATTATTAAATATGAATTTTATACTTATTTTAACGTTTTGAAATCGGCGTCAAAATGTATGTATGTTTTTTGTAAATTGGCACCAAATTCAAGAAAGTTGTAATAAGTATAAAATTGATATTAAATAATTTAATTTTCCAACTTGTTCGTAAAATTTAAAAAAAAATACTTTTTAGCGCAATTTTGTAAAAGTCATTTTTTTTTATTATTATTATTTTAAAGATTGTTTTATTTATCCCTTTTATTGTTTTTAATTTGGCAGTCATGGAAGGGTTGTAGTAGCCTGGAGTTAACAAAACTTTAATAAATAAAAATTAGTATTGACCCATTCTGTTTCCCAATAATCTTTGATTTAAGAAATAATTATTTCAGCATTGATGATACATTTCCTTGATGATACATTTCCTCAAAAAAATTATATTACAGATTTTGTATTAGTAAATCCCATTTTGAATTTAGAAAAATCAGATGTATAGCAATAAAGGCTATCATGTAAAACATTTACTGTATGCGATTATGAAAGTATTGTCTAACTATTTCTGCATCAATTCACAATCTTACATACTTCTGACCCTATTGCCAACAATGGCAGATTAATATGCCAATGAACGTTTAGCAAGCGACTACCATATTCCATCACTGCACAGTTAAAAAATGTGCTTAATTTAACAAAAGTTCCGCTAAATATGCTCCGATTAAATTTGTCGTCTAAATCACAAATTATTTTTTGTCAGTTTTTTTAAAGGCAAAACATTTTGTGATTTTCGGACAATTTATTCTTTTATTTTACGAAAAATTTAATCGGAGCATATTTAGTAAAATTTTTATCAAATTTAAGAAACCGTTTGTACTGCGATGTCGCTTCTCAGGCACCAACATAACGATCAGTTCTTTTCTTTCCCTGTTCTTTAAAATAAACGAGAACAGCATGATCTTGTGCTTAGAACATCAATCTTTTTTTTAACTTCTTCTCTTGCAAATACAAAATAGATTATATTTTTTTCCCCTTTATAAGTATAAAAAAAATCTGCGGAAAAGAACGTAAAGAGGAATAACTGTTCCATAGAAAAAACACAAATAGCAAAGTGTTCTTGGAGTGCAAAGGGTTAAGAGTATAGCATCGTTGAAAGAACAGTATTTTCCCATAACTCTCATTAGATAACTGATCTTTCGATCTTTCAGGGAGATTTTTCATATTTTAATTTTACAGGTATTTAGCTTTTAATTTCTTAGTCCAGATACCAAAAGCAAATTGAGGAATAATTTTACAAAATAACTTTCATTTGCTCAAAATTGAAACCGAACAGATTGGCACAGTTCCTGTTAAACCAAATAAGAAAAAAATAACAAAAAAATATCTCATCACCGACCAACAAAAGAAAACTTCCCTTTTCAAAAAATTTCAATTATTTTCTCCCCCCACCTTTTTTTTCAAACAAAAGACGAAGACACACACCTGAGGGTGATCCTTCTAATTTGGATCCGCGATCTCCCAATTTCTTCAACTTCGCCCCTCTGTCGAAATCATTTCTTGTTCCATCCAATTTAGGACACTTCATCCGACTTTTGCGACTGATTGAAAATTAGCTTTTTCCTTCTTTTGATCAACCTTCTTTCTTTACCCTATCAAAGGATAAATTTCCGATTCTGGAATTTTATGACGTCATCGGTCCACCTTGACTTGTTTGAATTGATTGGGTTCTCATGGTGAAGTTAGATTCAAGTCATGCATGGGATTTCGTTTTCTAGAGTTTGATTGGTTCTGATGTGGGATCAGTGTACCGCAAATCAAGTTTAAATGTTCATTGAAAAGTTTTTGTTTTGGTTTTGGTTAATTAACGTCGCACTAGAGCTGCGTAGTGGGCTATTGGCGACGGTTCAGGGCCTATCTCGAAGGAAAGACCAGAGAACGGTGCCTAGTATTTTTGAACCATGGTCAGATGACGAGGAAACAACTGAACTGGCACCCAACGCCTTCAATAGACGTTAGGACTTTGGACCCCGATCAGCTTTATCGCGCACCAGTCCCGTATAATTATACTGGCGTGTATATGGGACTGGTGCACGATAAATCTGATCGGGTTTAATGTCCTGACGCCTATTGATGTTGCGTCGGGTGCCAGCTGAGGTGTTGTCCTCGTCATCTGACCATGGTTCAAAAATACGAGGCATCGTTCCTGACTCTTTCCTTCGAGATAGGCCCCGAACCGTCCCCAATAGCCCACTGCGCAGCTGTAGTGCGACGTTAATTAAACAAACAAACTGAATGCCCGTTTAAACAGGCATAGATATAGTTTAAGTTTATATTCGAAATTAAATTAAGAAAAGACTTTAAATGGAATTAATTACGGGATTAACAACAACAACAGACATATTGAGTTAAATCTGGAAGTAAATTTATTTTGTGACGTCACAAATCGAAACCAGAAATGCACTACGATTCTCTGTCTCGGATTTGATTGATTACCAACGAAGAATCTTTGACCAAAGTGATCTACTCAATCAACAGTCGACGTCTTGGTGAACTTGTTTAAGATTCTAACACACGCCTTTCGCTCTGTTCTTTCTAGAAATTTCGAAATAGAATATATTGTCCGGCGATTTTTTTTTTCATTTCGAACACAGGAAAGGATCAAACTTTTCAAATTTGACCACAAATCTAAAGTAGCGCGACGTGAAAGGAAGCCAAGACACGCCAAACACTTTAGCCTGGACAAAGAACACTTTCCAAAGGTAAATCTCTCTTCTTTTTTTTTGACCGTGGCCATTTTTTTTTGGTCGAAACTTTCTTATATGTCCCATCTATACTTTCTTTTATTCTATTTCTCCACGCCCCTTTTCCTCATGCGCGATATACTATTCTGTATGTGCCAACAAACGAAGTCAATGGATTCCAAGAATAAAAAAAAATGCCGGAAGTAAAAAAAATATGTTTTATAAAACTAAAAAGAATAAATCAGTACAGGAAACATCGGCCAAACACTCCGCCTTGAGATGGAGTGGTCAATTGAAACTTTTTCACTTTTTATTCTAAAGAAAAGCGAGGAATTCGGTAAGTTTTTTGCTACTGTTCGAAAAATACTGCTCCAAGAAGTTTTAGTGAAAAGGTGGATGGAAATCAATAATCACTATGAAGAAAACTGTTTCCTTTAAAATACGTTTCACATAAATTTTTTGAAAAGTGGATCGGGAATGGGTCACGGCCGCAAAGTATTGTTTCTTATCAAAATGAAAAGGTGTGGTTTTTTTTTTTTGGAAAACTGCATTTCTGTTAGATATTAAAAAAACTGAGCTTCAGATTTGTTACAAGTAATACCCTGGCGCACCCGTCGCAATGGTGGTGGGGGAGGGGGGGGTTCAATAACCTGGAAACCCTAAAAGTTGGGAATTGCAAGTTATAAAGATACCAGGGTTGGTAAAATTTTTGCATGAAGAAAATTAATATTATTACCAAATGAAAGCTAGGGAAGAGTAGAAATTGTCGAAGATTACACTTAAATTAGACTTCAGAACGAACACTGCATTGTAACATGCGTGCAACATATGAATGTTTGTGAGAGGGCTGTTTAATATTACCTAATATACATACAAAATATGAAAAATGCTTGTAAGTTGGAAATGGGAATTCTCAGCACTGGTGATCTGAAAATTTCGAATTTTTAATTTGGGAATTTTTTTGGTTACCATTCAACTGCATGACGCTCTCAATTTGATTTGCCTAGTAAATAAAATTATTATATTTCATAATAAAATTATTATTGATTTATAATTATATTTCATCTGCTGACATTTATATATTACAAAAAAAACTATGTGACAAAAATTTTTAACAAGAAATGTTAGATATCACAAGACATGAATAAATATAAAGCGGATTAAAATATGCACTGACAATCGAATTTATAAATAATGAGGATAAAAAACATCAAACTTTTTAAATACGTATTTTTATTCCAATGTTAATATCTACTGAAAGTAACATTTGTTACCATTAAACTTCACGATGCTCTTAATTTTATTTGCCTAGTTAATAAAATTATTATATTTCATAATAAAAATAATTTATAATTATATTTCATCTGACATTTATATATTACAAACACGCTATATCACAAACAATATTTAAAAAGAAATGTTAGGTATCACAAGACATGAATAAATATAATGCGGATTAAAATACGCAACGACAACCGAATTTATAAATAATGAGGATAAAAAACATCAACATTTTTAACTATGCATTTGCATTCCAATTTTAATAGCTTCCGAAAGTAACATGTGTTACTATTAAACTGCACGACGCTCTCAATATGATTTGCGTAGTAAATATAATTATTATATTTCATAATAAAATTACTATTAACTTATAATTATATTTCATCTGACATTTAGATATTTCAAAAAAACTATGTGACAAACAATTTTTAACAAGAAATGTTAGGTATCACAAGACATGAATAAATATAAAGCGGATTAAAATACGCAACGACAACCGAACTTATAAATAATGAGGATAAAAAACATCAACATTTTTAACTATGCATTCGCATTCCAATTTTAATATCTTTCGAAAGTAACATTTGTTACCATTAAACTGCACGACGCTCTCAATTTGATTTGCGTAGTAAATAAAATCCCCCAACTCGCCAAAATAAAAAAAATAAAAACTTCACAAAGAAAACTGAAATGAACAAATTGAACGGCTTCCCAGGAAAACAGTAACTCATATCTATTTTCCGTATTGAAAAATGGGGGCGCCATTTCATTTTCTGGTAAAAACTGCGCCCAACAAAACGAAAACAATTGATAAGCTTCTTGTTTCTGAGAAGATAAGAGAAGAAAAAAAAGGTGGAAGTGAAAAAGAAGAAACTTTCTTCTTTCTTCGCTACCTGAGAACATGGAATTAAATAGTAGGTGGAAAAATCAGTTTCAAATGGAATGAAAGTTCGAAGAAAATAAATGAAATCCAGTTTTTCGAAGGACTGTGGTATTCACTTTTTTTTTTTAGTAGAAAATTGTATAAAGAGTTGACTTTGTTAGTTTGTGTTTTCTTTTTGAGTTAGTGTATTGGTTTTCGTATAGTTAACTGATATTTTGACGCAACAAAAGTTTATCTGACAGACGTATAGTTTTTGTTCTCCCAATAAGTATATTTATATTACGTTTGTTAAACACATTCATTTGAAAAACACCATTGCCAAGCACTCTTGGGAACATGGTCATATATTTAATTTTTCTAACCCGCATTTAATTTTCAAACCCAAATGCCCAGTTGAACTTGACTTCCTGGAGGCGTTTCATATTTTTAGCAATATTTATTCGATTGTCAATGAAATATTTGCGGTCCCAGTATTTCCCTCTTGTTGGCACATAATAGTTAACTCCAACCGATTGAAATAGTTTTTTGTTTGTTTGTTTTTTGTTCTTTGGCAACACTTTCAATTTCTGGGTTTATTTATAATTCATTACACAGAATTTTCATTTTATGCTGATGAAGGGAGATGTATCTCCCGAAACATGTCCAAGTTATATGGATTTTTATTGCGTATTTTAACGTTGTATTTGTATTTTAACATTTATTTGATTACAAGAATGAAAAATAATAATATTTCATAAAATATGTTCTTGACTCATATAAAAAAATAAGAAATATATAATTTTTTGTATATATTTATTTAACAGTTCATATATATTTTTAATGTTCGACCATTTAGTTATGTTAATATTCTTTAAATACATATGGGAGAAAATTATAATGATATCTGCAAAATTAAAAACAAATTGTAAAAGGTACCCCACTTAAAATTATAAAAACTTATTCTAAATTGACTTTATTGTTAACCTTTGTAAATTTTACAATTTATTTAAATTACACACAATCAAGGATAGTGGAGACTATATATAAAAGGTGTGCTGGTTATCGCGCTTTCTGATGGAGGGCGGGGAAAAGTATCTTTTTGACGTCATAGTGACGCCTTCCTCCGCCTTCAACTGTCTGTGGGCGTATCAAATGCTCTCGTTTGTACAGTCGTTTTAGGAGAAATTGTCGCTATTGACATTCACAAGAATTCTTGTTTTTAACTAATCATGAATTTATTTAAAAGAAAACAGTTAAAATTTGCTTCAAAAAACAATTTGAATCGATTTGCAGAGTTGTTTCGTTAATAAAATATTTCTAAAGCGATTTGAACCAATGGTTCTTGACGTGCTGCCATATACTTGTTTTTTTGTGAACTATTTAAAAGTGATAATCGTTAATTTTATTTCCATGAATTTTGAAAGAGTAAAATGGGAGTCAGAACCATCATGTCAATGCATTTGTATTGGACATATTAAATGAGTTACAATTTCAATCAAGTAAAATACGGGGACATAACAAAACAAGGACGGATTAGCAGTGAAGCTACCTGAACACAATTATTTACAGATATTTACATTATTTTGCTAATTGAAAATTAAATCACCAGTTGTTACCCAACCGGGGATCGAACCTAAGTAGCTATGCTTGAATGATCAAAATCTCAGATGTAAGTTAAAATGGAGTTAAAATAGTAAGGCGGAGCTAAAATGACATCAAAAAGATACTTTCCTTGCCCCTTTCAAAAAGCGAAACACGAACACACCTTATATATTTATATATATGGTCTTCACTATCCTTGATACACAATAAAATTTTGTACTGGAAAGTCAAGTAAATTGTCCCCCATATTTGTTTTAAGATTTATTAAAATCATTTTATTTATTTAAATCATAATATAATTTAAACCCAGAATCATCTATATTATTCAGCATTTTAAAAATCTTTTATTGAAACAAAATGTTCGAAACTCAGCTTCTATACCTGACGAAACAAAGCTTCTCTAATGTATGCATAAACCACGTTCTCAGTTATTGTATTCTTGAATTTTAGAATTTGGAACATTCTAAAAAATATTCCATTTCGCATGCGGGACAAAATATTGCATTTTCTTTATTCCTGACAAAAGAGAATAAGGCCATGAATGCAGCAACCAATTTGGGGAAACACGTCGGTATACTTTTTCTAGACTTACGGCTCTAAAATGGCGCTGTCAGAGCAGAAAAGGTTTCTTGCATGTATAAATCATTTGTGAAGTCTTAGAATTGATTTTTCTAGTACGAACTGAGGTAATTTAAATAAAAAAAAACTTTCAGATTTTCTTCTTATATATTTACACTACCATCTTTGTAACTTATAGCAGACAAGATGTAGATATAATTTTTTGGAATTACCTATTCGTAGTTTATTTAATATTTTTTTAATCATACTTACGCTATTGATATTCTATATTCTTCAACAATTAAATTAAGTCAATTGAATTTTAAAACGATTTGTATAGCTTAAGTTAAGTTAATCCAATTACAGGAGCGACAGTATATCGGTATCTACACTAGTGTGACTATACAGTATATCAGTATAATACAAAGTTATACAGCAGAACGTAAAATTGTCTTAATTGTGTAGTTTGATTATTTACACTAGAGGAAAAAGTTTAATATTTACTTTCTTTTTTATAATACAGTTACATATCATACATGTTATATTTAAAGATATATATTTTAGGGTGTTTATTTACGTTTAGGATGGCTACTTTAGGATCATGCTTGAAACAGAATATTAATCTAAGAACATACCAATAAATTGGTTATTACAACTCAATTACTTTACTTTCCATTCTTTTGGCGCACCTTTTAAACAAGTCTTCTGTTTATAATTTCTTTACGTTGCACTAGTTGTACAACGGATAAAGAACTAGAGTGCGTTGTTTAGGATATGGTTTCCATTCCCTAGAATTCTTGGTTGCAATTGTTGATATTTATTGAAAGTGATTTATGAAGGCACTCTACGTAGGCTAGTATTTGCTCTTTTATTCATTCAAGTCCAGAGCCATGATAACTATCGAATGTACTCAAAAACGAGTAAATTTTACTTATTTTTTAGTACCTATTTTTAACACTGTAGGACGATTTAAAGATTTTATTTTGGTTCATTGTCTCGTCCAAGTTTTGCTGAAACCTTAATTTTTTCACTTTTAATCCAATGAATTTGAAATATTTTTTATGACCCCTAATATTAATTTACGAATCCCCGAGAATTTTTTTGGGATCCACTGTTCTAGGTTTGGTTTGGTTAATTAACGTCGCCTAGAATTGCACAGTGGGCTATTGCCGATGGTTCGGGGTCTATCTCGAAAATGAAAGACCCGGGAACACATACATATATACACCTCGTTATTTAAGAACCATGATCAGATGACGAGGAAACACCTGAACTGGCACCCAACGCCTGCAATAGACGCTGGGACTGTGGACCCCGATCAAATTTATCGTGCACCAGTCCCGTAAACCAGCCGATAATTTTTGCCCATGTTCTGGACGACTTTTCTAGCATTTTGTAGCGAAGCTGGCAACCCTCCGATCGCAAGATCACTACTTTTTTTACTTTTCTTCGTCAAGTCCATCGCCTCGGATGGAACCAGGAATCATAGGATTCTCAGCTGATATCTTTAACCAATAGGCCACGGCGACCTCTCCACTGTCCTAGCACATGCAGTTCTCGTTCAATTTGAAGTAAAGGGAACAGAATAACAGGTCGTTATTTTGCTAACTGTGAGCCCCCCACTCAAGTCTAACGGATTAAAATATCATTCAACGCTACAAACTAATCCTCTAAACTAATCGAATCCTACTGTTCCATATCAACACCATCCCAAGCTCCTTACGCCCCCTCGCGGTAAAGAAAGTCAATTTCCAAGTTGACTTACCGCGAATTTATCTATAGGAAAAGCCGGCAAAAAAAAATCCACGAAGCCCTAAAAAATTATTTTCTTTTTCTCCAGAACTGATCCTTTAGAAGTTAAGGCTGCCTTCCCCGCCTAATCTTATTCCTCGAGAACTGCTTCACCAAAAGG
This sequence comes from Troglohyphantes excavatus, assembly GCA_963932185.1. NCBI lineage: Eukaryota > Metazoa > Arthropoda > Arachnida > Araneae > Linyphiidae > Troglohyphantes > Troglohyphantes excavatus. Next base: position 11,571,099 of record OZ010668.1, read on the forward strand.
CTTTGAAACTTCCTCCCGATCTATATATACGAGGCTCAAACTCCGGTGGGTGGTTACTATTTTTATATTTTGTTACCTTTTTCTCTCTTTTCAAGTTTTCGGTCCATAAGCGGCTTTGGCGCTAACAGCAACAATCAATTTGGTTCTGGAGCGAAGAAATCGATGTTCCAGCTCTGGTGTTGGGTGGAGATATGGAAGTATGGATGTCTTATCGCATATCCGTGGCTTATATAATGCGGATATGTAATATATGTTTTTTATCATTTGTGGGGTTTACTTCGAATAGGGCTCCTGGGGTCAATGTAGGAATGGATTCCGGTGATCGGTTTAATCGTGGAAATGAATGGCAGCTTTGGAGTGTCTATTGATATAAAGGAGAACCGGGTTTGATATGAAAGAGGACACATTGATGTTAATTTGAAAAAAAATTAAATGATTATTGGGTATCTGTACCTCAGGACCAGGCGGGCCTACAATGTACAAAAAAATGTCCTTAAAAATGAGTACATGGAAGTACTTGTGTTTCTTTGAGTACGATTGCATCGCGTAAATGAGCGATGACGTACTCTAACTTAAGTAAACGTACTTTCTCGAAAATGAGCAGTATGGTTTAATATTGCTAATATCAGATTCTGTTCGAGCCATTTTAACAAAGCTTTATGCCTGTACTGGGGAGTGTGTTTGGAGACAGAACCGGACTGGAGAAGGCGCTGCGCTGTAAGGAAAGCACTTAAAAATGAGTACCTGAACATATTTGTTTTTCTATGAGTACAATTGCAATGTAAATGAGCGATGATTTACTCTAATTTAAGTAACCTTATTTTTTAAAAAATGAGCAGAGCGTTTTAATATTGCTACATAATATCAGTTCCTGTTCGATCCATCTTAACAAAGCTGTACTGGCGTGTGAGTTTGAAGACAGAACAGGACTGAGGCCGGCACTGTACTGTAAAGAAAGTACTTAAAATGAGTACCTGAACATACTTGTTTTTCTTTGAGTACAATTACATCGTAAATGAGCGATGACGTACTCAAATTTAAGTATTCGAACTTTCTCAAAAATGAGTAGTGTGGTTTAATATTGCTAATATCAGCTTCTGTTCGAGCCATCTTAACAAAGCTTTATGCCTGTACTGGCGTATGTGTCTGGAGACGGAACGGGACGGGCCGACACTGAACAGTAAAGAAAGTACTTAAAAATGAGTACATGGAAGTACTTGTTTTTCTTTGAGTACAATTGCATCGTAAATGAGCGATGACGTACCCAAATTTAAGTAATCGTACTTTCACAAAAATAAGCGGTGTGATTTAACATTGCTAATATCAGCTTCTGTTCAAGCCATGTTAACAAAATGACCTGCAAATTTAAAATAGTTGTTCAGAAGATGTTTTTCACATTATTTGATGACGATTGCTTAAATGGAAACTGAGTTATTACGACTCAATTATCTTACTTTCCATTCTTTTACAAGGTTTTTTTTAACATTGCTTCTGTTTATAACGTATCCACGTCGCTCTGGTAGTACTACTAGACTTCGGAGCGGACAACATCGGGTAGAAGGACTGGGTTCGATTCCTGGTTATAATTGCTGAAATTTATTGAAAGTGATTTATAAAATCAGTTTATGTATACAGCAACTGCTCTTTTTATTCATTTTACTCATTTTTGAGTACACATCCATTTCAAATATGAAACTATGCGTTCGGAGCTACGATTAGCGTATAATGTAATCAAAAATAAGTATATTTTACTTATATTTAAATACATATTTTTAACTATGTAGGTCTAAATTTGGCGATTTTTGATTTATTGCAGAATATATCTTAAAAGTTTGTATTCTCTCGAAATTATCATCACTTTTCAAAATAGATGTTAAAAATAAGTGAAATGTACTCATTTCTGAATACATTCAATACTTATCATGGCTCCGATTACATAAGTTTGAATTTTAAAAATACATGTACTTAAAAACGAGTACAATGGGTGAAAATTAATAAAAACAAAAGATACTAGCCTACACAGGCTGCCTCCATATATCACTTATAATAAATATCGACAATTACAACCAAGACCTACCGGGAATCGAACCCACATCTAAAATCACCGCTGTCCGGTGCCTTATCCGTTAATCTACCAGGGCGACGTAATAATTAATTTGGCACAGTGTCCCCCCCCCCCCCCCCAAAAAAAAAAAAAAAAAACGTTTTATTCTTACCCAAACATGTATCATTAGTAAAACACTCAAAACTAAATATAAAAAAGAAAGATATTACTATAAAAATAAAATAAGGATTAAAATGTGTAGAAACAAAAAAAAACGACATATGATTTTTGACCCGAGAAAAATACTTTTAATATTTTAATATTTTATATTTCATTTTGACAAGTGATTTCTTTAAACTTTTATCAAAGTAAGTAAAATTGGTCCTATTTATCTTACATCCTACACAGCCTACACAGTTTGCCTCCATATATGACTTATAATAAATATCGACAATTACAACCAAGACCTACCGGGAATCGAACCCACATCTGAAAGCACCGCTGCACCGCTGTCCGGTGCCTTATCCGTTAATCTACCAGGGCGACGTAAAAATTGATTTGGCACAGTGCCCCCCCCCCCCCCCCCCCAACACGTTTTATTCTTACCCAAACATTTATCATTATTAAAACACTCAAAACTAAATATAAAAAAGAAAGATATCACTACAAAAATAAAAATAAGGATTAAAATGTGTAGAAACAAAAAAAAAACAATATAGGATTTTTGACCCGATACTTTTAATATTTTATATTTCATTTTGACAAGTGATTTCTCTAAACTTTCATCAAAGTAAGTAAAATTGGTCCTATGTATCTTACATCCAATTTTAAACCCCTATTTTCTTCTGCAACGGCAGTATTTCCTCTTCAAATGTTAGAGATCGTATCCTTTAGGCATTAGTCTGATTGAAATCAAGGTGCATCGTTTACTAAGATGAATAAAGCAGAGCAGATATTACGAAAGATTAAGAGACCTTGCTTCGTATAAGTAAATGCCAGTGCATTTTTTATTTAACTCAAGATCACAATTTCAGATTACTACAGCCAAGTATATTAGTATCCAGTAATGTTTATTTCATGTCAGATTGAAGAACTGTTTGCAATCGGGTCTAGGAACCGTTTCTGGTACCTTGGTTAAGGTGTACCTACTAAAAATTATTATTATTATTGCTTTTGTGAGGACGGTTTTCCAGGTTCTGTATTCTCGTATCGTCTAGAGGTCTAGAGAAGCCTAGAAACAAATTGATGTAGAGGAGTAAATAACTTTTAAGATGTATCTTTGCTTGCTTCGTTTTAAAGTAGAAACGGGTTTTTTTCTAATGGTATTTTTTTGTAGTAGTATTTTTACATATTACAATATTGAATACGAGTTAAATGATACGAGTTATCATTATTAATACGAGTTATCATGATTAATTTTCTAAAGTTAGTTTTTATCAAAATAATATTATTTTGCATGTTTGGCCCCGAATTGCTGAAGAACCCGTTACGGCATATATATTACAAACAATTTAGTGGCTGTCATCGGGACTCGAACCCACAGCCTATCGCCAGTCTTACACTCTATAAATAAACTACCAAGGCACATTTTAACTAGATAAAACTAATATTTAAAATATTTTAGGAATATATTTATTATATTAGGCTAATATTTAAAATATTTTAGGAATATATTTATTATATTAGGCTAATATTTAAAATATTTTAGGCTAATATTTAAAATATTTTAGGCTAATATTTAAAATATTTTAGTTTAATTGTTAAAATATTGTACGCTGAAATTTAAAATATATTAGGCTATTATTTAAAATATTTTGGTCTAATATTTAAAATATTGTAGGGTAATATTTAAAATATTTTAGGTTAATATTTAAAATATATTAGGCTAATATTTAAAATATTTTTGGCTCATATTTAAAATAATATATTAAAATGCGTGGTTTAAATTTTAAATAATTTCACAAATATTATTTAATGTTTATCCAATGATTTTTTTAAAAAAGATAACAAACTTATAAAATTCATTACAAAAGTGGTTTATTAATTAAAAGTTAAAAAAACTATTTCAATTATTAGAACATACGTATGGATTAAAAAAAAACGTATTTTTTACATTTACTGTAAACCAAATTTCTTTCATGTTCCTAAACATTTTCAAAAATCGATTCGATCATTAAGAATCAAATGTAAAAAAGTTTGAAAATATGTTACTACTATATTTATATGTGTTATTAAACGTTTAAAATAATATATTAATAACGTATTTTTTAGGCAACAAGCTTTTACAAAATGTACTAAAAAGTAAGAAATATTATTCGTAATTGAATAAAAACAAAAACATGTTCCTCAAGCAAACGTACCTTGGCAGTTTGCAGTGTAAATACTCTCTATTTTTTGTATTCAATGAATAACTATATTTACGTTTATATTTATATAACATGTAATAAAATCTTATTTTCTAACTCTTATTTATAAATTACATAAAAATTTCCTTTAAAATTAGCTTAAAAATTGTCAGTTTAATTTCTTTAAATTGACAGCAATATTATAAAAAAATAGTTGTATTTAAGGGGTCCATTCCTTTCACGCTGAAAAAATATCATTTTTGAGATATTCTCTGTTTATCATATTTTAAATTGTTCTGTTTAAAATATCTCATTTGCAGTAATTCAAAACTTGAAAGTATTTTTTAAACATTTTATTTTTAAATAAACCCACATATAGAATTGCATTGTTCGGAGGAATGTAGAGGCCAATTTACTCGAAACGTACTTTTGCAATTTTTAGGGGAACAATACTTAAAAACTATCTAAAATATATTCCTGACACTCTTTCTGACTGTTTTTGCAACCGCGTTAAACACTGTAATACAAGTTATAAAAGATTCAATGCACACTTTTATTTCTAAAAATATTTATGTCCTAAAAATTAGTAATATTTCGTGATTTTTTTTTAAATTCCTAACTTTGTGACATTCATTTAAAAATTAAATTCCTGTGTGAAAGCCTTAAAAACAATCGAAATAGTGCTATGTAAAGAATTCGGACTGATGACGTAAATTGTGACTAAACGAGATGTCCCCCCCCCCCCACACAAAATTAGTGAATTTAACTTGGGCTTTTAAAAGGGTGCCGGACCCCTTAAAAGTTTATTTACATAATTTTACAATCCTACCATATTTATATTCCTTCGTATCAATAGCAAGTATCTCTACACTGTTAAAAATATATATTAAAAAAATAAGTAAACCCAATCCATCTGTCTACTTGTCCGCACCACTCAAGTCCAGGACCTTATTCGTTATACCAAAATAGAGCGACCTGCATAAGTTATAAACATAAGTAATGTTAAAAAAGGCGTGACGAAAGAATAGGTAGTAAGAGTATTGAGTTGTCATAACTTAGTTTCCATTTAAGCAATCGACGTCAAATAATGTGGAAAACCATCTTCTGAACACCCATTTTAAGTTTGGTATGTCTCTCTGTTAAGATGGCTTGAACAGAAGCTGATATTAGCACTATTTAACCATATTGCTCCTTTTTGCAAAAGTGCGATTACTTAAATTTGAATACCTCATCGCTCATTTACGATGCAATTGTACTCAACGAAATACGAGCACGTCCATGTACTCATTTTTAAGCACATTTTTTTTATATTGTAAAATACACGTACCCCAGACTCCATTTAATCTCAGCACAAATTCACCATTGTATTCCCCACATCACCCAACAAGCAACTCGCATTGTCACAACCAACAGAAAGGGAAAAAATATCAACAGAAAAGGGAAAAAAAAATATCCAATCCAACTCTTTCGAACCCAACACCTCCCACCCCCTCTCACCCCCATCTGCTACACAATTACTCGCATGACCAAAAGATCTCGACAAAAGACACCAAGGGGAACGCACAGGTTTTCTCTGTGCCCCAACCCCCCTAAGAAGACCGGACAAGTTTCCCCGCGAAAGAAGAAGAAGAGGGGAAGAGGGAAAATGCATCCCTCGGTTGCCATGGTTACCGCATCCTTTCGCGTCCCTCATTTATCTCGAACCTCCTTCCTTCTTCTCTGTCTCCTGGTTTTTCATGCGCGACCGAGAATTACCATGCGGTGCCCGATGATGGATGCAGTTGCCACGGACCTCGTCATTGACAGATTCTTCTGCTAGGGAAAATGGAGTGACGTCATGAGGTTCCTTTCGAATAGGAGGGGGGATAGGACGGATATTTGTTATTTTTTAGGGGAATTTTAATATGTCAGGTTAAGGCCTGTGGCTGAAGATAATGTATTCATCGATATGTTTAGACCATTGAATGGCCGAGAGAGAATATTTGACTAATAATCGGAGTGCTGTGAGGTTTTCTTTTCAGTGACCCAAATTTGTTTTACCCTCCCCCCCCCCTCTTTGCCGCCCATTAGCCGGGGTAGATGGCTCAGCATTCCAGACGAGTATACAAGTTAAAATTTACAAAGTTACCAAGTTTAAAATTAGATAAGTTACAAATTTAAGATTAAAAAGTTACACAATTTCGAATGGGGGTTAAGTTACTAATTTAAAATTACTTAAGTTACAAATTTAAAATTACTTAAGTTACAAATTTAAAATTACTTAAGTTACAAATTTAAAATTACTTAAGTTAAAAATTTTAAATTACTTAAGTTACAAATTTAAAATTGCTTAAGTTACAAATTTAAAATTACTTAAGTTACAAATTTAAAATTACATAAGTTACAAGTTTAAGCTTAAAAAGCTGCATAATTTAAAATTACTTAAGTTACAAATTTTAAATTACAATGTTTAAAATTACATAAGTTACTAGTTTAACATTACATAAGTCACAAGTTTAAGATTAAAAAGTTTTACAATTTAAAATTACTTAAGTTACAAATTTAAAATTACAATGTTTAAAATTACATAAGTTACAAGTTTAAATTTACATAAGTTACAAGTATAAATTTACTTAAGTTACAAATTTTAAATTACAATGTTTAAAATTACATAAGTTGCAAGTTTAACGTTACATAAGTTACAAGTTTAAAATTAGATAAGTTACAGAGTTTAAAATTAGATAAGTTACAAGATTGAAAGCAGATAAGTTATAAGCTTAAAATTACAAAATTTGAAATTACATAAGTTACAACAATAAAATTACAAAGATTACAATTACAAAGTTACAGAGTTTAAAAGTAGATGAGTTACAAGCTTAAAATTACAAAGTTACAAAGTTTTAAATTACATAAGTTGCAAGTATAAAATTGCAATGTTACAATGGTTAAAATTACGTAAATTGCCAGTTTGTTTTAAAATTATAAAGTTACATAGTTTAAAATGTCAACGTTTAAAATTAGATAAGTTACAAGTTTAAAATTACAAATATTACAATTACAAAGTTACAGAGTTTAAAATTAGATAAGTTGCAAGATTAAAATTATATAATTTACAAGATTAAAATTAGATAAGTTACAAGTTTAAAATTACAAAGATTACAAAGTTACGGAGTTTAAAATTAGATAAGTTGCAAGATTAAAATTATATAATTTACAAGATTAAAATTAGATAAGTTACAAGTTTAAAATTACAAAGATTACAATTACAAAGATTACAATTACAAAGTTACAGAATTTAAAATTAGATAAGTTGCAAGATTAAAATTATATAATTTACAAGATTAAAATTATATAATTTACAAGATTAAAATTATATAATTTACAAGATTAAAATTATATAAGTTACAAGCTTAAAATTATAAAGTTTAAAAATACTTAAGTTACCAGTTTAAAAAACATAAGTTATCAGTTTAAAAATACATAAGTTACCAGTTTAAAAATACACAAGTTACCAGTTTAAAAATACAGAGTTACGAAGTTTAAAATGGCATAAAAGAGCGCAAGCGCACCGTACCACACTTTCCAAAAAACTTTACAAATGACACACAATGTACAACATACAAAAGTACTTAACTACACTTGAATAACAAAAGGACAAAACGTAAGGAAAACTACAAAAAACAAGAAGAGGATATAAATGAAATCAACAACTAGTTTGAATTGGTTAAACTCGAGGTTATTACAAATCTATGTTCTAAGTTACTCGAATCTCGACTTTCAGAGTGCAGCGAGCTCGTGGTAGGAGGGTTACTAGTTTCACACCTCGTCGTCCACAAAAAACATCTTCTGTTTATGACAAAACTGGATTATTTAGGTGCATTATAAATACAAAATTTTATAAAGGTTCATCCGATATTCAAACGTTATTGAATAAGAAGTATGTAAAGTTTTATTTTTATATATTAATAAATGTTAATCAATTTTAACATTGCTATATTTTATATTGATTTTTTTAATCTATTTTGAAAATTCAGAAAATGCATTGATAGGACTGAGTGGCCACAACTTTATGATCATCTGACATTTTTATGTAAATGAGCTATAATGCCACGCTGTTTCCGCCAGAGGTCGAGAGAGAAATAACACATTCAAAGTGCTTGCGTACAACGTAAGAAGAAGCATTTTGTTCGAAAAGATATACAAAATTATACGTAAAGGTATGCAAGGTATGGGTGTGTGAGCCCCAGTTGCTCAGTTAGTAAGGCGTTCAGCTACTAATCAGAGGATTGGTGGTTCGAATCCTTGAAATGGACTTGACATAGAAAAGTAAAAAAGTAGTGATCTTGCGATCGGTGGGTTGCCAGCTTCGCTACAAAAATACTAGAAAGTCGTCCAGAATATCCAACAAATTATACTGGCGTGTATACGGGACTGGTGCACGATAAATCTGATCGGGGTCCAAAGTCCCGACGTCTATTGAAGGCGTTGGGTGCCAGTTCAGGTGTTTCCTCGTCATCTGACCATGATTCTAAAATAACGAGGTGCATGTATTAATGTGTGTATGAATGTGTGTGTGAATGTGTATGTGTTCCCGGGTCTTTCCTTCGAGATTGACCCCGAACCGTCGCCAATAGCCCACTGTGCAGCTCTAGTGCGACGTTAATTAACAAAACCAACCAAAACCAGCAAGGTATGGGTGAAAAACTCTGACGGAATTTGAACGTGGGATGATTGTGGGTGCTCGGAGTTATGGAGTAAGTATCAGCAAAACCGCTGTATTTGTAAATTGTCAAAGAATTAGACTACAGCAAAAGTGTTTAAAGACTGGACTGTTAGTTCTCAACAAGATCTTGTAGTCCTCAGTGACTAAAGGCTTTAGCAGAAAGAAGAATGTCCAAATTTGTAAGGGACAACAGAAGGACAACAATGCAGCAGATTACAGCATATTTTAATCAAGGATCCTCTCAAACGATCTCAACTATTCGCCATACACTTTAACGTATTGAATGGACATGGGTATGATCACAATATTCTGGCCACTCAATATATAAGAAATGCACAATAATGACATTTCATTTATTAATTGCGCATGAATAATACATAGCTGCAAAACGTGGAAAGTCATCAGCAAACAGAAATATTGAAAACAAGGGTGCATAGGAAAGTATGTGCCATCTCCGTTTTAGTTGTTAGTAGCGCAAACGGTTAATCAATTTTCATCAATGGTGGGGCATGCCTGCTTGCACGCAACGGGATGGCAATCAATCATGCCACGTGCGCTTTTAGATTAATCACGACGCATGTGCGTGCAGACTTGACTTTATCAAAGTTTTACACAGTATTACAAATTATTTCTAGAGAAATACACGCATTATGGTGATATGCACTTGTGGAAACATTTAGCCAAGCAAAACATTTATATATTAAGATAAAATAGGCTTAGCAAGTGCAGGAACTCATAACCCGATGGAAATGTATACATTCTAAAACTATATACAATTTTTAAATTTTAAGATATATTGTGCTTTATTTTTAAATTGAATATTTGGGAATTTAAATAATGTAATGGCAATTACTATAAATAGGTTGTTCAGAAGATTGTCTTCCACGTTATTTGATGTCGATTGCTAAAATAGAAATTGAGTTATTACAACTCAATTATCTTACTTCCATACTTTTGACACATCATTTTAAAATATCTTTTGTTTATAACTTCTTCACGTCACCTGGCCCAACGGATATGGCACTGGGCTGAAGTGTCTGAGGATATGGGTTCGATTCCTTGAAAGCTTTGGTTGTAATTGTCGATATTTATTGGATGTGATTTATGAAGGCAGTCTATGTAGACAAGCAACTGCTATTTTTATTCATTTTTACTTATTTGACTTATTTTAGAGTACATGTCTTTTTCAAAAATGAAACTCTTGTATTCGGATCTATGCACATTTTTCATTAGTACATTTTTCTTATTTTTGAGTACCTATTTTTAACAGTGTAGTTCTACAAATTGACAAGAGAAGTTTTGGAATTTGAGCAACCCAATTCAACCTTTACTTATTATGTTTATTCTCTCATATAAATTTTATATTAATTAGAGAATTGTTCAAGCAATTAAAATAATGCTTGTAACCTACATTATATTTACCTTCCATTGTTTTAAAAACTCCAAAACCCCATCATTTTTTTAATAGCCCACAACGCTTTAGCCAAGACCAATTCCACCAATCCCCCTTTTTAAAAATTCTACCTACGTCCTCCCGAATGTTTTGCGACCCACCTCCTTGTTATCATTTAATGTCAGTTCGTCCATTTCAACCCATCTCCAGCATCGAACCGGTTGAAATTGATCGCTGATAAATGTCCTACGTGACTGATTTGAGCAATTTTCAATGGATTCCCTCCAATGTCTCATACATAAAAACAAGATATGACTCAAAAGTTGATTTTTTTATGTTGAAGTTTCTTCCAAAAGATCATCAATTCCATTCCCTCTTTGAGTAACACGTTCTCATCAAGTCCATTAAAAGGTCAGGTTCTCGGTGTCACGGTATCGCTTTACTGAGCGTCAACTAGTTACTGACAGGTTTATCTTTAAGTATATTGGGTTGATGTGTTTATTGATAGTTGATGATCAATTTCGAATTTTATTTATTTGAGGCACCGTGGGAATCAAGGTGAAGTAAATCCGCTGTAAATCTGGGTTGTAGTAGATTAGGTTGGGGGGGGGGGTTGATTTCATTGATAATTTAAAACCTTGAACGTTAAACTTGATTGCTTTTTAATTGATGAGATTACATTAATTAATTAAATAAAGGAAGTTTAAGGAAGACCTGAGATCCAAATCGTTGTATATTTATATATGAATTCAGAAATACCATTTTGTTACGTTACTTTAACGTATATTTCTGAACTGTAATCAAACAAGAAAAAATATTTAAAAATATTTTGCGTAGTTTTAGCTTAAATATGCTTTATATATAAAAAAAAAACAGTACTCCTCGTTTAATTTGTAATATTTTTTGATAAAATTTCAATAATATCAAAGTATTTACTACAGATGTATTAAGATAATTTTCGAATTTGTGTTTTAATTGTTTTCATGAACTTATTTTAAGTTCATAACCTAAAAATATTTACATTTTTATGGTCATTAATTCCCCCCAAAAATATATATATATTGGTGACCACACTCACCATTGTAATGAAAGGATTTTCGCCTTATTTTTAGCATACTTATGAGGTAGGATATTGTAAGAGAATAAAGGGAGCAGTATATGAATCTTAAACATTCAAATTTCTTACCACTGTGCAGCTCTAGTGCGACGTTAATTAACAAAAATAAACAAAACCAAATCAAATTTCTTAAATCATTTATATTTTATTAAAATAAATACTTTGTATCGAAACCCTTTTGAATTACAGAATTAAATTCAAGTATATACCTGAATATTATTTACAAGGTGATTTGTGAAACATTAAAAAAAATATCACTGTATAAACTGTTAAAAATTATTACGACATTGTACAAAAATTTGGTACCCATTTAGTTGCAACCATTATATGGTGCTTAGTTTCACCATATTATAGCTACCACGAATACTATTTACTGGTGAAACAATGCAGCAAAATAGCTACCCCCACTAAAATTTAGATTAGATCAATTATTCTCATATTTTACCCTCCGATCACAAGATCAACCCTTTTTTTCTTATCTTTGTCACCAGAACTAGCAATCCTATGATTACCAGCTGAACGCCTTTACCCACTGAGCAACCGGGCCACGGTAACCCTGTCTGCGGTATGGTTGATGTAGATGCAGCGAAGATTTCGTTTGCAGTTCAGGAAATTGCACGTTTGTTTGGTAAACGCTGCGCTATTCTCGATCAGGGATTTTTGGTTCAACCTAGATTGCACCTTAATAATGTGATTGGTTTGGTTAATTAACGTCTCACTAGAGATGTACAGTAGGCTATTGGCAACGGTTCGGGGCCTATCTCGAAGGAAAGACACGGGAACGATGCCTCGTATTTTTGAACCATGTTCAGATGACGAAGACAACACCTGAGCTGGCACCCAACGCCTTCAATAGACGTCGGGATTTTGAACCCCGATCAGATTTATTGTGCACCAGTCCCGTATTCACGCCGTTAATTTCTGTGGATTTTCTGGACGACATTCTAGTATTTTGGTAGTAAAGTTGGTAACCCTCCAATCGCAATATCACTACTTTTTTCCTATTCTCAGTCAAGTCCATCGCACAGGTTCGAACCGGGAACCCTCGGATTCCCAGCTGACGCCTTAATCCACTCGGCCACGGAGGCCCCACCGTAATAATGTGAAAGTTGTCGTTATTGCAGAGCACTAAGGTATGGTGCAACATTGAACTAAAAATTTTAACTGTGTATTGTTGTACAAAGTATGTAAATATCAAGCAGTTGTAAGATATATTGTTGTGCGAAGTATGTAAATATCGAGCAGTTGTAAGATACATTGTTGTACAAAGTATGTAAATATCAAGAAGTTGTAAGATACATTGTTGTGCGAAGTATATAAATATCAAGCAGTTGTAAGATACATTGTTGTGCGAAGTATGTAAATATCGAGCAGTTGTAAGATACATTGTTGTACAAAGTATGTAAATCTCAAGCAGTTGTAAGATACATTGTTGTGCGAAGTATGTAAATATCGAGCAGTTGTAAGATACATTGTTGTGTGAAGTATTTAAATATCGAGCAGTTGTAAGATACATTGTTGTACAAAGTATGTAAATCTTAAGCAGTTGTAAGATACATTGTTGTACAAAGTATGTAAATATCAAGCAGTTGTAAGATACATTGTTGTGCGAAGTATGTAAATATCGAGCAGTTGTAAGATACATTGTTGTGCGAAGTATGTAAATATCGATCAGTTGTAAGATACATTGTTGTGTGAAGTATTTAAATATCGAGCAGTTGTAAGATACATTGTTGTGCGAAGTATGTAAATATCGAGCAGTTGTAAGATACATTGTTGTACAAAGTATGTAAATATCGAGCAGTTGTAAGATACATTGTTGTACAAAGTATGTTAATATCGAGCAGTTGTAAGATACATTGTTCAACAAAGTATGTAAATATCAAGCAGTTGTAAGATACATTGTTCAACAAAGTATGTAAATATCAAGCAGTTGTAAGATACATTGTTGTGCGAAGTATGTAAATATCTAGCAGTTGGCAGATATAAAATGGTGTTATATTTTATCTTTTCTAAAAGCATAAATTTATAATTACCACATCCATGCAAAAAAATAAAATATGCTGAATTACGGCTCTTCATATAACACTTTATCCTCGGTACATTAATTGAAATGCTAATGTTTTTCTTTATTAATAAATATCTTTATGAACACTTTTTTATACAAAACTTTCAAAGGAAATATAATTTAATTTGTAGCAGAAACAAATTTAATTAATTGAAATCTTCGCTCGGTTCTTTGACAAAAAAAAATTACAAGTACATCCGAGGAAACATTCTGAGCGAAACTCAAAACATTTCTGAAAATTTAAAAGAATATGGAATTAACTTCAAAACAAAATCAAGCTAATTTCATCAGTTAAAGAAACGTTACTACTCTTTTAATCGTTTACTAAAAATTAAAAACAATTTACGAAGCAATATATTTCGATTTTTCTTAAACAAATTAAGCTCACGAAAAATACTTCCCTTAAGAACTATGACGCACCATTTCGTATAAATTAAACGTTTCGAATACTATAAAATGTAAGGAGAAAAAATTACGAATATTTCCCTTATCAAATTCAATTACTTTCGTCAAAAAGCGCCGAGCCCAGAATATCCAGGCCAAACTTTACATCCGGATTTTAAGAGCTGGCATTTTTAGAAAAATCTACCTAAGTTATACATTTTTATTCGCCAAGTATTATTCATTTATCACAAAAATTCCATTTATTTTTATTCCGGCACAAAGTAAAAGTTTATTCGGGAAATTTATCTTTCGCTACGGATTCACTTAAGTTCATTTTTTTTTCTGTGCCAGATTGGCCGGGATATTTCCATGCTTTATATTAGTGATGCTGTTTTTTTTCCCTTTTCAGTTTCCTGATGTAGTTTTCATTTAATAAGTCTTTTTTAACCGATTAATTTATCTTTCTCTCAGTGGCGTTTGTTTTTATCTTAGTTTTGAAACACTCATGAGTTAAACAGTAGAAACTGCATAGTGAACAATTGGAGTTCAGAGTCCATTTAATTTTATTTTGGAGTAGCAGAAATACTCGTTTTTCGAACGCAGTTAAAAATAACAATATACAATATGGATTAATAAAACAATTATTCTTGAAACCAAGGTCTAGTAATAGCCCAGTAGAGATAGGATTTTGGCTTGCAAAAAATGGAGTAGTTTTGATTTTCGGGTATGTTGTATGTATCGACCCCCTCGTGAAAAATCCAAGTTTTCGACCTCCCACCCCTTGTGCGTTTTCCGCCATCTTGAAAAAACCGCTAAAAAAAGGCACTTTTTAAAGTTTTTCCTCAATAACTCTCTTCCAGTACATTTTAGGTTAAAAGTCACAATTACAATTTTAAAGAGCATTACATTTCCTACAAATTTCATGTATCACATATTGGAAAATTCTGAACATGTGCTGAGATATAGGGCCGTACAAATCTATAAAAATTTCAAAAAAATTAAAAAAGTCAAATATGTCGTTAGTTTTACTTGAATAACTTTTTCTGTGCAGTTTAGCGTAAAATGCATAATAACCAATCTTATGGAGGATTATATTTACTACAAGATCCATACAAAATATTTGTAATTACTACGAACAGATGCCGAGAAATGTTGAAATAACAATTTTGGTGAAAGTTGGTTGTAAACTGCAAATATCACCCTTTGTTGAAATTAGTATTCCTGAAAGTAATATCTTTAATCTATTATGTATGTAATATATACATGTAGTTCACGTATGTTGTACATGAACTTGCATGCAATACATGAGATTTATGTCAAATTTAGGAGAATACAAAAACTTTACAATGAAAAACACAAATTTTTAAAGCATTTAGAAATACCTATATTTAAACTTAATACAATTTGAAAATGCATCTTAACTTTTGTTTTAATGATATATACAAAATCTCAAATTAAAAATCCATCATAAAGTTTTTTTGTTTTAGCACAGGTGTACTTGATGTATATAGTTCATTACTTCAACCAAGGCAGTAGATCGTCAAACTCGTCTTCTTCCATGTTCAATTCAACCTCTGGTGCATTACTGCTGGACTGGAATCCACAATGAAGACATACTATGGAGCATCGAAGCCCAGCTTTTTTTGCAGCTGCATTTGTTACCACAAGTCTTTTTGCATTGGCACGAAATCATGTTAAACAATGCCTGTGGAGCTGGTTCTTTATTCATTGGGACTGGAGTTAGGCCACCAATATCCTTCTTCCAGCTCTATTTGAGAGCGTCTTTTTCTTATCCCATCCAGGTATGAACTTACAGATAAGTTCTACATGCATGATATTGAACTGATCCTTAGTTGGATGTAGTCAAGCCAAATTGAATGCAGCTTTAGCAACTCCTCTATAGAAGTGTTTAGGTCACCGCCAAAAATGGCCACAAGGGAAGTTTCAGTGGCTTCCGTGATGTTTTCTTTTTCTGCAACTGGATCTTTGAAAATGGTAATACTTTCATTGTGGAATACATCACTTTCTAATGTGGTACAAAACTTCATTTTCCCGGGCCCAAATAGAACGGAGATTGTATCGCAGGCACTTATCGCATGTAGAAAAATAATGTTTTCTACAATATTTTTATATATTTTGGAGTACAAGGCATCTGCCATGTTGCTCCTACCAGATTTGCAAAAGAACACATTGTCTGGTGCTAAACCCGTGGCCAATACTAAAAGGTCAATGTATTTACCAATAACTACAACAGAATCGTATGCATCTGGGATCACAGAGGTTCTAGGAGTAACAGAAATAATCACTCCCATTGCATGAAATGTACCTTCTCCATTCAGAGTGTTAACGTTGAAGTCAGCTTTATCAAAAATGAATTGGCAGAAGGCATTTTTCTTGAGGGTTGCGTCCGCATGAAGTACAGCAGATAGCTCAAATATAAAAACTTCATCATAACTGGAAGAAAATCCGTGATCCAAATTTCTTGTACAAATAAGTACCTACTCCAGAGAGAAGGGATGACAAAAATGACAGTGATCTTACTGCGGCTATCACTGAATGTGACAATGTCACATTCAGTCCATCCAGCTGGCCTTTCTTGTCTTTCATAATCACACTTTCCATGAAATAAAGTAAAGAAGGTGGTATCACAGACTTCACATCCTGAAGGAAGTCAACTGAAGGTGTATACACGCTATTGTCATAAACGTGAGAACGAATGTCTTCTGCGATGACGTAAGCTGCAACCTGAAGGATACGAAAACGTTCTTCTTCCAAGTTTTTTTTTCCTTTCGCCGTACCAGTTATCACTGAGAATTTTGTAACTAGTCTTTTTGAAACATATCACTGATGTATGGGGATGTGAGTCAGCAATCAATACATCATCTCCATATTGTTTCCGAAGCCTCGCTTTTATAATTCTCATATCTGAACAAAACTCTCCTTCAATCTGATTAACCAAGTCTTCAAATGAAAACTAGCACCAGTAGAATCGGGTAGAGTCAAAATGCGTCGAAGTATTTTATGCGCCCATTGGTTCCCACATGCATTGACAATACTCAAAATTGATTCTTTCATGGACAGTTTTCCACACAAAAACACTTTATCACGTCTATCCAAAGTGTATTTTTTCTGCTTCTCCTCGAAATCCTTAGGTAATTCGTTTCCACAGAGGAAGCAGTGATGTTTGAAAGTGAAAACACATTCATTCAACGATCTACGGGATGGTCCAGGTGCAGTCTGAAAAGCTGCCCTTCGGAGGTAAGCTGCAATCAGCTTGTCATTATTAGTTCTTTTGGCATGAAGTATCAACCCTGACTTCATTCACATTATTCAGAAAAGCAGAGTGAGTTGAAAGTTTACGCTTTACACTGGACTCACGTAATTCGCCTAGCTCTTTTACTACGAACGTTTCACTTTCACCCGAACTTTCAGCACAGATAAAGCACACAGTTCCATGTAAACTCGACATTTTGAACAAAAGAGCACACACTACAGAGCTTAAAAACAAAAAAAACGAGCAAACACAACAGAACGAGAACCGAAACTCCTATAACTGGAAATATGCAAGAGAAGGAAGGGAAAGTACGTGCGTCATTGTTATTGTTATTTCAACATTTCTCGTCATCTATTGGTAGTAATTACAAATATTTTGTATGGATCTTGTAGGACATTTATTCCTCTACAAGATTCGTTATTATGTATTTTATGTTAAACTGCACAAAAAAAAGTTATTCAAGTAAAACTAACAACATATTTGACTTTTTTCATTTTTTTGAAATTTTTATAGATTTTTACGGCCCTATATCTCAGTACATGTTCAGAATTTTCCAATATGTTATACATAAAATTTGTAGGAAATTTAATGTTCTTTAAAATTGTAATTGTGATTTTTAACCTAAAATGTACTGGAAGAGTGTTATTGAGGAAACACTTTAAAAAGTGCCTTTTTTTAGAGGTTTTTTCAAGATGGCGGAAAACGCACTAGGGGTGGGAGGTCGAAAACTTGGATTTTTCACGAGGGGGTCGATACATACAACATACCCGAAAATCAAAACTACTCCATTTTTTGCAAGCCAACCTCTTTTTTTGAGCTATCTCTACTGGGCTATAATGCATATATTGATTTATATTTTAACCATCGCAATTTCCAAAAGAATTTTAATGTAAGCCGGGCATTGAGTATTCATACTCTGGATAATCTCATTAATTAGCTGTGTAGCAAAGAAGTGCCACGCCTGGCGTTGAGTTGCTTTCAATTGTTTAAGGCTCGTTGATGGCCGATACAATTTGTCTTAAATACATCACTGTTAAAAATAGGTACTTAAAAATAAGTAAAATGTAATCAATTTTTATTACATTCGATGCTTGTAATAGCTCCAAATACATAAGTATCATTTTTGAAAAAGACATGTACTCAAAAATAAGTACAATGAATAAACAGAGCAGTTGCTTGCCTACATAAACCACATTCAATGACTTCCAACAATTACAACCAGGATTTACAGGTAATCGAACCCTATCTACCTGCCAATGTCCACACCGAAGTCCAGGGTCTTAACCGTTCAGCGACGGGTGGAAGTTATAAACAGAAGTAATGTTACAAAGGCGTGCCAAAAGAATGAATGTTAGATAATTGAGTTGTAATAACTAAGTTTCCATTGACGAAATCGACATCAAATAATGCGGAAAACCATCCTCAGAACAACTATTTTAAGTTTGCTGGGTCGCTTTGTTAAGATGGCTTGAACATAAGCTCAGATTAGCATTATTAAACCACACTGATAATTTTCTCGAAAGTATGATTACTTAAGTTTGAGTACATCATCGCTGATCTACGATGCAATTGTACTATAAAAACGAGTATGTTCAGGTACTCATTTTAATACCTTTTTTATTACAGTATTTACTACTGCATCTTAGGCAATGCCGGCTACATCGAAAGTTTGATATATATATACAATCCCGGAACTCCCAAGTCCAGTTTCTATCCTTTCCGGACAAGCATTAAGCTGCCCACGCTCCCTACGTGACTATCCGAGAGTTATGATCGTAGAAAAACACTCGCGTGTAAAAAAAAAAGACCAACTACAGCTCCCCTTTTACTTTCTTTCCACAAAAATCCCCTTTAAAATGTTCCGAAATCTACTTTTTTGTTTTCGGTCCCCACACACAAGCAATTTTATTACGGAATCAAATAAAAAACAAAACTCTCTACATTAGCTGGAAGTAGGCCACATACATTTTACTATACTTTTATTACTTCTTGACTTTTATCTCGACAACGTCCGAGTGTCTCGGAATGGTCCTTGCTTTACGTTAAGTGTCCCCTAAAAATGTTTTCAGTTTGGGGTCCTGGGAGTGCACGGGCATAAATGCCCTTCAAGAATACTTGTAGTGACATAAATGAGTTTATATGGATACTAGTTTTCAACCTCTCTTCGACTTTGTGGTAATTCGCCATAAAGTTATATTTTTTGTAGCGATTTCGTCAAGTTTTGACTTTAAAATGTGAACGATCGGAAGCGTTTTTAAAATTGGGTGATTTTATTAGTCTTCTATAAATAAAAAGAAGAGTGTTTGTATGTTAGTACTTTTAAAACATGGCATTTAAAATGAGTAAAATGTACTCATTAGTGAATACATTCGATGTTTATGAAAGCACCGATTACATTAATCATAAGTTTGAAAAAGATATGCACTCATTTTTAAGTACATAAAGGGAATCAGTTTTAATTCTATTTAGTTTTATATTCGAAATTATATATGAGCTCCAGTATTCATTTTTGAGTACATGCGGGAACAGCTTGTATAATCGTTTTCGAATTTGAATGTATATACTCAATTTTGAGTATGTATATCCTCAATTTTGAGTATATATATATATTCAATTTTGAGTATGTATATACTTAATTTTTAGTATGTGTATACTCAATTTTATGTATCTGTATACTCAATTTTATGTATCTGTATACTCAATTTGAGTATGTATATAATCAATTTGAGTATGTATATAATCAATTTGAGTATGTATCTATCTAATACTATTAAACGAGCAATGTCACTATATTTGTTTGTTCGTTTGTTTGTTTGCACAATCTCCAAATCCGCTCTAACGATTTTCACAAAAATTGATGTATTAGCAATTTTCGGGGTAAAAATTCGATTGGGATAGGTTTCATCTTCGAAAAATTTCATTTAGAGGGTGAAATAAGTAGATTAAAAGTTCCATTTAACGCTTTCCATTGCAAATTATTCATCGCGTATGAGTTAATAGGTTATATGCCAATAGCAGTTAAATGTTATTTAATTCTTAATATGTTATTTTAATTTAAAACGTGCAAAATATTGTGATGATGTATTTTCATTATAGTTTTTATTTTAAAATAAAGTATTTTTTCTCATAAATAAACGAAGGAAACATCAGTAAATTAAAATTAAAATTGAAAATCGTTTGCGTTTTTAAATAAACAAAATACACATTCGAATCACGTGACTATTTCGTCTACTAAATGCTATAAATTTTCTAATAAATATTTAAAAAATAACTTGAACAAAATCGTTTGCATTTAAAATAATCAAAGTTTAAACAAATTTAATCCTGCGATTTTTTACTGTTTCTGCACGTGACGTCATAAGTGGAATTCACAAGAGAAATTTTTAAAATTCCATATAAAAAAATATCGTTTGGATAAACAAGTAGATTTTTTTATTCCATGTAAAATGGATTATGTATTTCCGTAAATAGAATATGGAATTTTCAAAACAAAAATTAGAAGCAATTGCGTTTGTTTTGTTAAGTATTTATATTCCAATGAAATCAATTGAATAAGTTTTTATTAAATTAATGTTACATGTTATTTATAAAATATATATTTATTTACATTTAAAATTTAACTTTGTTATAAATTTTTATTTGATAAGTTTTATTTTAGCAATTGTTAATAAATATTTTTTTTAGAATTTATATGCTAATGGATATCAATAAAAGAAGTTTTATTAAATTAATTTTAAGCAATATTTATAAAGGTAAAAATATAATTTTATACATTTAATAAACTATTTTCTTCTATTATTTATAGCTTTTATTTTACCAATTATTCATAAATACACTTATTTCTGATAGTATTAAACAAGAAATAAAGAAAAATTCAGAGTTTTCCAGTTTTCAAGATATGTTTTGGAAATTGTGAAAAAGGAAGTGTTTCCAAAAGTTAACATTTGTTTACCATGGACACTTTGCGCTGCTTTGTGTGGAAATTACATGACGCCATTTCAAGATATAAGTGACTTCACGCGCATTTTTTATTGGTTGATGGTAACCACATGGTTTGTTATTTACCAATCACAAAGGCTAATCGACCATGCGTTTTTGTTATTCCGTAAAAATTTTAATCTCGGGACCATGTCATGCATAGTGTCTATAAAAATTGTTTGGTATTTATTAATTCCACTTTCTAATGAGTAAATAATTAATGAAAACGTTAAATTGTTTTAAATGATATTTTTTTCTCTGTATAACTGATATCAGCAAATTTGTCATATAAAGTTTTTAATGTAAAAGCAACATTTCTATGATATTTTGTACAATTTAAAAATGAACTGTTTCTCGAATTACGTAAGTAAGTTTAGTTTAGAGAGTGATTGAAAATTAGTAATGAGATTTTACAATAGAACAACGGAAAAAGAGTTTAAATTTTTCATTAACAAACTTAAAATTATTTGTAAATAGAAATTTCACATCATTTACTATAAACGTGTTTTAAATTTATTTACTTTGTTACTTCAAATAAGTTTCTTCTTTATTTAAAGGTTTGTCCGAAATAACCTTGCACCTGCCTAATTAAGTATGAAATTATTGTCGATATTAAATTGCATTAGATAGTAATAACAAAATACTGAATAATGTTCTCGTATTACGTTAATATGTTTAGTTTCAAGCAGATAATTAAATGAGTAACGAGACTTTATACAATATAACAAAGGAAATAGAGTTTTTAATTAAAACGTACATAGTAATTTAAACGCTTGAAAAAAAAAGTTTTCACATACAAACAGAGAAATTAATTTCAGCAAATTTAAAACTCTTTTTAAAAATAAATTTTACATTTACCGTAAATGTGTTTTTAATTATTTTTATCATGTTACTTTAAATAAGTATTTTGTTAATAAAAATGTGTTCAAAGTAACTATATTGTTTTCAAGACCCAGACTGCAAGCTACCAACTCATATTTTATATTCTGTAACCTTTTCTTAGGAACAAAATTATAAACTATTCCTAACAACTGTCGCAAATTTCAACACGTGTCATTTTCAAACATTAGGCTAAATAAAATAATATATGTGTATTGAAAAGTCGAGAACGGCAGCTTCATCATTAAAAAAATCTGTTTAACAGAAAAAATAGATTAATATTAGTTTATTCGTAACTACTATTATATAATAAAAACTCTTATATTTAGATTATAGAAAAAGTTTAATTTTATAGAAGGTTGATTTTTGATGCCGTTATAATGAAATATACCGGCATCGGTATTGGTTCAAATTATATTATTTTACACTGAATTAAATATAAAACTTTATTTTCGTTCATTTTCGTCACTACGATTAATTCCGAATCACACATAAAATTATTCGAAATAAGTAAATATCTTTATTATTGATTACACGTTTAATAAGAATATAAAACATTGTTCGTTCCTGATTATTTGTGTATGCAGTTTGAAGACAAAAAAAATACCGAAATAATTTTGCAGTAGCAAAAAATAATTTGATCTCCATTATCCTAATCTTCTTAATAACAAAGCTACTTTGCATAGTATTTAAAATTCCATTCAGTTACTCAAGAGTTAAACTGAAGCAAACATCATTTCAAAAGATTACTAAAATACTGAACAACAAGAATGTTGTCCCGTTTTATCATGCAAATGAAATGTTTGTACTACAATTGTGCAAACGGGTGTATTAGTCGCTCGGAATCGCTAATAACATTAATTTAAGTCACTTTTGCAGAATTTATACGGTATCGTTTCAACCTTGACGCGTTTAACCAGTTTTATGAGCATATTTCTAAGAACTTAAGGATATTTCGATAAAAATACGTTAGACGATACAAAAATATCACGAAACGTCTAACCGCTGATATGGACATTTCAAAGCATTTGCATTTAATTCGATTCATTAAAACTATTATTAAGTAAAAAATGTGAAAGCGAGCTGGGCTCGGTACCCTGGTACTATAATCAATTTGAGTATGTATATAATCAATTTGAGTATGTATATACTCAATTTTAAATATGTGTATACCCAATTTTAAGTATGTATATACTCTATTTTTAGTATGTATATACCCAATTTTGAGTATGTACAACCAAATTTCAAAAATCATTCTTCACTTACAAATTTATAATTGAATGTACAAAGTGCATTTATTTTTTTGTTTTAAATAATTAAATATATAAATGTTATTTTCTTTAAAGAAATATGTATTCATTTTTCGTATCATCAATTTTAAGAAATCTTATTTTATAATCAAATTTAAGGATCTTATTTTTAATGTTTAATTACTCATATTAATGAAAATACACACAGAATAATCCGAGAGAATCTTATATACAAAATACATAACATCTACATTTGAAATAATTTTGTCCATGTTGTTATCATAAAGTTTCAATACTGCTTTCCATACAGTGGCGCTGATTGAATGCACCAATCACAGATAATTCTGTAAAATACCACGCGCGTTAACACGTCCGTGTAGAATATCCTATCCTATAGGACGTTATTAATGCACTTAGCTTTGCAGAATAATATGGGATTGGTTCATACAAACCACATTGATAAAAATAGTTCAAAAATAAATAAAATGTATGAAATATTTAGTATATTCGATGCTTATCATAGCTGCGAAGTTTCAATTTTTAAAAAGACATGTACTCAACAATTAGCGTAATGGATAAAATCGAATATAAAGAGCAGATGTTAATCTACATTGGCTGCCCCTATAAATCACTTTCAATAAATATCGACAATTAAATTATCGACTCACCTGGGAGCGAACCCAGGTTCTCAGGGATCGCATCCCAATGCCTTATCCGCTGTACTACTAGGGCGACGTGAAAAAGTAGAACAGATAAACAGAAAACATGTTAAAACGGTGTGCCAAAAAATGGAAAGTTAGATAATTGAGTTGTATTCATTAAGCATTTTTTCCATTTAAACAATCGACATCAAATAATATGGAAAACCATCTTCTGAACACATATGTTAAGTTTTTCAGGTCGCTCTGTTAAGATGGATTGAACAGAAGTTGATTTTAGCAATATTAAATCACACTGCTTATTTTTGAGTAAGTACGGTAACTTAAATTTGAGTACGTCATCGCTCATTTACGATGATCTTGTACTCAAAGAACAATGAGTAGGTTCAGGTATGCATTTGCAAGTATTTTTTTTTACATAGCACATAGATTGAATGGAACATCTCTCACATAGGTTTCTGGTCTAGTTTGGTTTGGTTAATTAACGTCGCACTAGAGCTGCACAGTGGGCTATTGGCGACGGTTCGGGTCAATTTCGAAGGAAAGACCCGGGCACATATACACATTCACACACACGTTCATACATTCACTTCGTTCATTTAGAACCATGGGGAGATGACGAGGAAACACCTGAACTGGCACCCAACGCCTTCAATAGACGTCGGGACTTTGGACCCCGATCAGATTTATCGCGTACCAGTCCCGTATACACGCCGCTAATATTTGCGGAAGTTCTGGACGACTTTTGTAGTATTTTGTAGCAAAGCTTACGGAGAGCCCACCGATCACATTATCACTACTTTTTTTACTTTCTTTCTCAAGTCCATCGCCAAGGATCGAACCAGGAAACCGCTCGGGAACGGTTTGGTTTGTTTTAATTAACGTCGCACTAGAGCTGCACAGTGGGCTATTGGCGACGGTTCGGGGCCTACCTCGAAGTAAAGACTCTGGAACGATGCCTCGTATTTTTGTACCATGGTCAGATGACGAGGACAACACCTGAGCTGGAACCCGACGCAACCTCAGTAGGCGTCAGGACATTGGACCCCGATCACATTTATCGTGCACCAGTCCCGTATACATGCCAGTATAATTTGTTGGATGTTCTGGACGACTTTCTAGTATTTTTGTAGCGAAGCTGGCAACCCTCCGATTGCAATCGCTATTTTTTTACTTTTCTTTGTCAAGTCCATCGCACGGATTCGAACCACCAATCCTCTGATTAGTATCTGAACGCCTTATCCACTGAGCAACTGGGGCTCGCTCGGGTACAGAGCCTCCATTAGCTTTTGCAAAAGCAAACTCGTGTTTATAGCGTCCGTGTAGAAAGTCTCTCACTAAAATAAAAAGGTTTATTCGCATTAGAATTTTGTATTTTTGTTTTCCTAAAACATAACATCATGCAAGCCTCTACCAATAACACTACACCACTCCTCGACACACCGAAAAAAACAACCATTTTCCATCAAGTACACGAAAAGATAGACTACAAGGAAGAGGTTTATAATCAAATTATTTAGCTTCCAAACATCATCAATCCAGTCCGAAATTGTCAAATGAGACGGGATCCAGAAAGTGAAAAGTCTTCCCCCCAAACGACAGGAAGTTATCGCAGCTAAACGATGCACCTTCCTTGCATTAACTTCCGGTAGCAACCTTCCCCAAGTAACAAAAGCTGGAGCCATTTTCATCAATTTTCTTTCGCTTAGCGCGGGCATTCAAAACATCGCCTTTTACAAATGGGCTCGCCAGACAACGTCCATAACTCGGAGCTTAAAAGTGTTTAATCATTTTATCCCCAAGTTAAGGAAATTTTTAGACTTCTGATCCATCATTTGTTGGGAAGGTAAAAATTTATCCTGGATTGATTCGTTGGGTTGCTGTAACCGTGTTTGTGTGGAAAGTGGTGTGGGTCACGGAACAAAGAAAAAGGTGGAGATGATTTGGCGAGATTTCATGGTTTGGTTTGTTTTTGGTTTTGTTAATTAACGTCGCACTAGAGCTGCACAGTGGGCTATTGGCGACGGTTCGGGGTCAATCTCGTAGGAAAGACCTGGGAACACATACACATTTATACATGCACCTCGTTATTTTAGAACCATGGTCAGATGACGAGGACACACCTGAACTGGCATCCAACGCCTTCAATAGACGTCGGGACTTTGGACCCCGATCAGATGTATCGTGCACCAGTCCCGTATACAAGCCAGTATGCGATATTTCATGAGACGTAAGTTAGCAACTCTAAAGAAGGAACAAACGAACCTAGTTTGCAGTGATTTTTATTGGGGATGCATTATTTTCAAATTAAGAAAACGCGAACTACAACATAAAAAATGACTATTTGTGCAGTTGTGGGATACAGTACAAGATCAAAATCGATAAAGGATGCTATTATTTCCACTTCACAGGTAAATTAAATTATAAAATAAATTATCGCCAAGTACTCGTACAAAGTAGTACTGTGGAATAGCGCCAAATACTTCGCCAGTACCTACTTTTTAAGCGATTGCTTACTTCGCATTTCAAAACCGGTTTTTGGCTTGATCGCACCTCCACCTTCTTCTTTACTCCGTGGGTGTGGGTTCTGTTCTCTAAACTCTATTTTTAATTTCTGGAAGGCTCAAAACTTGTTTCCTCTATGAGCGCGTTGAAGCCAATGTGGAAGCAGCCATACTGAACCACAAATTTGTTTCAAAAAATATATTACAGGTGTTTTTTAATATTATAGAATTTGGGAAGTATTAAATGTATATAAATATTACATTTTTTTGCTGATGGATTTAATTGTTATATTGCCAAATTGTTATTATTAATTAATTGTTATTTCGCACTAATTTGTACTTAAAATTACAATTTCCCACAAACTGCGTTTTTTTAACTGGTCAATTTTAGCGGTATATCGCCTATATCAACGATTCAGTTCAACGACGTAACATATCATGGTGCAAAACAGAAGTTTGCAGCTAATTTACACCATATTATGGTGGAATCTGGGTTGAACCAAAAATCTTTTATCGGAAAAAAGCGGAGGTTTCACCTATAATTAGTTCAACCTCTTGAACTGCAACCGAAATTTTTGCTGTCGCTACATCAACAGACCGAGGAATCCGCTTCAAGAAATACAACGACACACAAAGGCCTCCGTGGCACAGTGAATATAGGCGTTCAGCTATGAATCAGGAGATCCCTAGTTCAATCCCAATCGTTGACAAAGAAAAGTAACAAAGTTATGATCTTGCGATTGGAGAGTTGCCTGCTTCGCTTCAAAAATACTACTATTAATTACTAAAACAACTCGAATTATGAGTTTATGCAAGTTTATGAGTTTTGATGCAATGTTTCACTACTAAACTGTATTCGTAGTAGCACCGTAAAATGGTGAAACTAAGCACCTAATGTTTTATTTGCAGCTAAATGTGTATCAAATTTTAGTGCAAGGTCATAATAATTTGTAACAGTTTATAAAGTGATATTATTTTAAATGTTTCACAAATCACCTTGTGAATTTTATACTTGCGTTTAATTTTGTAATACAAAAGGGTACCTATATAAAATTTTATTTTAATATAATATAAATGATTTAAGAAATTTTAATTTTTAAGGACTTTTATATGCCCTTTATTCTTTTCAATATCCAACCTCATAACCATGCTAAAAATAAGATCATTTCATTACAACATTGAATGCGGTCACCAACATTTAATAAGACTTGTAATTAATTTTATTAAGCAAAATCATTAATTAATTCGTATTAATTATTTCATTTTATTTGCATTTCTTTTATCTGGAATTATTATTGTCGATTATTTTAAACTGCCATATTCAACTCGAAGTCATTAAATAAAATCTAAAACTTGTAATTAGTTTTCTAACTTTTCTGCAATAATTTTAACATAGATTATTGGAAAGGGTGCGCTTCTATTCTACTTGAATAAGTTAATTAAAAAACCAATAATAGGTTCAATTGAGAGCATTAAAATATATCTGTTCATTGGAATTTATATTTTTAATTATGCTATTAGTTACTCTTAATTATTATTAATTATTAGTACTAAGCACGTTATTGTTTAACGTAAAATGTGCTTAAAATAGCATAGGCTAATATAGTGAAAATTAATTATCTTTATAATTTATTATAGCAATAACGAGAATAATTAGATATTGATAAAACAATAATTGAGATTTTAATGCATGTATTTAATTATCTCGTTATAAAATGTAACGGCATGGAGTTTAAATGTTTATTTATGAGAAATATGTTAGCAAAGATTTCCGTTCTCCCCAAAGGCTTACTAAAAACGAGGTTCCGTTAAATTTAAATATTCTTTTTCTCTTCCAAATTTAGCATTTCATATGTAATATTTGACTGATATTTTTCCAAATCTCGTTAAGTATTTTAAGTATAAATTTAACCACTTTTTATTTGTAATGAATTATAACTGAAACTAATTATACACTGAGTGATCAAAATATTGAGATTTTACCCATTTCCCATACGCTTCTTTAACCATACGCTTTTTTATCGTATACGCTTCTTTGTCCTATACGCTTCTTTAACCATACGCTTTTTTATCGTATACGCTTCTTTGTCCTATACGCTTCTTTATTCCATACGCTTATTTATCCAATAGGCTTATTTATCCTATACTCTTCTTTATCCCACACACCGTTTTTATCTTATACTCTTAATTATCCTACACGCTTCTTTATTATATACTCTTTATTACATACGCTTCTTTATGCTATACACTTCTTAATCATATACACTAATTTATCCTATACTCGTATTTATCCCACACGCTTATAATTCCTATACTCTTCTTTATCCTATACTCTTCTTTATCCAAGACGCTTATTTATCCTATACTCTTCTTTATTCCATGCGCTTCTTTATTTCAAACGATCCTTTATCCTATACTCTTCTTTATCCCACATGCTTCTTTATTATATACTCTTTATTGCATACGCATCTTTATCCTCTACATTTCTTTATCATATTCTATTCATTATCCCACACGCTTCATTTTCCTATACTCTTCTTTATCCTACACGCTTCTTTATTATATACTCTTTATTGCATACACTTCTTTATCCTATACACTTCTTAATCATATACACTTATTTATCCTATACTCGTATTTATCCCACACGCTTCTAATTCCTGTACTCTTCTTTATCCTATACTCTTCTTTATCACAGACGCTTATTTATCCTATACTCTTCTTTATTCCATGCGCTTCTTTATTTCAAACGATCCTTTATCCTATACTCTTCTTTATCCCACATGCTTCTTTATTATATACTCTTTATTACATACGCCTCTTTATCCTCTACATTTCTTTATCATATTCTATTCATTATCCCACACGCTTCATTTTCCTATACTCTTCTTTATCCTACACGCTTCTTTATTATATACTCTTTATTGCATACACTTCTTTATCCTATACACTTCTTAATCATATACACTTATTTATCCTATACTCGTATTTATCCCACACGCTTCTAATTCCTGTACTCTTCTTTATCCTATACTCTTCTTTATCACAGACGCTTATTTATCCTATACTCTTCTTTATTCCATGCGCTTCTTTATTTCAAACGATCCTTTATCCTATACTCTTCTTTATCCCACATGCTTCTTTATTATATACTCTTTATTGCATACGCCTCTTTATCCTCTACATTTCTTTATCATATTCTATTCATTATCCCACACGCTTCATTTTCCTATACTCTTCTTTATCCTATACGCTTCTTTATCCCACATGCTTCTTTATTCTATACTCTTATTTATCCTATAGGCTTCTGTATTCTATACGCTTCTTTATCCCACATGTTACTTTATCCTATACTCCTCTTTATCGTATGCGATTCTTTATCCATACGCTTTTTTATCCTATACGTTGAAGTGTACGGCGAATACCGCGTTTAGAGATCACTTATGAAGACCCATGATGGAAGTATGTTGTAATTTGCTGCACTGTTGCCCATCGATTGTCAATCTGGATATGCAAAACATATTAACAGATTTAATTATAAAATATAACTTAATTTATATTCAAATATCATTTATATTATTTTTATACTATACATCCCTTTTACGCCTCTTACACGCGACGAATCTTAACAAATTAGGTATCAAAAGAAAGATAATTCCCTGGAGCAAAGATGGAATTTACATTCATATCATAAATACCAACGGTTTGTTTTTAAAAAACGCGCTTAAAATAATTAGTGTATAAAGAAACATCTTAAAAATTATTTCCAAGATCTTGCACGAAGTGCCTTCGTAGCTTGGTCGGTAGAGCGCAAGACTTCGGAGCAATAGGTCTCGGGTTTGAATATCGACGGGAACAACTCATTCCTTTTTATGTCTATGCCTTAACAGGCCCCTAGCATCGTCAGGCCAAACAGCTAGTTACATTCTAACTTAATTAAATTTCCGAACTTAGCATCTTACACAGTAGTATCAATTCGGCTGTCACAAATCCTGAGTGCTTTCTGCTGGTCATGTAAACAGCAACCATTATACAAACAACGCACCACTATCATATCCGAAATTGATTACAACATGAGAACCCCAGCGATCCAATCCGAATGCTCCAGAAACCCAACTCCGTGATTGGTCCAATCCCGACAGCACGCTATGAATTTAATAAACCGGATATATCGTTGCCATCCCTGTATTCGTAATTACGAACTTTCCAGTTATGCCTTCTCCTAGAGGCAGCTAACCAGAACGCGTCCCTAAAAACAAATTCAATCACAATGGGGGGAGTTGCTAGGGTTCAGAACAACCTCCGTGGGAGCCCGCTAATATAAACAGCTCATGTTAGTCGCAAGAGGACAAATGATGTTACGACGAAGAGTTAGTGTTAGTCGTCTTCTTGAGAAGGATTTCCCGGGAAGGGGGATAATTGAAGAGCGGTTTGAACTGGATTTGTTCGTTTCTTGAAGATGCGCTGATAAATTATGGAAAAGGAATGATCATTGGAAGTGAAGTTAATTTTGTAGGGACGACTGTTGTTTGGCGCCAATTTCGTTATTTGTGTCTTTTTTAATTGGATAAAAGGATAATGAAAATTTAGGATTCTCCCGAATAAGATTTATTTGAAATATTTTCAGAAATTGCACATGATGCACTCTGAGAGATGATAAATGCATTAAATTCTACACTGTTAAAGATATGTACTCAAAAATAAGAAAAATGTACTCATTTTTGATTACATTCGATGCTTATCATACCTCCGAATACATAAGTTTATTTTTTGAAAAAGACCTGCACCCAAAAATAATAAAAATGAATAATAAGAGCAGTAGCTTGCCAACACAGGCTGCCTTCATTAATCACTTTCAATAAATATCAACATTTACAACCGTGAATCTAAACCATGCCCTCAGGCACCGCAGTCCAGTGTCGTATCCGCTGTACTACCAGGGCGACGTGAAGAAGTTATATACAGCATAAATGTTAAAAAGGCGTAACAAAAGATGCTTAAATGGGTTGTAATAACTCAGTTTCCATTTAAGTAATCGACATGAAATGATGTAGAAAACCATCTTTTGAACAAATATTTTAAGATTGTCAGATGGCTTTGTTAAGATGGCTTGAACAGAAGCTCAGATTAGCACTAATAAATTACACTGCTCATTTTTGAGATCTTGCAATAACTTAAATTTGAGTACGCCATCTCTCATTTATGATGTAATTGTACTCAAAGAATTATTAATATGTTCAAGTACTCATTTTTAAGTACTTTTTTACTGTGTATGATTACTATTTATGTTAAATAACCTTCGAGCATTATATATACTCAAATTAGAGTGCTTCGAATCTTAAATTATTCACCAGAAAATTTAGTTAACTGGAATTAAACTAATAAGTAATATATACACATATATCGCACTTCTTTATTTATATAACAACAGTAGAGTTTGCATTGATATAGATCTGTTTACTTACAGTTTTCGAAATGTATCTACTTATAACATACCAAAAACCAATAAAGAATTTGCATATATAGTTCCTAAAAATATTAATTCATTTCCTGAATATAAAATATCTATAGGAAATATAAAAGAATTTAAAACATAGATCAAGAAATAAATTTTAAATATTGATGAAGACGCACTATCAAGATCTGTAATCTAATTTTATATTGCCAAATCAATTTTGAAAAATGTTGATGAAATACATTTGTTGAATTTTAAAATGAAGTATTTTTACTTTTTGTACCGTACCTTTTGTTCAACTTCCTTGTATTCTTATCTATTTTATTTTGTGTACATATTTTTATGACATATACATTTCATTGTATATGTAGTTTTTGAAATGTATTTATTTTATTGTATATGTCGTTTTATTGCATTGTCTCAACGGGCATTGAGTCTCCTTGTCGGTACTTTGTCAAAAATAATAATAATATAAATATAATAATATTATTAATAATAAAAATATAAATAGATTATTATTATTAATAATAATAATAATTATAATAATAAAAATATAAATAGAATAATAATAATAATTATAATAATAGAAATAGAAATAGAATATTAATAATAATAATAATAATTATAATAATAAAAATATAAATAGAATATTAATAATAATAATAATAATAATTATAATAATGGCAATACAAATATAATATTATTATTAATAATAAAAATATAAATGGAATATAATTATAATAATATTACTACTAATAAAAATGTAAATAGAATAATATTAATAATAATAATATAATAAAATATTATTATTATTATTATTATATTATATTTGTATTATTTTTAAAAAAATATATTTTTATAATTATTATTATGAATAATAATATGTATAATAATAATAATAATAATAATATAAATAAATAATTAATAATATAAATAAATAATTAATAATATAAATAACATAATAATAATATAAATAAATAATTAATAATATAAATAACATAATAATAATATAAATAAATAATTAATAATATAAATAACATAATAATAATATAAATAATAAATTAATAATATAAATAATAAATTAATAATATAAATAATAAATTAATAATATAAATAACATAATAATAATAATACAAATATAATAATATTATTAATAATAAAAATATAAATGGAATATTATTAACCCCTTTTTTAAGAATAAACAAGTTTTTTCCTTAAAAAAATATAAAAATTTATTAAAATATCATTTAAACTCTCTAACAGAGAAAACAACTTTACAATTTGGTTGATTTTCTGAACGGTCAGAGGGTATACATCATTTTATACTGATTCAATCAAAGTTAAAATCTCTCTTAAGCAAATACTATGCACATGATGATTCCCAAATGCACGCTATTACATTCCATCCGCCAATTGGCTGCTCACTTTGTGAAAAAATAAAGCCATTCCGCCGAATGAGAAATCCTTCCAAAAACCCCTCTTTTAATACTCGCCGCATCTCTCCCCGGCTCCCGAACTCCCATTTCCCAACTACTCATCGACACGCTTCTCGACGTTGTTAACCACAACACCAAGTGTCCCTCAGAAAGAAGGGGAAAAGGTAAAAAAAAAAAAGCAAAACAAAGCACAGAAAAAAAGAAGAAATTTCCTCAACGTCTTTGAAGGGACCTGGAGTCTACCCTTAATCAATACTTGAAGGGTGTGA
Organism: Troglohyphantes excavatus; assembly: GCA_963932185.1. Classification (NCBI taxonomy): domain Eukaryota; kingdom Metazoa; phylum Arthropoda; class Arachnida; order Araneae; family Linyphiidae; genus Troglohyphantes; species Troglohyphantes excavatus. The sequence continues at coordinate 11,604,856 of OZ010668.1, forward strand.
AAAGATAAGTTGTAAAGGAAAGGGGTTTTGTGGGGAGGGGGGAAGGGGAGATGGGGGGGGGGGGGCTTCTTGAGAAAACGGAAACTGCTGACTTTAAGGAGGAGGCTGGAAGTTTTCTTAATGAGACATTCTCCTGGTTTCTGTTTCTTGTTGTTTCTGGAGGAGGAGACAGGTTTGGAGAGAAACCCGTTACCTCTTACACCTTATATTTTACCATCTTTTTTACCCGGGTGTTAATTTTTCAAGGGTAACATCTGAACTAGGTTTTGTTCTACTTTTTCACTGTTAAAAATAGGTATTCAAAAACAAGTAGAATTTACTCATTTTTGAATATATTAGATGCTTATCATGGTTCCGAATACATATGTTTAAATTTTGAAAAAGACATGTAATTAAAAAAATAGTACGATGTGTAAAAATGAATAAAAAGAGCAGATGCTAACCTACATACGAGGCCTTCCTAAATCACTTTCAATAAATATCGGCAATTACCACCAATACATACCGGGAATCGAACCCATATCCTATGGCACCACTGTACAGAGTCCGTGAAGACCGCTATCCGTTAAGCTACAAGGGCGACGTGAAAAAATTATAAACAGAAGGATGTTGAAAAATTTACTCTTTTATTACGTATGAAACTTAAGTCAAAGTGATAAAGTACCCATTGACACCAAAATCTCATTTTCATAGTTTTTGGATATAACTGCTTTTGCAATTGGTATACTCATCTATGGATGGGCTGGCTTCCAAGTGTTTCTTATTTCGGGACTCTATTTTTGGGCATACTGCACTATAAAAAAGGTACTTAAAAATTACTACCTAGTAAAACTTGTTTTTCTTTGAGTACAATTATACCATAAATGAGGTATGGCGTACCAAATTTAAATATTCGTAATTTCGCAAAGATGAGGTGTGTGATTTATTATTGATAATCTCAGATTCTGTTCAAGCCATCTCAACAAAGCGATCTCCCAAACAACTCAATTATCTTACTTCCCATTCTTTTGGCACACCTTTTTACCATTACTTCGGTTTATAACTTCCTCACGTCGCCTTGGCAGCTTAACGGATAATACTCTGGACAGCGGTGCCTTGAATGGTGCATTAATGGTTTTGGAAAAAAACTCATTCCAATAAATCTTCAAGTGTTGCTCTTGCATGTACAAATAACAAATGTTAAAAATATGTGTCCAAAAATAAGTAAAATATACTCATTTTTGAATACATTCGATGCTTATCATGGCTAGGAATACACAAGTTTCAATTTTGAATAAGACAAGTACTTAAACATTAGTTTGATGCTTAAAAATGAATGGGTAAAAAGAGCAGATGCCTACCTACATAAGTTGCCTTCATAAATCACTTTCAATAAATATCGACAATTACCACCAAGACTTACCGGGAATCGAAGCCACACCTGTAGATACCGCTGTCCGCCTTATCCGTTAAGTTACCATGGCGAAGTTAAGACGTTATAAACAAAAATAAAGTTTAGAAGATGTGTCAAAAGAATGCGGAATAATATAATTGAATTGTAATAACTCAGTTTCCATTTAAGCAATCAGCATCAAATAATGTGGAAAACCATCTTCTGGACAACTACGTTAATTTTGTCAGTTCGCTGTGTTAAGATGACTTGAACAGAAGCTGAGATTAGCTATATTAAATCATACTGCTAATTTTTGAGATATTACAATAACTTAAATTTGAGTACGCCATCGCTTTTTCATGATGATATCGTATTCAAAATAAAACGAGTAGGTTCAGGTACTCATTTTAAAGTACATTTTCTTACAGTGACATAACTTAGGTATCTCATGTCTTTTAGATCGCAAGTCAAAGTTATAAAGATAATTCTCAGTCACCACTTAGTTTAATTTATATTCACTAAATTCCGAATATCCAATGAGTGTGACATTTACCCTACGCTTTCAATAGTAGAAATCGATAAATCCTGATCACATTTTACAATAAAATAAAAAATAAAAAATTCTACTCATCAACAACTTACAACCTCTCAACCCAACCACACCAAATACCACTACATGGTAATTACCATTCTAAACCACACGATACCTAACAGCCTTAAGCACAGCAGAGAGTTGTAACTGCAGAGCAATTGGCGAACTCGATGGCGATATGGAAATTCCGATGTTCGCATATAACGATCGCCAATTTGGCAGCCATTATTTGGAAATGATAATTTCGGCTGCGAGAAGACAGGCAGAAGCCGTTGGAATAATCCCAAGGAAGCAGCACAACGGCGGTGATGTGAAACAGATCTCAGACAATTCCAACAGGATTATGCAGTCTGAGTGGGCTGATCAGTCATTTTCTGGCGCAAATGCTTCTGATATCTTGCTTGATCTCATGTTAGAAGGGTCTTATGAAGATGGATGGATGTCGAATCGGGAGATGGGATGGTTATAGGGCAGCAGTTCTTAACCTGTGGTACGCGTACCCATGGGGGTACGTGACGTTCCGGATGGGGTACGCGAAAATATTTTGAAAATGACGAGAAAAAAAACAAAATAAAACTAATTAAATAAATAAGAATAAAACTAAAGAATAAAGAATAAAACTAAAGAATAAAGAATAAAACTAAAGAATAAAGAATAAAACTAAAGAATAAAGAATAAAACTAAAGAATAAAGAATAAAACTAAAGAATTAAGAATATAATTAAAGAATAAAATTAAAGAATAAAATTAAAGAATAAAATTAAAGAATAAAATTAAAGAATAAAACTAAAGAATAAAAAATAAAATTAAATAATAAAGAATACCACTAAAGAATAAAGAATAAAATTAAAGAATAATGAATACCACTACAGAATATAAATTAAAACTAAATAAAAACTAAATATAAATTAAAATAAAAATTAAAACTAAAGAATAAAAATTAAAACTAAAGAATAAAAATTAAAACTAAAGAATAAAAATTAAAACTAAAGAATAAAAAATAAAAATAAATCATAAAGAATAAAGAATACCACTAAAGAATAAAAATTAAAACTAAAGAATAAAATTTAAAACTAAAGAATAAAAAATAAAACTAAAGAATAAAAAATAAAATTAAATCATAAAGAATAAAACTAAGTAATAAAGAATAAAATTAAAGAATACCACAAAATAATAAAAATTAAAACTAAAGAATAAAAATTAAAACTAAAGAATAAAAATTAAAACTAAAGAATAAAAATTAAAACTAAAGAATAAAAATTAAAACTAAAGAATAAAAATTAAAACTAAAGAATAAAAATTAAAACTAAAGAATAAAAATTAAAACTAAAGAATAAAAATTAAAACTAAAGAATAAAAAATAAAAATAAATCATAAAGAATAAAACTAAAGAATAAAGAATACAATTAAAGAATAAAGAATACCACTAAAGAATAAAAATTAAAACTAAAGAGTAAAAAGTAAAACTAAATCATAAAGAAAAAAAATAAATCATAAAGAATACAATTAAAGAATACAATTAAAGAATAAAGAATACCACTAAAGAATAAAAAATAAAAATAAATAATAAAAAGTAAAGCTAAATCATAAAGAATAAAACTAAAAATTAAGAATAAAACTGATTAAAGAAGATCACTAAAGAATAAAGAATACCACTAAAGAATAAAAATTAAAACTAAATAATAAAAAGTAAAGCTAAATCATAAAGAATAAAACTAAAAATTAAGAATAAAACTGATTAAAGAAGATCACTAAAGAATACAGAATACCACTAAATAATAAAGAATAAAAATATAGAATAAAACTAAAGAATAAATAATAAAACTAAAGAATAAAGAATAAAACTAAAAAATAAAGAATAAAAATAAAGAATAAAGGATAAAACTATAGAATAAAGAATAAAACTAAAGTAAAATCTCAAATAAAAGCCTATTATGTCAAACATTTGAGTCGTTTGATTAATTTACCAGCTAACCTAAGAATACTATGCCTAACAAAAGCAATATTTTTATCTGAGTAGAGGGATGTGTGGGAAGCGTTATGGGAGAAGGTGGTACTCACTAAATAATAGTTGTATTAAGGGGAACGTGGCATAAAAAGACTAACAGTCACTGGTCTAATGTTTCATATTTTTTGTATTAATGTGTGAAATATTGTAACGTTAAATTCGAAGGACTGAAGAAATAAAGTGGCTGAGTCGAAGCATTTGCCTTAAGAGTTTCACGTGGAACGTCATTTAAGCAGATAATATAAATAGAAGAAGTGAGTGCAAGAGTAAATGTACAGTTGTCTCATACGGTGAAATAAACCGTTCAGCTCCAGGAACTGTCCTGGAAATTTTTAAAATCTAGGGTTCGATTCTCACACCCACATATTCAATTGTTGTCCAACAAAAGTAACAAAATTATTATACACAAGCTATTCCAGTAAACGTCATTTTTCCAATTCAAGTCCCGCACATTTTTCTTTATTAAATTTATGGATTTAAAACGTATTTTCCTTAATTTCTAATCAAAATGACCAAATTTGTATCAACCATGCTATTTACCCCGGTGTTATACTGTCGAAATGATCAGTCTTTCAAAAAATAACAAGCAGATTCTATCATGGTAATACTCCAAGTAGATTATTTTAAAGATGTTTCACGTCTAATATTTGTTATCAGATGTAAACGACGTTTAAAAGTAGTCAAAGACATGTATTTGGGTTCTCGTTATTTTAAACTAATTAAATTATATTAATTATACGACACAAAAGGTCACAACGCAATATATTTAGTTCCTTTCTTTCAGATTAAAATAAAACACATTTGAATATTAAACTAATAAACTAAACCGAGTATTCGAAATTGATATTTTAAATGTGCCTTATTTTTATAAAACACGTCTTTGTATGTAGAACCTACAATTTAAATAAGATTTAACAACTATGCTTTATTAACAAATTATTTAAAAAACTAAATATCAATACGAAATTTAAGCCAAATCGACGCAGTTACTTTCAAGAAAGCGCACCGAGTTACAGTAGATTGATGTTGTTTTCTGTGTAACTCGATTAAAACAATGCCCCTAGGATATTTTAAATGAGGAAATCAGAAGTATTTGTTGAACTGAGCGCCACAATCTTTGTGGCTGACATTATAATAAAAGGGTTATTTTTTTTTACCAAAACCAGTGCAGCGCGGTGCTTTTGGATTCAACCGGAATCGAACCAGGTACTTTGCGTGTGCTACAACGATACTTTATCTATAAGGCTTAAGATATTACTCGAGCCCAAGAGGTATATGATGTGACCACCACAGTAGATTCAAGCATTGGGGTTTAAGGGACATAAATTCTGATATTTCCAAATATGTTATTAAAATAAAAATAACTTTTTTTAGGAAAAATTACATTATTTTTTTTTCTGACAAAACAAAGCACCGACAGAAGGCTGATTAAATAACATAGAAATATAAGAAACAGTTGGTTATTGTGTTTTTTAAATGAAATTGCAGTATTATGCAACTGGTGGAATATAAAGGATTCATATTTTTAGATAGAGTCAAAATAAAATTGCCATTGTAAAATATTTTTTTACGTTACTAAAAAATTATATCAGTAATTAACTATTAAATATTAATATTTTTAGTAAGTTATAAAACGAGTATAATTAATTAAAGTAATTAATAATTAAGTTGCAATACTTATGCAATATATTTATTGTTTTTACAGAAGAATAGGCAGTGATAACTTTGCCAGCAAGGCAAACCATACGGTGAAGGAAACGAGATCAATGATTGGTAAGCGTAACTTAAGATTTAATATGTAGAAGAGGTAATTACAAGTAAAATTTATTTTGGCAAAAATATCCAAACATTAATCATCATATGCAAATTTGTAGAGTGAAGTGCCAGCTCAAGAGTTGTCCTAGTCGTCTAAACTTGGTTAAAAATAACTAGAAAAAGTCCCGAGTGTTATTGTAGGGATTGATCATGTAACTATGTATTTGGATGAACTAAATGACCATGTAACTATCGTCATTTACTATATTGTTAAAAATTTAGAACGACCTTGCACTAAAATTTGCTAACCATTTAGCTGCAACCATTATTTGGTGCTTAGTTTCAACATTTTATGGTGCTACCACGTATACCATTTAGTGGTGAAACGTTGCAACAAAACCGATATTTTCGCTTCCTCATTTTATGGTAAAATGTTGATCCAAAATCGCGTTTTCACTACCCCATGTTATATTGAAACGAGTTATAATTTGTTGGATGTTCCAGACGATTTTCTAATAAGTTGTTAGAGAAGCTGGCAACACTCTGGTCACAAGATCACTACTTTTTTTTGTCAATCGCACGAGCTCGAACTGGCTATCCTCTGATTGCCAGCTAAATGCCTTTGCAAGAGGATTGAGGAGATTCCTCGGTTTGTAGATTCATCGAAGGTTTCGGTTGCAATTTAGGAGGTTGCACCATTTTTTGGCAAAAGCTGCGCTATTGTCGATCAAGGATTCTTGGTCAACTTAGATTGCACCATAATATGGTGTTGTAAGTTTCTGCAGAGTACCAAGGTATGGTGCAACGTTGAACTGAAATGTTTAAAATTGTACCAATGGGTTATAATGACTAATTTATAACTCAACTATAGCAAATAATATTGTCATACAATAAATGAGTACTCATTGCTTTATCCTTCCGTAAACTTGGCTGTAGCCGATCAAATAAATGCTACTGGATATTGAAAAGGTTTATAAATATTTTTGGGTGATTGAAAGTTTTAGGTAATTGTCATTGTTTGGTTATATCACATTTAGCTGTATTGCAGTAATAAAGAATTATTTTTGTCCAACTACTTTTATTATATTAAACAAATACCTTAGTTTGAGTAGCAAAAAAGTAGTTAAACTATATTAAAAAGAATATTTTATTATGCATAGTTAAACAACTAATGACAAATGCTCAATAATTTGTCCCTACCCTGTATCGTTTCGAATAAAACCTTATTTTACATATTAAGTTAAATAATAGTTATTCATTTTATTGTTTTCCATACATTTATCAAGAACAACGAAGCTCATCAGGAACATTCTAATTAGTCATACAAACAATACAAAAAAGCGATCTCAAGCAAAATTACCATACTTTAACTACAACAAATATTCATCCCTATTACCGTCCCTGCCTTAATTAAGAATAATCCTCACTAATTAACTAATACCTTTGAATCTATTTGTTGATATAATCACAGAATTCGTACAATTCCTTTCAATTACTTCTTCCAAATCTCCCCTCTCCCAACAAGTGAGGTCTTTCATTAGGTGCATTTGCAAGAATTTCCCCGCGCAATAATTTCGATTGAAAAGGGAAGTTTTAGTTTTATTGGTTTTAATTACGATAGCGAATCGTCCGATGCTGGATTAGCCTAATGGATGGGAACTGTCATTACCATCCGTGCTGTTTGTGACTTAAAGTATTTTGAATGTGTTTTGATTCGAGTTTCTCGTTTTATACTCAAGCAAATTAGGCAGCTTAGATCGCTTACGAACATTAATAAGTGCGTTTGTTAATCTTTGAGCCCGTGTACATAATTTGTCACTTTAAAGAGGCGATGGTTTTCAATGGAATTAACTCATTTATTGAGATCTTCCTTGATAGCCCAAAGAGTGTCGGATAAAAAGACGGATAATGTGATTTGTAATATTTAACATTTTAACGTGTAGTGGTGACGTCACATACCCAATCACTTGAGCTCGAGTAATTACTTTGGCCTAACGGCGAAAGTATCAGAATAGCATAAGCAAGGTCCCCGGTTCGATTCCGGGTTGACTGCAAAAACTCATCGCGCTACAATTGGCGACTAGGACTACGGATCAAAGCAACCTTCAATCTAATACAGCACCAGCAAAATCATCAACCATTGCCCACGTGATAACACTAAACGGGTGTCAGGCATTCGATCCTCTATCCGATTCACTGAGAGGTGGTCGCCCGGTTGCTCAGTGTGTAAATGCGCTCAGCTGGTAATCAGAGGATTATTAGTTCGATCCCATGCAGTGAAAAAGATAAAAAAAACGTATTGATCTTGAGATCGGGGGGGGGGGGGTAAAATATGAGAATATTTGATTTAATTTAAATTTTAATGGGGATAACTATTCTAGTGCAACGTTTCACCACTAAATGGTATCCGTGCCAGCCATATGGTGAAACTAAGCATCAAATAATGATTGCAGCTAAATGGGTGCCAAATTTTGGTGCAAGGTCGTAATAATTTTAACAGTGTAGATCGATTAGTAGAGAATAGATGTAGCGCACGTTCGGTCCAACGACTGATTACAACATCATGGCGATCAACAGAAGACCCAAACCAGAAAATGTTATCTAAAGATTGTTCAGGAGGCCTCCGTGGCCGAGCGGTTAAAGGCGTTCAGCTACTAATCCGAGGATTGGTGGTTCGAACCCGTGCGATGGACTTGACAAAGAAAGTAAAAAAGTAGTGATCTTGTGATCAGAGGGTTGCCAGATTCGCTACAAAATACTAGAAAAGTCGTCCAGAACATCCGCAAAAATTAACGGCGTGTATATGGGACTGGTGCACGATACATCTGATCGGGGTCCAAAGTCCCGACGTCTATTGAAGGCAAAGATAATGGAGGAGAGAAGATAGGGCAATGTATGCGCAGTAGCGCACAAATAAGGTACTCGGCGCAATGCATGTCGGGAAGCAGATAGAAGTTTCGTTTTCAGTGATAACCGGTTTGCAGACAGCTAGTAAGCGACTCCGATGCACGGGAAAGATAGGAAGGTGAAAAGCCGTCCGCTCTTGACGCGTTCAGATGGCTCACTCTCATTGGACGTCGTTCTCTGTGGTGTTATTGCTTTTATCTCAATCCCATAATTCCAGCGCTCTGTTATGCGCAGAACTTTGGAAACCGGACGGCTATACTTCGTTTTCTTGTTGGAAAATGGGCCTCTCCTTTCCCTCTCTCTCCTCCCTGATTGAAGGCGTTGGGTGTCAGTTCCGGTGTTCCCTCGTCGTCTGACCATGGTTCTAAAATATCAAGGTGCATGTATGAATGTGTGTGTGAATTCCCAGGTCTTTCCTTTGGAATAGACACCGAACCGTCGTAAATAGCCCGCTGTGCAGCTCTAGTGCGACGTTAATTAACCAAACCAAACTAAAGATGTTTGAAACACAGCAATCCTTTTACATTACAGCATGGTCAAATTATTTGGGTCCAGTTATTTTTAAATATTGTCATGTGTTTTCCAGGTCTTTGGAAAGAGTATTTGCGAGCACACCATTTTTTCTACGGGGTTCTCAATAGCCCAGTGGATAAAGGCATTCGGCTGTTACAATATTGCATTTATGTTGTGCAAAAAAAGATGAACAATATATAAGCAACTTGAACGATCAATTTTCAAAACTAATGAAATCGTTTGTTCACCATAACAGGAAATCACTATAAACAAACTTTAAAAACACTAAAAAACAGACGAACGTATTTTCATTACTTTAAATGAAGTTAATAGAAACCGGGATAATTTTTTTCCCACATCCTTGACGTTAAATTGGAGCCGTAAAAGGTAAAGAATCTTTCCAACTTTACCTGGGAAAAAGTTTTAAACTTTAACGGATGCAGAACGTGTATCCCTCCGCGTGCTTCTCGTCCAATTAGAGGAAAGCAAGATCCGTGTTCACCCTTCCGCGTAAAATAGTTCGCCTTTTAAAATTAAATCTGGAACGGAAAATGAAAAATCCGAAAAAGTAGAATTTTTTCGAAAAAGAACAAATGAAGCTATTTGGCCGAAGGGAGGGGGGTTTTAGAATATTATTTTTATCACTTGTTCCAGAGAAAAAGTAATTTTAAAGGAAGTTTTACGATTTTTTTTGTTCTTCCTTTGATTCCTTATTTTGTTCGGTGATTAGTAATTCAATTTTTGTTTTTCCCGCTTAAATTAGATTAGTTTGGAATTAAATTTCTTGGCGAGATAGAATTGCCTTCACCGCATATTTTCTATTTTATTTTATTTTTTAAATGGGAGGGGAGGGGGGAGGAAGAGACAGAGAGAGAGAGAACCTCGTCTTGTAGAATGAAATGGAAATAGCGGCATTAAAACATCATCACATATGATTTTTTTCCCTCGAAATTTTATACAGTTGTAAGATGAGAAAAACTCATTTTAGGGATTTTCTCATCTTATAAAGGGATTATTCAATGTCATATTTTTTATTGTACTTATGTAATTCAAATACTAGTTTTATTATTTTTCCTCTAAAAATATAGTTAGATTCGTTATTTTTTTTATTTTATTTTTGGTGGAAAAACTTCAAAAAAGTAGTTTTATAATGACGTAATTTAACTTTCAAATTAGGAACTATGCAGGCAATGATGCCACTCAAAATTTACGTCAAAGCATATTGCATATGTGCTGGTGAACGTTACAAAGGTTAAATCCGATCGTAGTCTAATGTCTAGACGCCTAGTGACGTTGCCTCGGGTGCCAATTCAGATCTTACACTGTTAAAAATTGTTACGACCTTGCACCAAAATTTGGTACCTATTTAGCTGCAACCAACATTTGGTACTTAGTTTCACCATTTTACGTTGCTACCACGTATACCATTTAGTGGTGAAACGTTGCATCAAAACTCATAACGTTGCATAAAACTAAAAATTCGAGTTTTCTTAGTATTTTTGTAGCGACGATGACAACACTTGATCACAACTTTTTTTACTTTTCTTTGCCAAATCCACCGATCGGGATCGAACTAGGAATAATCTGATTCATAGCAGAACGCCTATATCCACTGGGCCACGGAGGCCCTGGTTCGTCGGTATCTTTCTTGGAGGGAATTCGGGGGTTTGTTGATGTAGCGACAACGAAAATTTCGGTTGCAGTTAAAGAAGTTGAACCAATTATCGGTGAAACCTCCGCTTTTTTCCGATAAAAGATGTTTGGTTCAACCTAGATTCCACCATATTATAGTGTGATTTGCTGCACACCTCTGTTTTGCACCAAGATATGGTACATCGTTGAACTGAAAATTTTAACACAGTATCTCGTCATCTCACTATAGTTCTAAAATATGTGTTGTTGTGTGTTCTGATGATTAAGCATATAAGGAACCGTTAAGCATACATGGAACAAATATTAATAGGCTACGTACTATTGAAAATACTGCATTTTACTTGAAAACTGGTAATTTTGTTTTTGTTTTTAAATCAAAAACCCATTTAAAAAATAACTTTCGCCAAATTTACCTTAAATTTTATTACTGTTACACATTTAACTTAAATTGCATTTTAATTCAAAATTGAACCATAAAAAATCGAAGTATCATGCATTACAAAAGATCTGAGCAATAGCCCGCTGTCTATTGATGGCATCTTGGAGGACACTTTACGGGCATCATGACGACCAATTACAAGAGAGATCTTCAGGAGATTTGTCCTGTCAATAAACATTCGGTGATATTTCTCATACTTGTTACATGATATCTCGTGTATTTTTTGTGTGTGTTGTTGTATGTTCTTCTGATTAAGCATATAAGGAACCGTTAAGCATACAGGGAACACATATTAGTAGGCTACGTACAAATGAAACATGTAATTTTGTTTTAATAAAATCAAAAACCCATTTAAAAAATAACTTCCGGCAAATTTACTTTAAATTTTATTACTGTTCCACATTTAACTTAAATTGCATTTAAATTCAAAACTGAACCTGAAAAAATCAAAGTATTATACATTCTTACAAATTAAATTGTTGCAACATAATTTATAACCTTCTCGGCACCATGTTATTTCTGACGGCAATTTTCAGAACACGGATTCCAACTGCCATCACAGAATACCGTCTTCCGTTGCATTATGAATGAAAGAGACTAACTAAATTACAAAAGGTCCGAGCAACAGCCCGCTGTCTATTGATGGCATCTTGGAGGACATTCCACGGACATCACGACGACCAATTACAAGAGAGATCTTCAGGAGATTCGTCCTGACAATAAACATTCGGTGATATTTCTCATACTTGTTACATGTTTATCTTGTGTATTTTTTTCCTGTCTGTTTGTTGTGGATGCTGCTTTGCTTTATCGTTTTCGCCCCCTCTTCGATAAAAGAGATATATTCACTGACTTACCGAATAAGAGTCTATCAAGATAAAGCTAGAGATATTGGGTTTTTTATTGGAATGAAGAAATAGACGTCTTGATAAGAATTAAGTTGGTTTCCTGATCGGAAATATGTTTATTTGTCAATTTTTATGCTAAATAATTTATACATTCGATTCTTGAGGAAAGGTATATTAGTTGTATTGAAATATAAAGTTGTACTGCATAGTAATCAGCATTTAACTTTTTTACACTCAACTTTGGCGCCCTCTTCAATCTGCCGGCCCTGAATAGATTTTTGATCGGCTAGGATACTACACCCTAATTGTATCCCCTTCATTATTGTACTAAAATAATTTTACTAGTTACTTTTAATCAATTTATCAATATACACTCTTTCAAACTTTTTTATGAAAAAAACGCATGTGCAGCCAAGAGAAAATAAAGCAGATTAAAGTTCAAAAATCAGGGAATTTTTTTTCTCAAATACCCACATAATAATCCCTGTTTATGGTTAAAGGAAAACGTATGCAATTTATAGTTTAATTACGTCACACGGCGTCCTAGGTTTCTACCTCTCATATCGTAATAGGATCATGAGATTTTTATACTCCATAAACTACTTTTATACGCATAAACTGGATAAAAGCTTCGGGTAGCGTCGTTTATTCTTCTTATCATTTTTTTTTTAATTTGTGTTTTATTTCTGCCCAGGCAAATAAACTTTTCTTGTGACAGGTTATTACGGACTATGGAGAATTAAATAGAAAAATGTGAAACAAAATGGCGCTGAACCTATTCCCCCCGCGACTAAGAATATGTAATAGGATTAAAAAGGAATTATATGATTTTTTTTTTTTTTTAAATATTGGATAATTTGAACGTTATAGAAAATAATGACTTTATTATTTTCGGTGGGGTTAAGTATTGTAATTACTTTATAGAATTTTTTTTGTCTGTGTGTTTTGGTATATTTATAAAATCCTTTGTATGAAAGCGCTTGACCTGTATGTTATTTCTAGGTTCAGTTTAATTTTATATAAATTATCTGATTATTTTATATTTAGAAGAAGTCTAATTAAGATATGCTACATAATCTTAAGCTAAACTGAATTATATGGATGTAGCGTAATTGTTGAATTTGAACTAACAGTCAAGTATTTTTGTCATTTCTAATGTAATCTTGTGTTCAACTTGCTTATTAGAGTTTTTGTTGCTTTATTTTGTGTATATATATGAAAGAAAAAATATATAATGAAAATAAAGAGATAATAAAAAATAAATTGGATTCGTATATATATGTAGGAATCCATATGAGTTTAAGGATAGGATTTATCCACAGGAATCCGTAGGTACTAAAATCATTAAAAAAATCCTAAACGTAAAAAAAAGTTATGAAAAATATTTTAAACCTATTTTTATATAATAACAAAACTGTTATTAACCCTTCATTGTTAATAATTTATTAGTAGTAAATGACTAATTTTTAATAAACTTAATATCTAATTAAAATTTATGATTTTTTTTATAATGGTGACCACTGATGAATTGTTTTGGATATGTCACTAGTTGACTCTCCCCCCCCCCCCTCCCCCAATTTGTAAATTATTACGCTCCTGCGCACTACTGTAATATGAGACGTTTATGAACAAAGTGATAAGCCAAATGCCCCGTACTTTTTCATCGAAACTGCGCTATAGGCTTGACCATAGGCGGATCCAGGATCTAGAATTGTTCATATTTATAATTGAGAAATACAGTTTTAAACTATTACATTCACAGTATAGTACTTTTATACATTACACAATACTTTATTACTATTAAAATGGAAAATAATGTTTATATTGAACTGGTTTCATGGGCGTTAGCCAGACGAAAAACCAAAACCCTTCATCAAGCACTGCAATCGCATTTAATTTTAATGTTATTCGTGCCAAAATACACACACAAGATAAATGGATCTTAGTTCAAATTGCCCAATACATTATTCTTATATTCCGAGAATTAAAGAAAAATATTGTCATAATGAAGCAGGGGACAAAAAATGCCAGCTGCATCAAGACTAGAGCATAACAAATATGTAGTATCTCAGTAAACAAATATGCGTAAGAGGTAAAAAAATATGCTTCTATTTCGTTTTAATAGAAGCAAAATTTTTTGCTGATACCGCAAATTCGGCCATCAAGAACGGCAAACTATAAAAGTGCCATCCTCGCTGATCATTTATCATAAAAAACAACAACTTAATGCTACAATTTATCAAGCGAAACCATTTTTTCCCCTTGGCGGTAAATTTTCAATATATATGGAACGACTTTTAAGAACTAGAATGGAAATCTCGCCAACTCGGCTATTAAATCATAAACAAGCTATAAATCTTGAATATAACTTTGAGGAAATAATAAGCAGGGAAGTAAGATAAAAACTATATTTTCCAAAGAGGTAATACATTTTCTGTTCTGTCTCTTGGCGACTGTGCGCGATGGCCGGGCGCCATGTTTGATGGTCAAATAGCGTGTGAGAATGTCCAACAACTTTTTACCTGATTTTCTATTTCTTATTCTTTGGAACTTCGTGGCTCTGTGTCTTTTCCTTCGCCTTGATAAGATTTGCTCCGTTGATCACGCATTGGTCCCTTGACAAAAGGCTCAGTTTGTTGATGTTCACGGGTTTTTGTGTAGCAATATATGTCGAATATTAGCAATTATATGTCTAAAGAATAATATTGAAAATTAAGTTATTAAAAAAGTGGTATTTAATAAAAAAAACATTTATAATTTGATTTTTTTTCTTTAAGGTATGATTTTTTTTTTTTAATTTTTTTTTTTTTTTTTAATTTTATGTTATTTTTTTTATTTTATATATATATATATATATATATATATATATATTTTTTTTTTTTTTATTCGATACGAGAAGGTGTTGTACTTTGGCCATATGTGGGGTCGTCTATAAATAAATTATGTCACACTTTTTCTCCATATTCACAAATCCCCATCCCCCCCCCTATATCACACGTCACAATATTCTGCCATATAAGCGGTAGGGGGAGGGGGAAGGCTCAAGGTTTATTCAATAGTCAAAATAATTTACCAAAAATTGTTAATATATTAAGAAATCTATGCAAATTCCTCAGTAATCAGCAATTTATTAATAATTAACAATTACTACTTAACAACTAATTACTAATTAGTAAAACTGCTAATTATTAATTTTTAATTAGCATAACTGCAGAATAGCTTTTATTTTTTATATTTGTAAATATTGTGGGAATGGAACTAGTTGAGCCCCCCCCCCTCACCCCCTTTTTAATTTCTACGCCATTGTATTTTACCAACAATATCTATCTAGTACGTCATAAATTATGCATACATAAACTGGGAGTTCAGAAACAAAACGCTTAGCTATAGATGGTATTTGAAATTTTATTTTACAACTTTATATTTCGACTGCAACTGTATCGACTCAAACCGGAACCTAAACGATTTATTTTTCTGAAATGTTTTTTTTAATTAAATTTTTTTTATTTGCGATGCTTTTTAGGCGATGTGGATGATGTCACACTTGTTGCTTCTCGCAACCCCTCTCCCATTGTCACAAAGTGTCACAGCTTCGTCTCCCCCCCCCCCCCCCCCCCCCCCGTCCAAGCGTGACATCGTTTGTGGACGGCCCGCCCTATTTGTGTATCTTGGACATACAGTGATTGTAGCTTCACCTGTTCACCTGTTGGGCTAGTTTAAAACGAATCAGTTGCAGTTTGTCTATTTGCCTATAGGGACTTCCACCAAGTTGGTTGTTAGAGTTCATTAGAGTGTTGCTGTGGGAAAATAAAACTACTTTCCATCTATTGAATGTAAGTATTTTGCTTTTTGCTACTTTTCTCTTAAAACCACTACGTTTTGTTTTTATGATTTAATGATACTACAGTCTTTTAAAGCGGTCTCTTAGATACAATGTTAAAAATTATTACGACCTTGCACCAAAATTTGGTACCCATTTAGCTGCAACCAACATTCGTTTATTAGTTTTACCATTTTACGATGCTATCACGGTTACCATTTAGTGGTGAAGCGTTGCATAAAACTCAAAATTCGAGTTTTTTTAGTATTTTAGCAGTAATATTTTTGTAGCGAAGCTGGCAATCCTCCGATCGCAAGATCACAACTTTTTTACTTTTCTTTGTCAAGTCCACCGATCAAGCTCGAACTAGGAATCCGTTGATTCATAGCTGAATGCCTTTATGCACTGGGCCATGGGGGCCCTTTTTCGTCATTGTCTTTCTTGGAAGGTATTCCCCCGCTTGTTGATATAGCGACAGCGACAATTTCGGTTGGAGTGAAAGGGGTTGAACCAATTATCGGCGAAACCTACGCTTTCTTCCGATTGCTAAAGGATTTTTAGCTCAACCTAGAAGACCTCTGTTTCGCACTAAGATATAGTACATCGTTGAAATGAAATTTTTAACAGTGTATAAATTCATGAATTTTAGACTAAGTCCCAAATGGCTGAATGCATGTTTTGGAAATATGCCCGAGTTTTGTACCTTGGACCATTCCAATTGGAGTAAAAATAAAACTTATTGTAAAAGAAGATATTCAGAAGGCAGTAGAATTAAGTATAGATAACAAGATGACCGTCTGCTGTAGAGCTGTTAAACAAATGAACATTTCAACGACGACCTTGTTGAGCCGACTTACACCACCCAAGGAATCGGGATAGGAAAGGTTTTGTTTTAATAAGAATATAATTATATTAAAAAAAGGAATGGGTAGCCCGAAAGGAAAATCTTGTGTCACTGATACATCAATAAAACAATAAAAATAAGAAGAAAAGGGACTAAAAGAGTTTAAAAAGCTGGAATACCAAGTTGTCAATATTGTATTTGCGTTGCACTTTTGTTATTTTAATATACATAAATATCAAGTTACTTTAATTTTTATTTGAATTTTACCGCGTTGTAAAATTAAGGTGTAATGTACAATGGGATCTTCTATGTCTTTTATCACTCAGAATTTGAGGGGTTCGCACCATATTTTCTAACAACTTATATCCGGGCTCTACACTGAATAAATGCATGCTAAAAACTTATAGGGAAACTATGTGTTGTTTATTTTACTAGTGAGTACACCATAAATATTATTACGTCTTTGCACCAAAATTTGGTGCAAAGACGATTTATCCCATTTAGCTGCAACCAACATTTGGTGCTTAATTCCACTATTTCACGGTGCTAAAACGATACCATTTAGTAGTGAAATGTTGTACCAAAACTCATGAGGCTCCATCAAACCTCATAACGTTGCATAAAACTCAAAATTCGAGTTTTTTTAGTAGTATTTTTGTAGCGAAGCTGGCAAGCCTCCGATCGCAGCTGTTTTACTTTTCTTTGTCAAGTCTGGCCGATCTTGGCCTCTGATAAGGCTCCAACTAGTAATCTTCTGATTCGCAGATGAACGCCTTTATCCACTAGGCCACGGAATCCCTTGTTCGTCGTTGTCTTTCTTGGAGGAGATTCATATCGCCTTGTTAATGTAGCGACAGCGAAAATTTCACTTGCAGTTAAAGAGGTTGAACCTATTATCGGCGAAACTTACGCCTTTTTCCAATAAAGGATTTTTGGTTCAACCCAGAGAGTTGTAATATTAAATAGAGAGCGCCTTCACTACCAGACTCTCATAAGGCCGCAGTGTCAACATTGAAAAGAAAAACTCACATCACGTGGTTATAGCACTGCCACATTTGGCGTTCAGACATCTGCAGGAGTTTCAAATTTGGCGCATTTTGTACTCTTTTGGTTATAAGGAGTTCTGTCCGTATTCAACTTCTTAATATATATGTATGTATTTACTTATTTTCAAACAATATGCGCAAAATATTTCCTCTTCATTAACGAAACGAAAATATTTTATTTGTGTTCAATACTCGAAAAAGCGAAACTCTTTATATTTCTCAGGTTTTATTGTTCCTATTTTCTTATTGAAGTATAAAAATAACAATTGAAAGAACTTAGCTTATGGTAAATTTTTTACATAAAAAGGTAATGCAATTATTTCAAAACTACAAAGTAAGAAAAATCTCCTTAATATATCTGTTAAACTCTCTTAAATTGTGTCACTCGTTCAAAAACAACTATATTTAAATACAAAATTAAACACAAAACCATATTACAATACTTCGATCTCGTTTAGTTCTTAAAGTCGCCAAGTCCTACCAAGTATAATATTGGCGCATGAATGAATTGGCATTTCCACCTATCACGTGGATTTAATGATGGACACACGGAAATCAGTATTTTTATTCCTCTATTTGTATCATTATTCTATGGTTCAACCTACATTTAACCATAATATAGTGTAATTTCCTGAAGACCTCTGTTTTACACCAATATATGATACATCGTTGAACTGAAATTTGTAACAGTGTAGACAAATGAAATGTTTCGCAAATACCGATTTGAAATTATAAAGACTGTATCATATTTTCCATCGCATCAAAACGCCCCTTTTGATAAAAAAGAACATCGAAAATGAATACTCAATAGAATACTATATGATGTGGGTTTTACAGATACACCAAACAATACTTTAATCAAAATGAAATATCACATTTCCACACACCTGAAAATATAGTATTCGCAGACTTAAATAAACACGAAAACACTTAAATTTCAGAACTGCAAACATCCAATTTGATTCACCTTATTTTCCAAAACAGTAACGCGTGAGAATACTACAAGAGCCCCCACAAAAAACACAAATAACAAGAGCTTCTGCTAAAGAGAGAAGAAAGCTCCAGCGTATATAATTTGTATTATTTACGCCGTGAAGGTCCGTCGTTAAGCCTTTTCCCATCCACTACAGCATTAAGGTTGGGAATTTTCACGCATTGGGTAAATTGAAGAAAAGTTAAGACTCCTCTGTTTTATTTTGGGTTATTGTTACGCAAGTAAAGCGTTCCTTGGCGCTAGTTAGAGGCTCAAATAAAAACAATTTCGCGTAAAATAAATGCGGGGGTGGAGGGGGAGGGGGAATAGTTTTATTTCCTGAGGACTCGGCGATTTTTAAGGGTGATGAGGAAATTTCTTTAAAGCACCCATAATGCGATTCTGTGGGGAAAAAAGTAAGTAATGTTATTCTCTCTTCACTTTTGTTTTGCGAGTCGCGTATGTCGGTTTTGCTTCTACTTGATAAGTTTTCAGTTATTTTAAGTCAGGTTTTTGGAAATTCCTTAATTCTACATTTAACGTGTTTTATTGCACAAATATAATTGCAATTTTACTACACTAACATGCCCGTAAATTCCCCCATACACACAGCACATCCATCCGGGTGTCAAACGTGTTACAATAAACAGATAAATCTTTACATAATGTGTTACAATAAACAGATAAATCTTTACATAATGTGTTACAATAAACAAATAAATCTTTACATAATGTGTTACCATAAAAAATAAATCTTTACGTAATGTGTTACAATAAACAGATAAATCTTTACATATTGTGTTACCATAAAAAATAAATCTTTGCAGAATGTGTTACAATAAACAGATAAATATTTTCATAGCGCGTTATAATAAACAGATAAATCTTTTCAAAATGTGTAACAATAAAAATATAAATCTTTACATAATAAGTTACGCAGAAAAAATTAATCTTTACATAATAAACAGATAAACCATGCAAAAAAAGTCAGCATAAAACCTTCATAATTTTTTTTTAAATTGAAGGTTTTATGCAAAAAAACTAAAGTTTTTTTGAAGATCTATTAAATTAAAGGTTTTTGTTTCAATATTCTTCATAAAAACTGTTAAAAAACCTTCAAAAGCACCTGCAGAAAAACCTTCAATTTTTAATCATGAAGGGAAAATGCAGATATTTTAAAGGTTTTATGCAGGAAAATTTAAAGTGTTATAATAAACAGATAAATCTTTACAAAATGTGTTACAATAAACTGATAAATATTAATATATTGTGTAACAATAAACAGATAAATCTTTACACACATTTAATTTTGTTCGAAATAAAGATTTTAGATAACTGTGTCCAAAACCTTTTTGAACAGTATATTTCTTTGGAATTCTTATTGAAAATTTCATGGGCAAATAAAACAGTTTCTCGAGTTTTACTCAAGCCATTGCGGAAACTTATCCACAGAATACTGGATACAGCCGATATAACTTCCTCAAGATCCACTCCCATTCCTCAACTGTGCCTCCATAAATCCTTAGAATAGCGCGATAAAAAATCGGTATACCTCATGAATCCAATGAAAAGTAATACATAAAAGAAAATGTATACCTGAGGGGTACTTCAACCACCGAATTTCATGACTTTTTGGCTACTTCTTCTTTTGATAAATTCGATGAAGAATACAAAAAAAAAGTCGCTCCTAAATTCTGTAGCATTACGATTGATTCGGGGTAGAGTATCAGTTTTGTGGCTAAAACTCCCCCTTTTCCTTTTCCATGCCAGCGAGTTTTGCAGGAATCCAGCAGACGATTATGACGACACCATCATTTGTCATTCTGTGCATTTTTTTTGCGGAGTTTTCATCCTCTAGTTCCAATTTCAAGAGACCGAATCGTTACTGTATTTTTCTTATCCCTTGCATTGCGACTGGGTTGATAAATGATTGCTGAGTCGGATTTGGGGGAAATAACTTTTTTTGAGGGGGAGTTGGATCCAGAAAAAATAAGTAAGGAGGAATAAAGAGGATACAATGTTTTTTTATTGAGTGAGTTGTTATTAATTGCATTGTTTCTTTGTATAAGGTCAGATGGAATATGGAACATGCGTTGTTTGTTCATTTTGTTCGATTTAAAGTAAATTTTAGTTTTTAAAAGAATTTGCAGTTCACATAAAATAAATCTCGGTTAAATTCCAAGAATTCTTAACAGTTATTTATACAGTTATACATTATTTATTCAATATTTTTTTTTCAATTATTGAAAATCGTAGGTTTGGTTTGGTTAAATAACGTCGCACTAGAGCTGCACAGTGGGCTATTGGCGACGGTTCGGGGCCTATCTCGAAGAAAAGGCCCGGGAACGATGCTTCGTATTTTTTAAACATGGTCAGATGACGAGGACAACACCTCAGCTGGCACGCAACGCCTTCAATAGACGTCGGGACTTTGGACCCCGATCAGATTTATCGTGCACCAGTCCCGTATACACGCCGTTAATTTTTTGTGGATGTTCAGGACGACATTCTAGTATTTTGGTAGTGAAGTTGGCAATCCTCCGATCGCAATATCACTACTTTTTACTATTCTTTAGTCTAGTCCATCGCAAGGTTTGAACCGGAAACCCTTGGATTCCCAGCTGATGCCTTCATCCAATTGGCCACGGAGGCCACTGAAAATCGTAGGAGTAGTGTTTTTTTTTAAAGTATATTTAAACTTAAACAACGCAAAACACAAAAATTATTTTTTTTAATTATTCTAGTTTTCTTTCATTATTGTTCAGAAATAGATCTTCTAATACTGTTAAGGGGAAACAGTACCGTAAAAATTATCAAAACATCGATTTTTTTTTATTAGCTTAAATTACCTTTCCAATATTTCTAAACATGTACGAAAATTTTCAGTGTTTAATTTGAAATATTTAAGAAGTTATTTGCATTTATATTGGGTGACATCAGGCTAAATGTGTTTACAAAGCTGAATGATTTTTTTTTTATTTTTTTTTAAACTTTTAAATGGGGAGTTCTTAAATGTACTTTCATGTAAATGAATAGAGAACTTCAAAATTAAACAGAAATAGCTTGTACTTATGGAGTTATATATATTTTAATGTTATATTGAAAAATGCATTGAAGTTTAAATTGAAAGACAGTTCTTCCAAAATTAAAAAAATTACCAAGTATAAAAGTATTTGTTAATAAATATACTTATATTGATGCAAAGTATGATATATTTTGATAACAGTATGATACATTTACCATAAATACCTTTTTTTTACATTTGAAAACTTTAAATCACTTTTCTCAGTGTTCATTTTTAACGCATTTTACTGCATATGAAATGCTAAGGCTTTTTTTGTAATAGAGATAGAGATTCAAAATTTTTAATGAATATTATCAGATATGTGTTCGACCTAATTGGGTATGGAATAAGCCCTAGAACACATAGTTTTATTTTTAAAAATAATTCAAACAGAAAATTTTAGATTTTTCAGGTTTTTTTGGCTTTTGAGAAGAAAAAAAATTATATAAAATTTAATTTTAGTACTATTTAATATTCAATACCCAGTTTTGTTTATTATATTTCAAGAAATACAAAAACAAAATTTAGTGATAAAAAATTAAAAACTAAAAAAAAAGTAGGAAAGTTAAAAACCAGCAAAAAATTAAAAAAAAATTTAATTTTGAATTTATTAAAAAACTTTTATGAAATTTTTTTAACAATTTTGTCATCAATTATATATTAAAGTATTTTGCATTCAAAAAATAAAAATAAATATTGAAAATAAAAAAAAAATGTGAAAGGGTACCGTGTCCCCTTAAGAAATGATATAGTTGTATAGATACACTCAAACAAATTGCTATTTTTTATGCATAAGATAATGCTATACATATTTAAGAAGGTGTGTACAAAATTTCAAATCAGTAGAAGAAATAGAACATCTGTATTTTGCATCATCTGCCCACCTACTTTTGGTCTGCAATTTTCGTCTCGTTTAAAATGCTAAGGATTTGTCAAAAAATTACTTAAAACTAAACTATTAATAGTTTTCTAGGCTTTGATATTTCTTTTATAAACGTATGAAAAGTTTTTTTAATATTAAGTTTTAAATTATTTTTTTACGAATAAATGAACATAAAAATGTGTAGGTGTTTTAGCAAAGAAATGAACACACGAGAATAGACAGGACATTATTGAAATATATTTAAACTTTAGGTTCAAGCTAAGATAATATTGAAAAACGGAACATTTAAGTGGGCGCTTACGATATTGACCCACTGGGACGAAACACGACCGATCATATGAAGATTGTAAACACGGATGAATAGGGTGTTGCCATCACTGAGTTACAAAGTTTATATGCATGGGTTGTTCTATTACAAACAAGCAGGGGTGATGGGAAAATGGGCATTGATATCCTACAAAATGTATTATATTTTTTTTTAGATTATGAACTTAAAATAAGTTTTTGAAAGAAATTAAATAAATTCAAAACTCTATTCTTACGTCTGTAATTATGCACTTTGACGTTATTACATCAATATAAATTTCTTCTAAATATTGAAAATTTAAGTAGGGGAGGGGTAGGGTCTTTTAAAAAAAATCTAATTAGGCTCAAAACACGCAAAAAAAAAAATATATATATATTTTTTTTCCTTTGATTATTGTTTAGAAAGAGATGTTCTAGTAATGCAAGATATAGTGTTCCTGAATTTATTAATAAAAAAATTAGTAGTTATGCCTCGGGCCTCCCTTGAGTCCTGTTTGGACTCACCTGTACTGGGTCCGGGCCTCTCACCATTCGGCCACCCGCCGGCCCAGAACTCTTTGAAATCGTTAGACTTTGTGAAGCGGAACAACTCCACCTTCTTCTACAAAATAAATTGTACTCCGCTTTAGTATCATGGCAACACAAAATCCTTCCCGTTCCGTCCCGCCAAACGTCAAAACCCCCCTCACTCCTCCCCCCACCCAAAAGAACAAAAGATAACGGTTGGGCGGGAACAAAAAAAAATAGAGATCTCACAACTGTCACAATCTGGAATTTATGACGTCTCAAAAGTAATCTCCCGTTATTAAAAATCAACCCCCCCCCCCCTCTGTAACACGTCAACTGGAACCGCCTGCTAAGTCACTATGAGATAAGTGCTTATTAAGCACGCGTTTAATTAATGCATTTTTCGGGTATTGGCAGGCCCGTCCGATAGAGTCTGTCAATGTGCCGAAGGAACACTGTTCGGGATCTAGACTTTTAAGTGGATTAATTACTTGTGTGGACGTTTCGGTGTGAAAGTTCGCCTTGGCTGATAAAAAGGAAACTAAAAAGTTATTGGAGCAACAGCCGGTGTGTTCTGTCCTGGAGGATGTAGTAACGGAAAATGGCTTCGTAATGAAAGGTTTTATCTTCGAATGAAGTGTTGGTTACTTTTGACGTGAAACGTCTGTAAAATCATATACATGCACTGTACAGATGTAGTATAGGACATTTGGCGCGCGAGTTATTTTTCGGCGTGTTTTATAGGGGCGATAAATTTGACATTGTCAGTATTTTCCGATTCTTCTGGTAAACATTCAATCTGGCAACCCTATGACGTCATCGTTTTTGTGCGTTGCCGGAACTATTTTTAACGGTAATTTCGAATGAAAGCGGAATAATACAACAAAATAGTTACCAACAGTTGCATGATGCTTCATAATAAATTTTACAATTTAGCGGCGAAAATAAAAAAAAAAGCCGTTCTGGCGACTTTTTCCGTCGCCCACAAAAAAAAACGCGCCAAATGTCCTATACTACATCTGTTCCACATGCACTGTTAAAAATAGGTACTTAAAAATAAGTAAAATGTACTCATTTTTGATTGCATTCGATTCTCATCATACCTACGAATACATGAGTTTCATTTTTGAAAAAGACATGTACTCAAAAATGAGAATCACGAATCAATCTTGTACACATTAACTCATCACGTCGTCCAACTTTCTGACGGATTTTACTAATGATCGATAAAAATATAAAAGCTGTAGATAAATAATTCTTTTGATTATTTGGCACTTTCAGGAAATTAATAACGGCTAATAAAATATTTGTCAAAATTTAACATCGGTGACTCATTTGACAACTTGTCATGAATTTCGTCACATTGTGATAATTTTCTGCTTTACACAATTGCTATCTGATGCTCTGTGATGCAATATGAAAGAAGAAAACCACATTTATTAAGGAAATACACACTATTAAACATAGGTACTCAAGAAGAAGTAAATTGGACTCATTTTTGAGTACATATGATGCTTATCATAGCTCCGAATACATAAGTTTCAATTTTGAAAAATACATGAGCTCAAAAATGAATAAAAATTAATAAAAATGAAACAACATTTTATCAAAATTAACGAATTTTTTTTAAATATACTTTTTTTTTAAAAATGACAATTGTTTTCAAAAATATTTTTTTTTTTTTTTAAAAATGGCGAACTTTTTAAAAAATAAAAAATAATTATAAAATGGCGAATCTTTAAAAACAAATTGATGATTTTTTTTAAAAATGACGAATTTTTTTTAAATTGACCACTTTTTACTAAAATAACGATTTTTTTTAAATGGCGATTTTTTTTTAATTCTAAAATGGCGAATCTTTTAAAAAAATTACAATTTTTTTTTAAATGACGAATTTGTTAAAAAACGACGATTTTTTTCATAAATGACATTAATTTTTAATGACAATTCTACACGAACGGGAAGAACGCGCGGAGTATCTCCATTAATTCGAGAATTCCCATGGTATGTATTCTCAAATCACAAAGATGCTCACTCGAGTTTACTCGTTCGTGTAGAATGGTCCTAACAGCGCTTTTATATTGTTTGCTTACAATAAAACGATAGCAACAACAGTAAAAACATTAATTAATTAGAATCAAATTATTTTTCGAAATACATTCCGTGCCATATAAAACACACCATCATGCATTATTAAACGCAAAACCCGTTGACAGACCCATCTCTATATATTATATAGGGATACATCCAACACCCAAATCGTAACGAAACCGAAATAATATCACTCCGGCCCTTCCTATATAATTAAACCGCAGTACCTCGGTCACGCCTAAACCGTGTCGGGCCCATTCGTAATTGTCACGTCTCGTTACAAATAATACTAATCCAAATCGCATCTGTCATAATCAAAATGACGTCACTCTCCGATCAAAAGCTCGGGTCCTCCTTGTGTGGTGGGGTGGGGCTGGCGTTTATCGCATGGTGTAAATTGCGATCACGTATGTGTTTAGAAACAGGTGGTGGTGTCGCCTGGATTAAAATATGGCGGCTTTCTTTTAGTTGATGGCACTTGGAGATTTTTTTTAGGTGTTGATGTTTTTTTTATGTCGCCAAACAAGGTGGGTTGGGGATTTGCCAGATGTGCTGACTATGGTAAAGTGGCTGGGATTTATGAAATATGATTCATAGGTAATGTGTAAGTACTATAATTAACAATATTTAGAATAAGAACTTCATTGGCATACAGGAGCAAGGATTATTCGACAAGCATTTGGATTAGAAATTTAAGTGAGAAGAAATGTAGTTTCAATTGCCAATTTAACCGAAAGCGGTTTATGTGAGAAAAAAATATATATATTCAATATAAAATGTATGCTTTTTAAACAAAATTATAAATCAATTTCAATAACTTCAAATAACATAATTCAATGATTTTTTTTTATTTGTTTATTTATTTTATGGTTCTCTAAAATTTTCTTTGAATCCTTTAGAATTTCTGAGAATTATTTTTATTGTGCAGAAGGAATTGGTGCACTGTAAAAAAAATGCTTAAAAATGAGTACATGAACGATTTTTTAAAGCACAATTACATCGTAAATGAACGATTATTTACTCAAACTTAAGTAATCGTACTTATCGTATTATCATATTTAGCAACAATTTTTCAAACCAAAGATTTTCTGAGGGTTTTTTAATTTTGGGGAAAATCAACTGCACAACGTAACACTAAGTATACTATTTTAAAGAATTATTTGTATACAATGAAATGAATTTTGTTAATTTGATTATTCATATTCCACTAAAATATAGCTACTTAAAATTTATGCTGGGGGAAATGGCCAAAGAACAAAATAGTACTGTTCAAAGTGCTACGAATTATTCTACCTAGGGCCATTTAACGCCTTTTTTAAATTTCTGTAACAAAAAACTTAAGATAATAAAGCTTTAAATATATTACTTTATATCAAATTAAATCTGTGTTAGTTAAACTAAATGAAAACTTCCTAAAAACACCTTATTCTACATAAAAAGTAGTATAAATATAAAAATAATTTTAAATATTCATTTCTTTTTTAAATTAGCTCACAAATTTTGAAAGTATTTATTATTCTTTGAAAGAGTATTTTTTTTAGGATTGT